>OX371264.1:35384036-35915105 GCA_947311025.1 Lypha dubia | reverse complement strand
AAATGCACAAATGCATACAGTACTTATTCAAGTACTTATGCGGCGGCCTTTTGATCAAACTCTAAAGTGTCGGGTGACCGACAAAATATTTTGGTTGTAGTTTGTCAATGCAATTTGACACGCTTGTGTGTTTGCAGACACACATGTATGCGGCAATGACAGTGTTGGTTATAGTGACAGTTTGACCACGCTACACCTCCACCTTTTACAAGAATGTTCATATAACGTTAGCTTTATGGACATTCTTTTACAATTAGTTTTTAATTAGTCTAAGTATAAGTGTAATATAATATTTATTTTGTTTTTAAAGAAAAGAAAAAAATTATAATATTTAGATGTATGTAGGATTTGATGATCCGGTTGGTTGTTAATAATTAGATTCAATTAGGTATTTTTGGTAAGTTTTATTCTTTATTTAAACACGTAACTATAAATTCGTATTTTACTGATTTGTATTTATTATAAAGTTATTATTTTAAGTATGTTATTTATATGTTTGTAAGTATATTAAGTAAATTTAAGTTCATAGGTAGTTTGTAGTTCAAAGATATTCTTCATTAGGTTATTATTTTAAGTATTTTTATTTATATAGGTATTAAGTAAATTTAAGTATTTTTATATAATATATAAAATAGTTTGTAGTTCGACACTTTACAATCTCAACTCTGGTTATGCACTCAACAACTTCTATTCTTCAACTGACTCTCTTGTTCACTTGCTGTTTGTCTTTTTTTTGTTCTGTTTGTCTCGTCGCAATTAAAGTAACGTCAGCGTCGTTGTTTATGTACGAGAATGTATGGGTATGTGTGAACGTGGTTGAAATAGCTCATCCTACATTCGGCCCTCCTGATAGCGGCTTCGTCCGCGGAGCCGGACTCCACGGCTTCATGAATTCTGCCACAGTAATGCACTTTCTTGTCCCTTCACCTTCTCCATGTTTTTCAACCTCGTACCTGTCGTGCCTCAACCTTGCAATAACTTTGTATGGTCCTAGAAATTTAGGACGTAGCTTCATCCCCGTTCCATATTGGGTGCGTTTTATGGCTACCAAATCGCCTATCTTGTAATCTCTGCTTTGAGTTCTATCCTTGTTGAATGTTCTTCTGTTTTCATCTTGGATTCGAGTGATGTTTTCACGCGTCAATTCTCTTGTTTCGTCCCGTTCACGTTGCAGTTCTTCTATGGCTAGTTCTTGCAACAGTTGGCTTATTTGAATGTCTTCTTTTGTCCTCATTCCGATTCCGGTCATTATTTGGAATGGTGTTATTTGTGTACTTCTTGAGGGGGTGTTATTTAAAACCTTTTGCGTTCTGTCTACGTATTTGTACCATTGGTTTGGTTTTTCTACACACATTTTGGCTAACATGTGCACTACTACTCGGTTTATACGTTCCACTTGCCCATTGCCTCTAGGGACTCCGGTGGCGATCAAAAGGTGCTGAATTCCTTCTTTTGTGCAGTACTCCTTGAATTCATTTGATGTAAAAGCGGCCCCTCTATCACTTATTATTCTCCGAGGGTTTCCAAAGAACGCTGCTTGTTTCTCAAGTTTGTCTACTACCTCTCTGCTGCCTGTGCTTTTTGTTGGATATAGCCAAACAAATTTTGTGAAAGCATCAACTATGACAAGTATGTGGTTATATTTTTTGTTAGTGGCTTCCATGGGTCCGACGTGATCTATGTGATACGTTATAAAGGGTCGATCTGATTTGTCTATCGGGTCGAGCATACCTTCTTTCTTACCCGCCTTTGCTTCTGTAACCAAGCACTCAACGCAGCTCTTCACTATTATTTCAACTTTGGACTCCAGTTTTTGTATGAAAAACTGTTTCTTGATCAGGTCTGCCGTTTTTCGTATTCCAAAGTGTCCTTGACGATGTGCCATCTCTATTACTTCCCTCTGCATTTCTTCAGGCAATACAATTAATTCCTTAGTTGGGTCTTTGTGGAGGATTCCATATTTTATATAGTAGTCTTCGTATGTGCTACTCTCTAGAACTTTGGCAACTGCCCTTGTCCAATCATCATTTTGCTGAGCCTGTTTTATTCGATGACGCAATGTATCTTGTAGCATTAGGCAAGAGGATCGACTTAATGCATCCACGTGCCTCATTCGTGTTCCAGACCGATGCTCGATGACGTAGTCGAATTCCTGGAGAAATAAGGCCCACCTCGATACTCTTACTGGCACATCCTCTTTACGCATTGTCATGGCGAACGCATTGCAGTCCGTTATGATCTTAAATTTATGTCCTAGCAGGTATACACGCCACTTCTTTAGGGCTTCCACAATAGCTAATACCTCCAATTCGTATGAGTGATATTTTTCTTCCGCAGGAGTTGTCTTGCGGCTCATATACTCCACTGGGTGCAAACTGCTGTCCTCTGAGTCTCTTTGTAACAATACTCCCCCATATCCGTACTTGCTCGCATCTGTGTGGATTTCTGTTTCAATATTTGGCTTGTATAACCGTAACACGGATTCACTCGTTAGCGCTGCCTTTAATTCTTGTACCGCTAGTAACTGTTCATCCCTCATGTTGAATTTTGTATCTTTCTTTAAAAGATCAGATAGTGGTCTAGCCATAATTGCGTAGTCTTTGATGAAACGACGAAAGAATGACGTCAATCCCAGGAACCTTTGTACGGCCTTCACATTATTTGGTATTGGGAAGTTTTTAACGGCCGATATTTTTTCCTCTGACGGCGCTATCGAAAAATTTTCAACAATATACCCCAGAAATTTTATTTTGTGACGAAGAAATTGGCACTTACTCCATTTGAACTGAAGCCCATTTAGCGATGCGACTTCTAGTACCCAGCGCAAATTCTCAATACCTTCCCTTTTGTCTCTTGATACTATCACTATGTCGTCCATATATATGATCATAATTCCAGCTGCAATCAGCTCATGAAACACGTATGCTATATAGCGACAGAAAATTGCTGGTGAGTTACAAATTCCAAAAGGCACATATTGGAATTCGTATTGCCCACTTTGAGTGACGAATGCTGTATATTTACGAGATTGACTTGCAATTGGTACGTGGAGGAAACCGTTTCTCAAATCCAATGTCGTAAATATCTTTGCTTCTTGCAGTTTTTGAACAACGTCATCTACCAGTGTCATCGGAAAATTGTCGCGGACAATTTTTTCGTTTAGCCGTCTGTAATCACAGCAAAGTCTTTTCGTGCCATCTTTCTTAGCAACCAACACTATTGGAGAAGAGTATTCTGAAAAACTCGGTTTAATTATACCTTCCTTCAGCCATTCTTTGACTTGGTTCTCTATAATTTGTTGATCTGCAAACGAAGTTCGGCGTGGTCTGCTTGCTACAGGTATGTCATCAGTTAGTATTATGTTCATTTCTACTTTATGACTTTTTGGCTTTTGTGGCTTGTAATCATCTATTAGTTCCTGTATCACTGGTCGATAGTTGTTGTCTAAATGATCTAAATCTATTTCTACGGCTCCTTTAGTTTCTATCGATGTCGAATGAACTATTTCCCCGAACTCGCTCATTAGCTCTGCAATTTGATTAGCGTCCCACGATTGCTTCACATTAACATTTCGTTCTTCTGGAAATAGCACGGAATCGTCTAAAGAATAAGTATCCACCTTTTCCTCCGCATTCCTCTCGAAGAGGTTTATCTCAGTTACTTTATTCCGAATTTTAGCACCTTTTGCGTCGATAATTAGGTCTACTTTGTTCAGAATATCGTTGCCAATAACTGCTGAGTAGAGTATGTCGCCTTCCCTCGCTATATAAAAATCGATGTCCAACTCAATGCCGTCCGCTTCCACTTTTGTTTTTAGGTGACCCATCGTTTCAATCTTTTTGCCTCCAATGCCCGTCAATATCTTGATACTCGGCTCGGGATATGCGTCTGTCAAAGTCAATAGAGTGTCATTTCTCAAGATACTAATGTCACTGCCTGTATCGATTATAGCTGAGATTGTTTTACCGAAAATTGATAAATCTTTAAATATTCTTCTCGACGGTGATTGTGTGTCTTCTGTGAGAGTGTGCACGTTTTTCTTAGTTTGTAAAACTCCATTTTCTTTTACCTTAAGCGGACAATCAAATGATTTGTGGCCCGATCTTTTGCATCTGAAACACTTTACGTCTGTGCTTTTGCAATCCTTGGCCATGTGTCCTTCTTCTCCACATTTGAAGCACTTTTTGTTGGCTACCTGTAAGTCTGCTGCTGGCTTTTCCCATTTTGTTTTGTTTAAATAAAAGTTTGATGATTTTTCGGCACCAAGAATTCTCTCGTATATTGTAATATTTTCTTTTAGGCTCTCTATTGTTTTCGATTGGTGTAATATAATCTTATTTGAATGTGTCCCTGGAATGCCCTCGATAAAGTATTGGACTATACTCATTTCGTCTAAATAAATAGTGGCCCCTATTTCCATCAGTGAATATAAGTATTGCCGTAGTGTCTCGTCGGTACGTTTCTTTCTGTTTTTTAATTTTCGATGAATGGTTATCGCCGATGGTTTCACTCCGAATTCTTTCTTCAGGATTGTTTTCAGAGATTCCCAATCCCTTACATCTGATTGGCTTCTGATGAAGGTTTTGGCCGCCCCTCGTAACAACTGTTTCCCATATATATATCTCTGTAGGTGCTCCCATTGTATCACGTGAGCACACTCTTCAAACTCTTGAATCCAGGCTTCGATGTCGTGATTATTTTCTCCAGAGAACCTCGTTAGTGAATCTTCGACATCTTTTAAGGTGAAATTAGAACATGCCCTTTTTGGTGAAATTACGTTGGAAGCCGCATCGTCAAACTCCGAGTCTTCCCCCGCCTTGAGGCAACCGAAATGTCGAATGAGCCTTTCCTGTAAGTCTGTCTTTGTTCCGGTAGTGTCCAGTCCTAATTCCTCTGCGTTTGTTCTTAATTCCTCTACTGTCATTACCAAAATGTCTCTTAACTGCATTTTTAATTTATTTTCTTACTGTCCTCGTATACTCAATACTACGTTAATAACTGTGTTTAACTGTTGTTATTATAATATTATTTTAATATATTATAATTTCCAAAAAAAAAATTAATTATGTGGTATATTATGATTATTTGGTAATTTTATAAAAAATTTTCTTTTTTTAAAGAAATTGTTTATTCAATTAAGTTTTTGTGTAGGAAAAATTATTTAAAAAAAATTTTATTTATTTTTGTTTTAGAGTAAACTAAGTAATATTGTATATAAAAATATGTATGTCTATTTAGCTGTAAACAAAAATCTGTCTATCCATCCAAATATTTTGCAGGGTTACCCTAATGGGGTATAAATGTTTATTTATTTTAATTGGATGATTTAAATCTCTTTTTTTTTTCTTAATGTTTCTCCTGTGTATTTGGATAAATTTAACAAATTTCTGTCTTTATATATTTTAATTACTATTTTCTTTATAACTTTTGCATAGTTATTGTATTCCTTACTTTTCCATTTATGTAACTAGTGACTTTACTAATTTTTCTTATTTATTTTCTACCACAATTTATTTTATATGAATACAATTTTGTATAGAATTTTCCATATTATTTTTAGTTTTCTATGTAATGACTTTTTATTTTGTAAAAACAAACTCGAATAATAGAACAATGTTTTATATAATCTGCGTACCCTATACTTTTATGTAGTTTATTCTATATAAACAATTATACATATATTACATACATACTTTTTTCCTTTTGTATATACTCTGCCTGAATTCTCTGCAACTCGCCTCTGCCATCTACTCTGACTGCTATTGTCCCTCTGGAATCTCTTCTAATTGTCTCTGCTAACAATACTCATTGCTGTTACTACCCCTTTATGGAATTTTCTCAATCTCTGGAATCTTTTAGTTGTCTCTGCTAACTTCAAAAATTTCTGTTGATGATTTTTTATTTTAACTGGCGTCTCTATACTATTTGTTTTCGGTTCACTCCCATATACATTTCACTCACTGCTGTTTTTGTCGAAACTCTGTTTGTTTGTTTTACTTTTGTTTTAACGAACAAAGTTTTACCTTGTTTATAATTTACACATATTCTTGTATTTATTTCGTCACGGTTAGTTGTGATCTTAAATCAACCTTCATATGCGTACATGTATGTATGTACATATGTACACTTTCGGTTTTATTTGCTTCTATGTACATATGTATATTTCTTACGTATTTATATATGTACTTATATATTTCCACCGATTTACTTTCGTTGTTGCTAATGCTCCCCTTCGAACAAATCGACTTGGCTGGTGTTTGTTTCGCTGTTATTGTTGTTGTAATTTTGTAGTACAAATTGATGTTTTGCTGATGATTTTAAATTTGTATTGTTGTTTTCCTTTTTATTTTCAGTTTTGATTTCTACACGCAGATCATCATTTTTTTTATTACTTACATACGTATGTATTTGTGTTATTTATTTTGGTGGTTGTTTTAACTTGAGTTCTTTCTCGGTTGCTTAAAATTTCTTTTACTTTTTGACTTGATGTTTTTATATATTTTTTTTTTTTTTTTAAAGAAGATCTTTTGGAAGCTTTTGTCAAAACTGTACTTCTTGTCACTGTTTGCTTTATCTTTTTATTTTTTGACCACTTTTCACTTCACACTGCTGATTATTTCTATGGTTGAGCCCCCATTTGTAGGATTTGATGATCCGGTTGGTTGTTAATAATTAGATTCAATTAGGTATTTTTGGTAAGTTTTATTCTTTATTTAAACACGTAACTATAAATTCGTATTTTACAGATTTGTATTTATTATAAAGTTATTATTTTAAGTATGTTATTTATATGTTTGTATATTAAGTAAATTTAAGTTCATAGGTAGTTTGTAGTTCAAAGATATTCTTCATTAGGTTATTATTTTAAGTATTTTTATTTATATAGGTATTAAGTAAATTTAAGTATTTTTATATAATATATAAAATAGTTTGTGGTTCGACACTTTACAATCTCAACTCTGGTTATGCACTCAACAATTTCTATTCTTCAACCGACTCTCTTGTTCACTTGCTGTTTGTCTTTTTTTTGTTCTGTTTGTCTCGTCGCAATTAAAGTAACGTCAGCGTCGTTGTTTATGTACGAGAATGTATGGGTATGTGTGAACGTGGTTGAAATAGCTCATCCTACATGTATGTACTTATATTCTAATTTTATAGTAGTCTGGCCAAACAATACTATTAAATGTTAGTTATTATTAAACATCTTAAGTCTATTTTTATGAACTAGTTTTTGTTTATTGGTTTTCTTATGGTAACATTATTTCTTAAATCTATTTTCTTAATTTTATACGGACCTTTATACTGGTTTTCCAATTTATGCCCTGAATTATTCCTAAGTAGAACTAAATCTCCTATTTTAAAATTATGTTCTATAATATTCCTATCATAATTTAATTTTTGTTTTATTTTATTTTTATCTAAAAGTAATTGAGCGCGCTTATGTGCTACTTCTAACCTAAATTTTGCCTCTTTGGCATAGTTATCCACATTGTATAGTGGTGTCACACTATCTACTTTAGCAAATTGTCTAAAATTGTTTGGTAATCTTGAAAATACTAACTCATAAGGACAGTAGTTATGTGCCGTTGATGGCGTCGTATTAAAGCAGTAAGTGAAATATTTTAACCATTCGTCCCAGTCCGTTTTGTCCACAGATATATAAGAACGAACATATTCGTTAAAAGTTCTATGACTTCTTTCTATTGTTCCTAGTGTCTGATGGTGATGCGCTGTGGAAGTTATATTTTCAATTTTTAGTAGTGTGCATAGTTCCGTCAGTATAGAATTTTTGTACTCTGCTCCCATGTCCGAGATGAACGTTTTCATTGGACCATAGGTCAATACAAAATTTTCAAATATCGCTTTAGCGATTATTTTTGCAGATTTATCTGGTGTTGGTATTGTCACCAAATATTTAGTAAGATCACATATTAAAGTGATTGCATATTCATTTCCATTAATCGATTTCGGAAATGGCCATATTGTATCTACATACACCGTGTCAAATGCTTTTTCTGGTGTTTCTGTTATAGTCATAGGACTTTTATTATGGTTTACTGTTTTTGATTTTTGGCATGATTTAACATATTTCGTCATGTCTTTTATCATATTTTTCCAATAGTAATACCTCTTAATTTTATCTATTGTTCTATATATTCCACAATGTCCTCCCTCTATCGGATCATCATGGTATTTCAGCATTATATCAAGAATTGCCTTAGCATTCTTATCATTTATATTGGTCACCTCATTAAGTAGCGCTACTTTTAATTTATTTAAATATTTATTGCCCATATTTTTAAATTCATTTATGGAGGTAAATTCGAAAATTTTCTCACTGGGTGCCATTTGTAGTGTCTCTACACTAAGTTTACCGGCCACTTTCTCAAGCCTTGGGAAAAATTGTCCTAGGTCAATATTCCCATTAGTAAACAAATCATTTATATTTATATATGTAATAACAGATTTTCCTCGTTTGATGTAACATTTTACAGGAGTAATCTTCAATTTATAGTATTTTCTGACGTCAGTGTTCTTTAGTGGTACATATATTTTGGGCTCTTTGTTATCATTATTTTTAATTTTATGCTGAATATTTTCGGTATTACTTTGTTGTTTCTTTTTATATGCCATAGATCTTGTTGTAATTTTCAATATTGTATTAGTTTTTATATTTATGTCTTTTAAGTCATTAATCGTTATTCTTGATAACGCGTCTGCAACATAATTATCTTTTCCCCTAAGATATTCTATAGTAAAATTGTATTCTTCCAAATCCAATCTCATTCTTGTTAATTTTGAACTTGGGTTTTTCATAGAAAATAAATAAGATAGTGGTCTGTGATCAGTACGAACAAGGAAATGTTTACCATATATGTATGGTCTGAAGTGTGTAATAGCCCAATGGATAGCTGTCAATTCCTGCTCGATTGTAGATGTATTGCTTTCACCTTTAGTAAAAGATTTTGATGCGTATGCTATTGGTAATTGCTTTCCATCATATTCTTGTGTCAATACGGCTCCACAAGCTTGTTTGCTTGCGTCTGTTGTTATACAAAATTATTTTGTGAAATCAGGGTATTGAAGTAGTGTGGGTTTTATTAGAGTTTTTTTCAGGTATTTGAATGCATTGTCACAATCTTTAGTCCATTCAAATTGTACTTTTTTTCTTGACAATTTCGTTAGATGTCTGGAATATTCTGAGAAATTTTTGATGAATCTGCGATAATAATTACAAAATGCAACGAATCGTTTTGCACTATCCGCATCCTTAGGTGTTGGATAGTTTTCGATAGCTGCGTATTTACTATCATCAGGTAATATTCCTTTGTCTGTACATTTGTGTCCAAGATAAGTAACTTCTGTCCTGAAAAATTAACATTTTTCTGGATGAAGTTTTAAGTTGTGTTTTCTACACAAGTCAAATACCACTTTTAAGTTTGAAAGCATATGTTTTTCTGAACAACCCAATACCACTAAGTCGTCCATGTAAAGGAAAGCCTGGTTTGGTTTTAAACCAGCAAATGCAAGTGTCATCATTCTTTGAAACGAATTTGGGGCTATTTTTAAACCAAACGGTAATCTAGTAAATCTGTATGAGCCATTGTTTGTTGAAAATGATGTTAAGTCCCTAGATTTGTTTTCCAAGCCAATTTGGTGAAAACCTGACATTAAGTCTAAACAAGAAAAATATTTTGCTCTGCCGAGCTGGTCTAGAATATCGTCTATTCTAGGTAATGGAAACTTATCTGCAATTAGTTTTTTATTTATTTGCCTGTAATCTATAACAAGTCTCCATCTTTTCTTATCAGAATTGGGCAGTGATTTCTTTGGTACGAGTAATATTGGACTGTTGTACTCAGAGTACGAAGGCTCTACAATTTGATCATCTATTAGTTTTTTGACCTGTATATCTACTTCTTCTTTATGTGTATGTGGTATACGATAATTTTTAATGTATACCTTTTCTTTATCTTTTACCCTCAACTTTTGTTCATAAAAATTATTTATTGTTATTTTTTCTGATTCTAAACCGAAAATATCACTGTATGCTGAGCATAACTCTGTTAATGTATTTTTAAATTGTTCCCTCAAAATTTTTAATATTTTTGATTTTCTTGATATATTTTTGCTAAAATTTTCTTTTATTATTTCATAATCAGAGATATTTTCAGTTTTTATGTTTTTTTTTTGGATTTTGGTATTAGTGTTATTAGTGTTTAAAAAACGAACGTATGCTTTATCAGTGTTAACTATTGTGTTTGGAATGAAGACGCCTGGTGCAATTTCTTGATTAGGAATTAGAATTTCACTGTTTAAATTATTAAATTTTATTTGATGTATTATTTCACATCTTGGTGGTAAAGTTATTTCGCTACTGTTATTTGTAATTGGTATATTGATAGTGTGTGGTATATTAAATGGTCTTAGGATAAGGCAATCATTGTTTTTGTTAAAATCCAACATGCAATTATATTTTTTCATGAAATCCATTCCAGTGATTCCATCGCATGGTATTGGAAAGTTATTGTATACCACTTGGAATTTATGTGGTATTAAAAATTTTTCGAATTTTAGATCAAAAAATATACTTCCCATTGATTTTATATTGCCCTGTCCTATTCCACTAAAAACTGTAGTGTCATTAGTATTTATTTTATTTAATCTGAAAAATTTTGATTTTATTAGAGAAATATCAGCACAGTGTCGACCAAAAGTGTGAGTGTAGTGTCGGTATTATTTAGTTGAACATTAATAAAGAAATTTAAGTTGAGGTTTAGATGATAGATATTTATTGATTTTGTCTTAGGGGAAATTCGGAGTTTTCCGAATCATTTTGATTAGATTCTGTTGCTCTTACGTAGTTGTTGTTCCTACGGTTATTGGTGTATCTTTGGTGGTAATTGTCACTATTGTTGTTATTGTTATATCTTTGTCGGTTTCTGTTATAATTGTCATTATTGTTGTTATAGCTGTTATTGCTATTATTGTTACGTGGGAAATTATTTCTTCCACGGAATCGTGTGTTATTGCCACGGAAGTTGTTATTTGGTCTGTATTTTTGCCCATAATAGAGTATGGCATTTTGTTGACCTGTGGCTTCGGTACAACTATTGACAAATTTACTTATAGCATCATTCATGCTATTGAATTGACCTGCCTCCATGATAAGCTTTACTTTATCAATGTTGCAGTTTTTGGTAAGTGCTTTTACAGCGACTTGTGTTGAATATTTGGTTGCTAATTCTGATGGCAATCCATCTGTTATATATGCACTTTCTAATGATTTTGCTAAGCTTTCAATTTCATTGCAGTAGGCATTTGCCGTTTTACTGCTTTGCCTAATGTTCATTATTTTCGCAGATATTACTTCTACCGATTCACCTTTAACGGTTTGTTGCAACTTATTTATAATGTTTGCTATTGTTGCCTCGTTGTTTATAAGATTTCTTGCAGTACCCTTTAATTTTGTTTTTATGAGGGAAACGGCTGTCGATTCGTGTTCTCCTTTTATTGAATTTAGTAACGATAGTGAATCTATAAAAGAGCGTAAATTTTCTGCTCTGCCATCAAAGTCTGGTATTAGCTTTGAGGCTGTATTTAAAAATTCCACTGTTGTTTGACTCATTGTAGTATTTATTGGTTGAGGTCTGAATTTATGATGTGAATTTTCGTGGATGGATGTTGGTAGGTCAAGTTCTATCCCTTTCTTAGCTGCTAATTTGAAAATTTTTTCTTTTAAGTCTGCAAAGAATGCATCGGCTGCTGTTTTGTGTGAAATTGTAAGTCTATTGTAGTGCACATTAAATAATGTTCTTATTCTTTCTAAACAACCTAAAAGTTTATCGAAATGTATTTTTATAGTTTCTTCTTTTGTCGGTCTGTCAATGTTTAGGCACTTATAAGAACGGTCAAAATCTTCCTTTATTAATCTGGCTTTGTTAAGTATTTCTTGCCATTCCATTAGTTTAATTTAATATCTTTAATTAGTTTTTTCTATTTTTATTCTCTTTCTCTAATATTTTTTCGACCCATCTCATTGATCTAACTGTTTCTTCTTCTATATGTGTTCTGTTTATAATGTCGTCCTCAGTTGGGACACCTGGCATTCCTATTAATTTCCGATAACTAGCTAGCCATTCTATTCGCCTTTCCATACTAATTTCTAGTTCTGGCTCATCTAATTGCGGGTATGGGAGTTTTCTCCCCCTATTTTGTTTTCTGTTCATTATAAAGGACCGTATATAAAAAATTTATGTATATTATTTGTCTTAAAATTATTAAAATTTTATTTTATTTTATTTAATTTAATTTTTCAATTTTATTATCTTTAATTAAGTTCAGTTTTAATTTTATACAATTTTATCAAAAATATTCTTTAATTGTAACATATTATTGTTCTATTAACATATGAAAAAGGATTTTAGTTTTAATATTTGTTTTTTAATGTTATTAGTAATGCTTCAATATGGGAAATTTGTTCCCAAATTTTCGCAGATCTATTCCAGCTTGGCGGCGTTTCGCTATTCACTTCTCTTAAAAGAATAGCCCTATCTCTTTTTAGCTTATTAGAGTAGCCACCTCTACGCTTTGGCTTTTTAATTACTTTACTTTTTGTGGCATCTTTCTCTTGCCTATTTAGTTGTCTTTTCTTGTATTCTTCAATTGTCAGTGGTTTTGGTCCCACTGACGGCATAATAAAAATTTTGTTATTTTGTAAAATTATGAGAAGGCGAAAAAAAAAGTTTTTGCCACGAGCGGTTAACGCTTACTGGCCCTAGTGTGCGACTTTAGCGCACCACTTTTAAATTAGAAGTTTATAAATAAGGAGTTTATAAAATTAAAAATAAAAAAAATTTGTTGTTTATGTTAGGCTTCCATCATTATGGCTGGCGGTCTTCCTTATTTGGTTCTGTTGGGGTGCCTTTTGGCTAGGCGGACCCTCTCCTTAATGCTGGGGTGCCTTTTGGCTAGGCGGACCCTCTCCTCTTCTGCTCTGTTTCTGGGTGCAAATTTAGTAGCACTCGCAAGAAACTGGCAGGATCGCCATGTAATAAATAAGAAGTATTTTTATTTTTGGCTTTTTACTTAGAGCTTGATAAGCGGAGCTCCAAAGTCAGATTTATTAATTAATTCTTAAACTAAATTACATTGTCTTATATACTAGTTATGAGAAGAATTCTTAGGGGTACCTTAGCATAAGAGGGAAAGAAAAGATATATATATTTATTATAAAAATCATTGTCATTGGTTTCCCACGGTGGAAATGCGGCGTGCGTCCCAACAGTAATAGATAAAAATAAACCCGCGCATACATGTGTTCAACAGACATTTCATAATATTTTATATTTATAAATGCACAAATGCATACAGTACTTATTCAAGTACTTATGCGGCGGCCTTTTGATCAAACTCTAAAGTGTCGGGTGACCGACAAAATATTTTGGTTGTAGTTTGTCAATGCAATTTGACACGCTTGTGTGTTTGCAGACACACATGTATGCGGCAATGATAGTGTTGGTTATAGTGGCAGTTTGACCACGCTACAAGACGTTCCGTTGGCGAAGACAGTATTTTCGAAACAAGCGAAAAATACATTAAAAAACTTGAGTTGCACCCAAACCCAATTGCGCGCAATATTCTAGAGTATAGTGGCCACACCCGGCTTAGGAGGAGGGACACTCTTTCTATCAGCCGTACACGAGAGATGTAAAACAACAAAAATCAACCGTTGTAACTAAAAATTTTGTTTAGCATTGGCTAAACTTATATTTATTATTTGTTTTTAGATTTAAGATTTGAAAAACTTATTGATGTTTCAATCTATAATTGAAGATTCAATAAATAATATATTTATAAAAAAAAAAAAAAAAAAAAGAAAAAAAAAAAACACATTTAAATTCTGCACTGTCCATTTGAAAGCCGACAGAAAATTTGACACATTGAACATACACTTTTCAGTGTTGCCAGGCAATTCTTGGTTATAAATTTATATTTTATTGAGGTTAAAATTTCGGTAAATTGAGAAAATAAAACTTTTAATTTTGGAAACTAAAGAAGAACATTAGTCATCAAAAAGAAAGGACAATTCAGTTAAAATAGACAATTTATTTTGTTTAAATTTAAAGGGACGTTGTCTCAAAAAAAGGACTGTCCTTTTAAAAAAAGGACGGATGGTCACCGTATACATTGCTAATAAAATATTTAAGGCGACATTGAACCGATCATAAGGGCTAAAAATAGTTGCCTTAGTTTTTGTTGCTTTTAGAGGCAAAAAATTATACGCCGTCCAATCAGACACAATCCCAAGACAATATTCAACATTACTCTGCAATACATCAGGGAAATTTCGATCACAGGTAAAAAGTAGAGCAACATCATCTGCAAACAAGTATGATTTACATGTGGATGAATTAACAACAGAAGGAAGTTCATTAATATACAGCATAAATAGCAACGGACCAAGTACCGACCCCTGCGGAACACCAGAGTTAAGACATAATAAATTTTAATTCACATCATTTACGACAGTAAACTGAGATCTTCCAATAAGGTAGGACATAATGAGTCTGCAGGCAAAAATTGAAAACCCGAACTCAACACGCAGTTTATCAATCATCCTGCCAAGCGAAACGAGGAGACTAAATTTATCCTTATTGATATCTTCCCTTATGGAATCTGTTAGATCAAGTAGAAGTGATGTAGTACCGTAGCCCTTGCGGAAAGGATATTGACCAAGAAGTAGCCTCTATAATTTGCTCTTTCAATAAATGTTCGTTGGAGTGTGCAGGGAGAATAGAAATAGGTCTTAAGTCACCGGGTCCAATAACAATCTTTGACTTAGGTATGGGAACAACTCGTGCGGTTTTCCAACCAGCAGGAAATTTAGATGTAGTCAAGATGGTGTTGAACAAATGAATCAAGTAGCCTGAGATATACGGGAAAACTAACTTAATGAATTTAACTGGAACATCATCAGTTCCAATGGCATTAGATTTAATTTTATTCAAAGCTAACCACACTTCCAATAAATTGACACATCGAAAAGAAACACCACTCTGTGAATTGAAGATCTCCAAACTCAACATTTGCACCCTCATTGTCAACGCCACTAGCATTAGCAAAGTAATCATTACATAAAGGTTTAGTTTCTGCTCTTACTAGATATCCATGTGTCGCAAGGGAATGTCCCAGTCATAAACGGGAAAAAGTCTGTATTTGAATTCTCTTTAAATTTGTTGGGTAAATAGGTTGTCTGTTATGAATATTTAGCTCCTTGTAATGAGGATGGTAGTATTGGTTCCATGTTGAGTTTTTCTGTTGATGAATGTGATTTTTAATAAAATTTTTTATATCAGTTTTTTCATACACTGGTTCAGTAATAAGCGGAGCTTTGCAGGCATGCCTAGCAGCCTCATCTGCCTTTTGATTACCAGTAATATTGGTATAAACAGGAATCGAAAGAATTTTTAATTGGTGTGAATAGTTAATTAGAGCGTCTCGAATTTTGTTTATGACATCCCAATTACGCGATTGTGCATTGTTTATCGACTTAACAACGGACACAATTGTGTCATCCAAATCTTCCGACATGCTGTCTTCATGGATTCGTTGCTCATTGTCGTTGTGTGCATCCTCCTGCCATTGACTCTGGTCAACTTTAGACCTTGTAGACATTTTAACGAGTTTAATTATTAATATGTCTTTGCTGCAGCACCAATTTCAACAACACGACTTTTCTAGCTTTTACACAAGTAATGATATTAACACCCAAATATCATCTCTTATGTCTTGTGTGCACCATCTACACTCTTTAGTACCTACTATAAAGAATATGGCTTCCCCGTCTGGAGAAAACTGGTTCAAATCTCCGCTTATAAAGTACCATCTCTCGCTAAGAGATCTAGCTTTTATGGAATATTTGAGAGATTCCACTTCTGAAAATTGGAGAACATACTGTAGAGCTCGCAATAAAGCGAAATCTGTTATCCGTAGAGTAAGGCGTAGAGCACACATCAACATTTTTCAGAACCTTGACACTAGAGGTATGTGTAGGGTACTTCGGCAGAATGGCTTACATGATACAATGCCTACACAGGATTTATGTCCAGACGCTCTGAATGCAGATTTTTCCAGCTACAGAACAGCTGATTGTATTAACCCTTTTGATTCAAGTCTTCCTAACAACAATTTCTCTTTCCGCGGCATTACTCTCAACGAGTTAAGTATGGCTTTTTCAAAAATTAGATCTAATGCAGCAGGTCACGATGACATACCACTTAGATTTGTTAAGCTTATTTTTCCACTCATCAATAACCAACTTTTGCTTTTATTTAACAACTAGCTAATCCCGGTGTACTTCGCTACCCCCCTCGTTATAAAATAAAATTAAAAGTATTTATATATCCTATTGTGACGATCGGTCCAGTAGTTAAGACTATATTACGATTTTTAATTTTAATAAAAAGGAGCGTGGTCCCATCCACTTTTCTCCCGGTACGTATTCCAAATTATGGCAATACCATATGTACCAAATATCATCGACGTTGTAGGTCAAAAAATGCCCAAAATATGGTGATTTAAATTTTTGGGTTATATGGGTGGTGCCACGCCTCTTTGTCCAATCCCGCCCATATTTGCGGCAGCACTAAAAAAATGCACACCAAACCGACGTACCAAATTTTGTTCAAATACCGTTATCAGGAGCAGAAATAATAGATTTTTAATTTGTGGTTTGTATGAGAGGTACCACACCCCTTTGTCCAATCCCGTTCATATTTGCAGCAGTACTTAAAAAATGCACACCAAACCGACGTACCAAATTTTGTTCAAATACCGTTATCAGGAGCAGAAATAATAGATTTTTAATTTGTGGTTTGTATGAGAGGTACCACGCCCCTTTGTCAAATCCCTCCCATATTTGCGGCAGCACTAAAAAAATGCATACCAAACCGACTTACCAAATTTTGTTCAAATACCGTTATCAGGAGCAGAAATAATAGATTTTTAATTTGTGGTTTGTATGAGAGGTACCACGCCCCTTTGTCCAATCCCACCCATATTTGCAGCAGCACTTAAAAAATGCACACCAAACCGACGTACCAAGTTTTGTTCAAATACCGTTATCAGGAGCAGAAATAATAGATTTTTAATTTGTGGTTTGTATGAGAGGTACCACGCCCCTTTGTCCAATCCCGCCCATATTTGCAGCAGCACTTAAGAAATTTACACCAAACCGACATACCAAATTTTGTTTAAATACCGTTATCAGGAGCAGAAATAATGGATTTTTAATTTGTGGTTTGTATGAGAGGTACCACGCCCCTTTGTCCAATCCCGCCCATATTTTCAGCAGCACTTAAGAAATTTACACCAAACCGACATACCAAATTTTGTTCAAATACCGTTATCAGGAGCAGAAATAATAGATTTTTAATTTGTGGTTTGTATGAGAGGTACCACGCCCCTTTGTCCAAACCCGCCCATATTTGCAGCAGCACTTAAGAAATTTACACCAAACCGACATACCAAATTTTGTTCAAATACCGTTATCAGGAGCAGAAATACTAGATTTTTAATTTGTGGTTTGTATGAGAGGTACCACGCCCCTTTGTCCAATCCCGCCCATATTTGCAGCAGCACTTAAGAAATTTACACCTAACCGACATACCAAATTTTGTTTAAATACCGTTATCAGGAGCAGAAATAATAGATTTTTAATTTGTGGTTTGTATGAGAGGTACCACGCCCCTTTGTCCAATCCCGCCCATATTTGCAGTAGCACTTAAGAAATTTACACCAAATTGACATACCAAATTTTGTTCAAATACCGTTATCAGGAGCAGAAATAATAGATTTTTAATTTGTTGTTTTTTATGAGAGGTACCACGCCCCTTTGTCCAATCCCGCCCATATTTGCAGCAGCACTTAAGAAATTTACACCAAACCGACATACCAAATTTTGTTTAAATACCGTTATCAGGAGCAGAAATAATAGATTTTTAATTTGTGGTTTGTATGAGAGGTACCACGCCCCTTTGTCCAATCCCGCCCATATTTGCAGCAGCACTTAAGAAATTTACACCAAATTGACATACCAAATCCCGCCCATATTTCAGCAGCACTTAAGAAATTTACACCAAACCGACATACCAAATTTTGTTCAAATACCGTTATCAGGAGCAGAAATAATAGATTTTTAATTTGTGGTTTGTATGAGAGGTACCACGCCCCTTTGTCCAATCCCGTCCATATTTGCAGCAGCACTTAAGAAATTTACACCAAACCGACATACCAAATTTGGTTTAAATACCGTTATCAGGAGCAGAAGTAATAGATTTTTAATTTGTGGTTTGTATGAGAGGTACCACGCCCCTTTGTCCAATCCCGCCCATATTTGCAGCAGCACTTAAGAAATTTACACCAAACCGACATACCAAATTTTGTTCAAATACCGATATCAGGAGCAGAAATAATAGATTTTTAATTTGTGGTTTGTATGAGAGGTACCACGCCCCTTTGTCCAATCCCGCCCATATTTGCAGCAGCACTTAAGAAATTTACACCAAACCGACATACCAAATTTTGTTTAAATACCGTTATCAGGAGCAGAAATAATAGATTTTTAATTTGTGGTTTGTATGAGAGGTACCACGCCCCTTTGTCCAATCCCGCCCATATTTGCAGCAGCACTTAAGAAATTTACACCAAACCGACATACCAAATTTTGTTTAAATACCGTTATCAGGAGCAGAAATAATAAATTTTTAATTTGTGGTTTGTATGAGAGGTACCACGCCCCTTTGTCCAATCCCGCCCATATTTGCAGCAGCACTTAAGAAATTTACACCAAACCGACATACCAAATTTTGTTTAAATACCGTTATCAGGAGCAGAAATAATAGATTTTTAATTTGTGGTTTGTATGAGAGGTACCACGCCCCTTTGTCCAATCCCGCCCATATTTGCAGCAGCACTTAAGAAATTTACACCAAACCGACATACCAAATATTGTTCAAATACCGTTATCAGGAGCAGAAATAATAGATTTTTAATTTGTGGTTTGTATGAGAGGTACCACGCCCCTTTGTCCAATCCCGCCCATAGCATTCTCCTGGCTCTAAACTACCTCCCTGCCAATTTTCAGCTAAATCGGTTCAGCCGTTCTTGAGTTATAAGCGAAGTAACTAACACGACTTTCTTTTATATATATAGATATTATTACTTACGCTCACTTTCCTTCTGAATGGAAAATCTCGAAAGTAATTCCTATCAGGAAAAAAAATTCTGACAACGAATTTAGTCCAATTACACTTGTGCCGGTTTTGTTCAAAATTTTTGAACATGTGACAAAAGATCAATTATTGGAGTTTCTAAATCAGAATCATTTGCTGAACCCATATCAGTCGGGCTTTCGTGAGGGTCATAGTACAACATCTCTTTTAATTGGCCTTTCTGACTCTATTAGAAGAGTTGTAGATAAGGGTGACGTAGCCGTCCTACTTTCCTTAGACCTGTCTAAGGCTTTTGATAACGTTGGACATGCAATTTTGATAAAGAAACTGCAAATTACTTTTTTCCTACCTAACAGGTCGCACTCAATATGTTCAGTGTGGTAATAGCAGTTCGAGGTGCCTTCCAGTTACAAGTGGTGTACCACAGGGTTCTGTTATTGGCCCCCTTCTTTTCATGATTTATATGAATGACTTTTTCGAGCTACTAAGTGGGTTTGAATGTGAGTGCTTTGTCTTTGCAGATGACATTCAATTGCTTTTTAAGGGTCACTGTCAGCTCTTGGACGTTTTTGAATATGACGTCAATACATTATTGTGCAATGTCTCACATTGGATGAAAGAGTGCAAACTTAGTATTAACTCTGCTAAGACTAAGGTGATGCTGTTCAAAACTAATAGTACGGAGATCAATTTAACTATTTTGATTGATGGTCATGTTATCGATTTTGTAGATAAAATGAAGTGTCTCGGTGTATTGCTTGACAATGGTCTTGGTTTTGGAGACCATATTAGTGGATTAACCTCAAAAATCAATTTCACTCTAAGGAGACTATATGCGTTAAACGTATACTTGCCATTGCCCATAAAAAAAGAATAGCTCACTCCTTACTGATGTCTAACCTATTGTATTTATTGAAATTAAAGCAATCATAGAAATTTGTTTTAAAAATAAAAAAAAATATTTTGAAGTTAATGAAAAAATAGTTATAAAAGAACGTTTACGTAATTTCTATTAAATTAATTATTTTTTATAATTAACAAATCTGCCTTTCATTTTATAAGAGAATACTGAGATTATAACAGGTTATGGGCGACTCAAAGGAATCTCATGGTATACGGCAGTTTAACGGCTCGGGTTTTGATGATTGGCAGTTTCGAGTGAAATTGCATTTGTACTCTTTAGGGTTATTGGGCGTTCTAACCGGCGATCCACCAACAGATGTAACAGCTCATGAATCTTTTATTACACTCAGATTGCTTGTGCTATGTACGTGAGAAAAATACGACGAAAGAAATGTGGGAGAGTTTGCAATCTGTATTCGCTAAGAAATCCTTAGTAAACCAGTTGCTGTTGCGAAAGAAATTATCGAAAATGCGAATGAATGAAGGTGATAATGTGACAGTCCATATAATGGCATTTGAAAATTTAATTCGACAATTGAAATTGGTTGGTGCTACTATTGAAGATGCTGATTTGTTAGCTCAATTCTTTCTCACTCTTCCGGAAAAATTTGATCCTTTAATAACTGCATTGCAAAATGTTGAAGATGGTAAGCTAACATTCAATTTAGTAAAAGAAAGACTTATGTCAGAAGAAGCCAAATTATCCGACCGCTATGAAGAAGGTACCGAACAAAAAACGGTCTTTGCTACTAAGAAGACGCAAAAATTCCGTAAGTTTAATGGGAAATGTTTTAAGTGTAACAAGTTCGGTCATCAGGCTCGTGATTGCAAAAATGCTGATGCTCGCGTTGGTAATCGTAGGAGTGTATGCTTCATGGTTGGTCAAAATACAAAACTAGCATACAAAGAAAAAAGCAGCAATGTAATATTCAAGCTGGATTCTGGTGCAAGCGATCATTTATCAAATGAGAGGTGGTGTTTTCAAAATTTATTTAGTCTAAAAGAAAGAGTTGAAATAAATGTCGCCAAGAACAATGAATTTGTTATTGCACAGCATCAAGGTGAAATAAAAGGTATAAGCAATAAAGGCGTTCCAATTCTGATAAGAGAAGTACTATATGTTCCTGATTTGCGTGACAATTTGCTTTCAGTTAGAAAACTAATAAGTGCTGGTATGCAAGTTAAGTTTGTTCGAGATAAGGCAATTGTTCTAAAGAACAAAGAAATAATTGCTACTGCTAACTTGTGTGGAAATTTATATGAACTCGTCATTAATATAAGTAATTCATTTGCTTCTTCATGTGTTTTAAATGATGCTGCACTATGGCATCGTCGACTTGGACATATTGGTGAAAGCGGTCTTCAGAAGATAGCAACATCCAATCTTATCAGTGGGTTAAACATGAAGATGAATTCTCTTGGTTTTTGCGATGTTTGTGTTGAAGGTAAGCAGTGTAGAGAGCCATTCGATGATACTCGAGTAAGAGCTAAAAGGGTGTTAGAGCGAATACATTCCGATCTGTGTGGACCTATTGATCCAGCTGCATGGAACGGATCTAAATATTTTGTGAGTTATATAGATGACTACACTCATTTTGCCATGATATACCTGATCAAGAAGAAATATGATGTATTTAAAACATTTCAAGAATATGAAGCTCTTGTGACAAGTATGTTTAATGGTAGTTCTATTTCAGAGCTAACAATTGATCAAGGTAGAGAATACTTATCGAAAGAACAATCCGAGTGGTACAAAACAAAAGGTATTCAGGTAGAACCGACTGTCGCATATTCTCCTCAACAAAATGGTGTTGCAGAGAGGTTTAATCGCACAATAGCTGATAAAGTAAGATCAATGATGATTGAATCAAAATCTCCTAGGTCAATGTGGTCTGAGGCAGCTCTAAGTGCTGTATATTTAGTAAACCGTTGTCCAACAAGAAGCCTTGCAAATTTGATAACACCAGCAGAAATGTGGTATGGTATCCAACCCAAATTTGATAAAATTAGAATTTTTGGTTGTAAGGCGTTTGCATGGATACCACACCAGTGCACTGTGGGTAATTTTACCCATTTTTGAGGCAAAAAGTAATTTTTTGCATTTGCGAAAACAAAACTTTTATTGATCGGATTTGATAGAGAACATTTCAAAGTAAATTTCTGCATACTTGGTTTTTTTTTTGAGCCAATAATAATCTTTTAGTAAGCAGTCAAAGTCAGAGTTTTTAAACAACGCGTTCCACATATGATAATTAGTGCAATTTCAGAGCATATTTCAGAGCTTCATAATTAAGTTAAACAAATGAAGTTAATTAATTATAACAAATAATAATGATAGTAAGTAGTTATAAAATAAAAAGAAATTATCATATTATTATAATTTTTTTTTTTTGTGAGAAAAATACATATTTATGGCTTAGCCTCTTATTACAGGTTGTTTCTTTTTAAGTAAACTTTGCTTAAGCTTTTAAACTTTCGGCAGTAATCGGCAGTCACCAAATTTTGAAATTCTTTTCAGAAAAACTGTTTTGTGTTTATGTTGTAAATTTCATGTTGCGATTTTTTGCGTTTCTTGAGAAATCGCGTTTTTTTACGGCAACCTCACTTGCAAATAATAAAACTTTTGTTGTTGTTGTTATTTGATAGAAAAATACCAAATCAAGAACCGTTATCTTTTTTTTTGTTTTTTGTGTGTAAATGTCAATTTATTAGCACAAATAAATTGTTTTTAAGCAAAATATTAAAAAAAATATACACAGTGCAATTTTGGTGCCGTTTTAAAAAAATTCGAACAATAAATTAAATTAATTATGGAAAATAATAGTGATATAGGCAAACTCCGCTTGAAAAACAGGCAACTTGTAGAAGTTTTTTTTTCTGAACAAAACAAAGAGCAAAAGAATGTTGCTGTTGAAAAATTTATTATTAGCCAAATTAAGAACGGTTATGAATTGAATGAAGATTTTGCATTGTTCAGAGAGAGAGTCCGGTTTTTTTGCAAATATGTTTCGGAAAGATGGGCCAATTCTCATAGAAAAATGGATGTATTCCAGAGTAGAAACGCGTATTGGCTGAGCAAAGAGTTCGCTTGTTCTATAAACTTGATTTCATCGACCTCTTCTACATCTGTTATAGGTCGGCCAAAAAAAGAGTATGGTGAAAAAACAGAGCGAGGAAAAAGAAAAGCTGCAGAGGAACTTTCAAAAAGTCAAGGGCATGAAACAGAGTTACTGCTTCGCGCAGCTTCAACTTCGGCGCGTAAACATCACCAAACAGATATTGTTGCAGTACTCAAAGAAACGCTAGCTAGTCCAACAAGGCCATCGAAAATAAGAAAACTTTCGGAAAACGCTGGAAAAATTCCAATGCGATTAACGGTAGACGAAGCACTAGCCTTTTTGTTGGAAAACAATTTCACAAAAAGACAATATCTAAGCATCAGACATGAAAGTAAAGTTAGAAATTGCGACATATATCCACTTTATAATGACGTTGCAGAAGCTAAAATAAAATGTAGACCAGATTCTGTCCATATTAGTGACAGATTAGCCATGGTTCCTCTTGAAACGTTATTAGTACATACTGCAAAGAGAATAGTTCACATGCAGAGGGAGGTTATAGCGTCATTGATGATTAAAACTAATTATGTAAAAGCTGATCTGATAGTTAGTTATGGTTTCGATGGCAGTACAGGACATTCGTCTTATAAGCAGAGATATGAAGAACCGTCCACATCAGCTGATTCAGATTTATCTTTATTCGCAACCACAATGACTCCATTAAGACTGATAGATGCAGTAGGAAGACCTTTGTGGAATAACCGTACGCCTCAATCGATAAGGTTTTGTCGTCCAATAAAACTGGAGTTTGTTAAAGAAACGCAAGAAAAGATTTTGCAAGAAGACTGGGAGCTGAAACAACAAATAAATAAGCTAACTAATTTGAAAATAGAAATAGATGGCGAAAAAACTATCGAAATTCAGTTCAAATTATTTTTAACTGTAATCGATGGTAAAGTTTTAAACGTTTTAACCAATACCAAATCCAGTCAAACGTGTCCCATTTGTAAAGCAACCCCAAAGGATTTCAGGAACATTACAGACTTTGAAAGTGAAAAATTTCATGCCCAGGAAGGTAACCTCAAGTACGGTCTGAGTCCTTTGCATTGTTGGATAAGGTTGTTTGAATTTGTTTTGCATGCAGGCTACAAATGCGTTATACAAAAATGGCAAGTTCGAAAAGAAGAAGATCGAAACGCTGTTTCTGAAAGGAAAAAAACAATTCAAAACTTATTTTGGGAAAAAATGAGCCTTCAAGTCGACAAGCCAAGAACAGGTGGATTTGGCAATACAAATGACGGAAATACTGCCCGTCGAGCCTTTGCAGATCATAAAACATTTTCTGAAATAACTGGAATTAATGTCGAATTGATATATAATTTTAAAATAATACTTGTCGCTATATGCTGTCAATTCCCATTAAATACAGAAAAATTTCAAGCTTTTTGCTATAAAACTGCCCAGATAATAATAACAGAATACCCTTGGCTTCCAATGACAGCGACAGTGCACAAAGTGTTAATTCACTCAAAAGATATTATGCAAAATACTTTACTGCCAGTAGGATGTTTTGGGGAGGAAGGTGCTGAATCGCGTAATAAATTGTACAAATCGGATAGACTTCATCATGCCCGCAAAAACAGCCGAAAAAACAACTTAACAGATGTATTTAATAGGGCATTGGACATGTCTGATCCTCTTTTGTCTTCAATATGTTTGAAGAGAAGACTGGAACATAAGAAACGTATGCAGTTTCCACGAGAAGTTCTTGACATGTTTTGTGCTGTTGAAGTATCTGAGGAAATTGTCGATGAAGATGAAGATGAAAATGGAAATGAAGATAATTTCAATGAATTACTAAGTGAGGCATATGAAAATGAATTAAATGATATATGTTTAGAAAATTAACAATAAAATAAATAAAAATTGTAAAAAAAAATAAAAAAAAAATAGATTTGGCTAAAAATTCATTTTAGATTAGAAAATTCCACCTAGTACCCATAGCAAACAAGGGTTAAAAAAAAAAATCTCAAAAATTTTGCTTTCATCTTATTATGTCATAAAATCAAAACTTTAGTTCATATATCCCTTAAGTTTGTCTGTTATTAATTTTTGCCTCAAAAATGGGTAAAATTACCCATAGTGCAGTGTCGTAAAAAGTTTGATGCTAGAAGTAAGAAAACAATTATGGTTGGATATGCACCAAATGGCTACAGGCTTTGGGACATACAGAAACGGAAAGTAATAGTTGCAAGGGATGTAAAATTTTAAGAAAATAATTTCCCATTTGAAACAATTCGCGATGAGGTCAGTAAAGATGTGGTGGTAGTTAAAAGGAGTCACGAACAAGGGGAGATGATGAACTTGAAAGTGCTGTGCCTACAACTGAGAATTTTTCGAATGAAAATTTAAATTTATCTAATGTGGGTCCTGGTACTAAAAATGTTTCATCTGTTATGAACGACACTCTTGAGTTAACTGAAGATGAAGATGTTATTACACCTCAAGATTCCACTTCAGAATTTACTAGCTCTGTTCGTTCCAGTAGTAGAGAGAGACGTTTACCAAGAAAACTACTAGATTATAGAACTGGCCTTGGTGCCAGTGTTTCAAATAAAATAATTCCAGAAACTTATAGTAACATTAAGTCTCTTGACGATGCTAATAATTGGTTTAAAGCAATTAATGATGAACTTAAATCGATGGACAAAAATAAGGTTTGGCAATTTGTAGAAGTCCCTAAGAATACAAAACTTATAAAAACGAAGTGGGTATTTAGTATTAAAGAGGATGAAAATGGCAATGAAACAAAATATAAAGCACGGCTTGTTGCAAAGGGATTTCAACAAAAATATGATATAAATTTTTTTGAAACATATGCCCCTGTTGCCAAATTGACAACTATTCGTGTGGTGTTAGCTGTTGGATTACAACGTAAATATATATTTCATCAACTTGATGTAAAGACAGCGTTTTTACATGGTGATCTTAAGGAGGACGTGTATATGGCAATACCAGAGGGAGTTGAAGCACCAGATGGGATGGTTTGCAAACTGAATAAGTCCTTGTACGGCCTTAAGCAAGCTCCAAGATGTTGGAACATGAAATTTAATGATTTTCTGATTTCACTTGGGTTCAAAAGATCAAGGTATGATTACTGTCTCTATACGAAATTATACCCCGATCATGAGGATGATCTAATTGTAATGTACGTTGATGATCTGCTTGTCGCTGGGAACAATTTAACTAGCATTGAGAAGTTAAAAGCAGATTTAGCAAGACGCTTTGAGATGTCAGATTGCGGTAGCCTAAAATTTTTCCTTGGTATGAAGATTCAGCATCGTCAGAACGAACTTCTTATTTCACAAGAGTCTTCCATAGAGAAATTATTAAAAAGATTTGGAATGATTGAATACAATTCTGTGAAAAGCCCAATGGAAAAAGGGTTACAATTAAAACATGTGTCAGAGACTGAAAGCTGCCATCCTTATCGAGAACTACTTGGCAGTTTAATGTATTTGATGTTATGCTCAAGACCTGATGTATGTTACCCTGTCGGTTATATGGGAAGATATCAGCAAAATCCAGATGAAACACATTGGCAGCACTTAAAACGAATTGTAAGATATTTAAAAGGAACAGCGTCATTTAAACTTAACTTTAAAGTTTCAAAGGAAAAATCCATTGTTGGTTATGTTGATGCAGACTGGGCATCAGATGTGACTGATCGAAAATCTGTAAGTGGATATATTTTTAAAGTTTTTGGTTGTACTGTTTCCTGGTGCAGCAAGAAACAACCAACTGTAGCTAAATCATCAAGTGAGGCTGAATACATTGCATTGAGTTTAGCTACTACTGAAGCCATTTGGTTGAAAGGCCTACTTAATGATTTAAATGTTATACCTGAAGATGAGGCTGTTGTTATTTATGAAGATAATCGTAGTTGTATTGGAATGGCAACAAATCTGGAAAGTAAACGTGCAAGACATATTGATATTACACACCACTTTGTTCGTGACAGTGTATTAAATAATAAAATCAAGATTGAACACATTGGTACCCATGAACAGCTAGCTGACATTTTCACGAAAGCTACAGATGTAACTCGTTTCCAAAACTTTAGACGATGTCTGGGACTATCTGATTGAGAGGGGGTATTGAAATTAAAGCAATCATAGAAATTTGTTTTAAAAATAAAAAAAAAATATTTTGAAGTTAATGAAAAAATAGTTATAAAAGAACGTTTACGTAATTTCTATTAAATTAATTATTTTTTATAATTAACAAATCTGCCTTTCATTTTATAAGAGAATACTGAGATTATAACAGTATTGTATAGAGGTCTATTCTGGTTGCAATGCAGAAGATCTTAATAGGTGTGTTCTACTTTTTAATAGAATAATACGCTTTGTATACCAATTAAAAATTCATGACCATGTTTCAATGTATGTTGATGATTTTTTGGGCTGCAGTTTTAAAAGCTTCCTCCACATTAGATCACTTCTGTTCTTCTATAAGGTTATGGTTACAGACTGCCCAGAATATGTCCGTAGACATTTCATATTTTTGCAGAGTGATAGAAACCCTCAGTTGCTTCTCCCTACTAGAAATCGAACTATTGGAGATAGGTGTTTCATTTTTCGTGTTGCCAAATGCTGGAACTCACTACCACTCACTTTAAGAGAGTTCCACTTTACACGTGATTCATTTAAGGTTAAGCTTGTTGAACATTTTAGGCAGCTGAACCGACCTACTTAGATATCTTGTAATTGCGAAGTTTAAATAATTAATAATTACAACTATAAAATTAATTGCTTTTCCTTATAATAAATTTGTATTTACAAACTATGTATAATAGTGTATATATATATATATATATAGATTTACATTGTAAGGCCTCCAACTATATAAGGCCCTATGGGCTCGGTTGGATATAAATAGATAAATAAAATAAATAAATAAAAAAACACAACTGATATATTAAAGACTTTTGCAAGCTTTATTTTAAACGATTTAAAATCTCACGAACAATTATGGCTTTTATTACGAAGTAGCAGAACCAAAGAAAAACATGTTTAAATACCTGGAAATAGCCGAAGACTTGTCAACAGATGCCTACGGAATTTCGTCAACCGAAGAGGAGTCCCTTTGAGAGTCAGAAGTGATAACAGGACGAATTTTGTTGGTGCTCAAAAGGAAATGACCGCCGGAAATAGATTTTTTGATGTTACCGAAATTCAGCGTAACCTTGCTAAGGACAATATTGAATGGATATTCAATTGTCCGGGCAATCCCCACGCAGGCGGATGTTGGGAGAGATTGGTCCGCTGTGTCAAACGACTATTGTACAAAGGGGAAGGGGGAGCTCCTTGACTAGAGACCTTTCGAAGCGCGGTTATTGAGGCTGAATGTATAACTAACAATTGACCGTTAACTCAATTGCCAATTGACCCAAATACTGAGGAACCTATAACGCCGAATCACTTCCTTCTTGGTGGCCTCAGCTCAACGCAAGCTCTCGGTAATGATGAACAGAAGGTATGTTTACGCAAACAATGGAGAATCGCCCAAAATTTGAAAGACAGACTTTGGAAGCGGTGGGTGGTTGAATACCTACCACAACTGTTAGCGAATCCGAAATGGAGAGAGCAAACTCATCCACTTCAGCTTGGAGATACGGTAATTATTTTAGATCCCAACCAACCAAGAAGTCAATGGAAAATGGGAAGAATTCAGGAGGTGTACGTGGGAAAAGATGGTCAGGTACGTTCAGCGGAAATAAAAACTTCGTGTGACACAATTCGTCGACCAGCTGTAAAGTTGGCCGTGCTTAATTTTAGAGAATCCTCAGCATAGGAAGGATTCACGGTGGAGGGAATGTTGGTGGTACATTCTTTAGAATACAACTCTGTTCTACTATTACACAATTTGCAACTCTGATCAAGATAACGAACAGTACAGATGGATGATGCTAAACGAAGCATGCAACAATTTTGAATTCAACAGTTGCTACACAACACTGTATATAAAATAATTTTTAACTTTATTAAACAAATAAATATTGGGTTAAAAACAATACAATTATTATGTTTATTGTGTAGGCCCGTCACGGCGAATTATATTTTATTGCCTTCGCTTGCCTTTTAACAGCAATCAATGTGAAAGTCGTTATTGAAAATTCTTTCTAGTTTTCATTATTTTTTCATTTCATTATCTTTTTGAAAGTGAACAAGCGTTGATATCATTTTCTTATAATTCAATTAATAAACTTATTATTTCAAATAAATTCAACAAAATTAAAGTTGTTGGCTGAAGTGGTTAGCGCGTTGACTACTAAGTAAACAATGACGTGGGGCCTGGGTTCAAACCCTGGCCAGAGCAAGTCAATCAACATCATTAATTTCTGTAATGTACATTAGTGAGACATTGTATCAATTGTTGTCGGACTATTTAAGTGATGAAGGCATAGCACTTGTCACTAAAAAACTGTTCCGACAGCGATTGATGATGTTCCAAGCTAATGTACACAACATCGCCCTCCTTCGTCGGTTAGCAGAAACATCGGCGAAGTAAAACAATTAATAAAATGCCTGCCAATACAGCTTAACAAAGTTAATGCGTCTACCTAACACCGGAGGCGCCTCAACACTGCTATAAAAATTAACATAACGCGCAAAGCAGAGTTGTAAAAGAGTTAAGCCTTCTACATTTTCAACATCTATCTTCTCTACTCTATCCTTCTCTCGGAGTTCCGGCACAATGCATTGCATACGTTAGGGTCATCCCCTGAGTGCTGGTCCTAATTAAAAAAAAAAAAAAAAAAAAAAAAAAAAAAAAAGAGAAATAATTTTAAGCTAACTATATGATGGTAATTAATAAATGGCTATAAATTAAATTGCTAACTGCGATTAATTAATTCTTAGGTTTTATACTCGTGTCTTTATAGATTTTGATGTTTTTTAGAAGCTTAGTGACTGTAATAATGTTTTCTAGTAAGGGATTGGAAGTGTAGTTTATTAAGTTAGTTATAAACAATATATGTATTTCTTTCGGAATCAAATTTAGTGCAATGTTTAATTGTTCATTGATTGATTTGATTTATTTAGCATTTCTTGTTGCTACTCGTATTATATATACATAGATGTACAATTTAATGTGATTATAAATTATAATTTTTTTACATAGAATTATAGTTATAATTATACTTAATTTAAATTTATAAATTTCTTTTAATATAATCAATAATTTTATGCTTGAATATATAAAAATGTGCTTTATGGAAATAGGGTCTGTTTGTACACTGCGAAATAAATGTTATTACACAATTTACTGTTCTGTTTTCAACTAAGAACTCAGCTCATTTTATTTATGTTTTGTCTTATATAGTAAAATCTTACCACTAAACTATAATACTGTTACATACTTATATGTGTTTCCTTTATGTACACTAGGGATGCCAATCCCGATGCCGAAAATCCCTTAATATTCATGATTCGCTTAATCCCGGGATGTTCGCGACAGTCAATGCCGAAATTGCTTACGAATTTTTTTCTTTTATATATTTTTATGCATATCTACTTATAAATTATTAAAACAAAGTCATCATAACTTTCCTCTATAAGCACATAAGCAAGTTCATTGTCGATGCCATTGGTCTTCCGAGAGTCAAATGAAAATATAATAGCCTTTTCCTAATCCACATAATTACGTTTATTCTTAATAATATAAAAATATTAATTAAGCTTGGGCACGAGCTACATACCCTAATAACAAGGGACACAATAATATGTGAATTTCCCTAATACAGAGTGAAAACAACAAAAAGTTAAATTACAAAGTAGAATACTTTGAAGATAACGGACTATGAGTTAGTGTTGATTATGAGTAATTTCCAACCAGTGATGGGGAATTTCGTACTAACCAAAATTGTTTTCAATATGTAAAAATAGAATTAAATTAATTCTCGTATTCTATTTGTGTTGAAAACTTGGTTAAAAAGTTGATATTCTTCCCAATTAGTATCCACTTTACGAAAATTTTAAAGATGGACAATTGAACGCTGAGGTGTAGCGGCCTTGAAATCGATACTAATGTTTTTCAACATAAAAAAACTCTTAGTAATTTGAATTTTCATTAATTCAATAAAACTGAACTTGAGCCTGGTAATATTACTTTTCATGTGTACATCAATATAAGTTCGAATAATAATTACGTTTATTCGTAATAATATAAAAATATTATTTTGTTACTTTACTTTTTAATGAAAAGTTTATAATTTTGTTATATGTTGGAATAATATAATAAACATATGTAATTATATTTAACAATGCAATATAAAATGAATTATAAAATATATATAATATTTTATTCGAATAAATGTTCTCAAGAATTTATGTTTTGAAAATTTTTATATATTTGTTGAGGGTTAACTAATCAATATGCATTTTATAAAATCCCGGGATTAGAATTTTTGCAATCCCGAATCCCGGGATTAACAAATCCAGTCCCGATTGGCATCCCTAATGTACACGTAAGAGACCTGCTTTTCACAATAATTTGTTTACTTTGGCTAAAAGAAAGAGTTCCTTATCTGATTCCAATTGAGCATTAGTTTAATAAACATATTAAAACTACATGTGCAATAAATTTATGTTTTTTAAACCGTTTTAATGCTACTTACAAATTAGAAAATAATAAAAGGGAACATATAAGGAAACATGTTGTGTTTATTAAAAAACTAAACAGGACAAAACAGCCATGACACAAAGATCTACTATTCCGTTAGGAAACGGAATTCAATTTGTATTTTGGTTCTTCAGAAAGCAAATATCGAAAATAGCTTTCGGAATAAAACTGGTTAAACACATTTAAAATTAGGATTAGGAAAAATAACTTTATCATCGCAGCAACTTATCGATCACCCATTTATTGTGAAGCAGAATTTTGTACGTTGTTTGAAAATTTTATTGAAAACCTCCATATGTATTTATAACTGTGAGATAATTCTTATATATATGTATGTACATAATAGTTTCATTTTAAACAAGCCATAAATTGGCAGAACAGTTCTGGCTATTTCATTATATAAAGAAAAATGTCGAATATAGATGTGGAAGATTAAACACAGCTTTTAATGCTTTGTTTTGTGGGCTTTGAAGTGATTTGGAGTCTGTCTTTTTGTGGGCATAAATCATTGAAATGTTAAAGGCTGGTGTATTTCTCGAAAAGTAGGGCCGAAACCTTATCAATTTTGTTTTATTGTTCTGTGATAACCTGTTAAGCCTGACGTATTCAAGCAGCATGACATTATCTTGTTCCATTTGCAATTTAAGCATCATTTCATGTTTGTATGGTTAGAAAAGGCTTTTATGTCATCCGGTTTCCATTTAATTTGAGATTCGATATATCGCTTGACAAATATCGTAAACAGCAAGGGACCCAATACACTTCCCTGAGGCACACCATACTTAACCATCTCCATATTACTTTTCGCACTATTTATTTATACATATTGCAATCTATTTTGTAGGTAGCTTTTAACCAGATTAACTGCACTCTCTTGTAAACCGTAGTAAGGAAGTTTTTGTAGTAGAATATCATGATCAACATTATCGTTTTCCAAGCTTTCACATATATAATTTACTACGTTTACAACTGCTGCCTGCGTGCCCCTTCCTTTTCTAAAACCAAATTGCAATTTATATAAAAGGTTTATATAAAAACTTTTCGAAAACTTTATCAATAATAGGCAACAACGCTATGGGTCTGAACTTGTCAACTGTATCAGCCTTAATGCCTTTTGGAATAGGAGTTATTTTTGCAATTTTTAAAGCTGTAGGTTATATCGAAGAACTTATGGTATCGTTGAAAATGTGTACCAAATATGATAGTAATATGTTTTTACATTTAAAAAGAATTTTTCTCGATATACCATCATACCCAGGACTTTTAATAAATTGTAGACTTGAAATTAGGTGGGTTTGTTTACTTCTCCAGTAATATTTATCCAGCAGCTTTGTGATAGAGAAAAAAAAAAAAATTTACTCTCAATTACTCTTAATTATAAAAATTTGCAAAAAAGTACGCGAACAGCATTTTGCATGTTGTTTTCTGAACAGCTGATAAGTAATGCTAATTCAAAAGGAAAAAATTGGTCGCTGTTTGCGATTAACGATTTAAATAAAATTTCGAAGTAATTTGTTGCCTATTTTTTATGATTTATACAATTATTTGTTAAAAATTTACAATTAGTTAAAAATTAAAATTTTACTTATATAATTCATTGACTTTCTAATTAGTACACATGCATATGTTTATACAAAGTTTTTATGATTTAAAAACGATGCATTAGCAGTACTTATGTATATTCATATTCTTCCATTGTTTTAAGAAAGATATCACCAATTTTTGTTTAAATTTAACATATTTCAACAAATACAAATAAACTTTTGTTTAGTTTTTCATTACTTCGAAAACTTTCTACATAATATTTCACAAATAAAACTTTTTTGTTTCATTTTTAATTGGTACGAAGAAGCAGTAAAAACATCTGTTTTATCTTGCAAAATTTTACTGAACAAAATTTATCCAGCAAGAATTTGCAAGTTCTCAGACATTCAAATGTCAATTGCTGACTCTCTTTCTCTCTATTTAAATAAATTTACTTGCTGGAGAAAGTAAACGAACAGGATCCAGTAACATTTTGTAACAATTTGTACAAAATATCACGTAAACAAACACACCTATTATCTCTAAAATGTCTTCATTTCTTGCTTAGTTAAAAGAAAACTGATTACAGCATTCGCGTAAAGTATTAAAGTAATTACAACTATTGAATGGTATTTTTATTATTCGTTCGTTAAGGACTTTCGGTAATTCAATAAAATATCTATTGAAAACGTTACATATTTGCCTATCATCCGAAATGATATCACCGTTATGAATCTTCAACTGCAAAGTTTGTTTTAGATTCCTTCCTACGTTTTCATTTAAATATTTCCAACAATTTTTAGAGTTATTCTGAAGATTGTTAGGACTATTCTGATAATAGCTATTCATGCATATTTTACTAGCTTTTTTTATGATTTTGCTCTAACGTCTCAAACTATTTTAAATAGCTGCGTGCCTTCCTTTTTTTTCTCCTTGATTCAAGTTCATTTAAGTTTTCCTTTAAATTTATAAGTGAGCGAAGGCTTTCATTTATCCAAGGCGCTATTCGATATTTTGTGTGAAGTTTTTCCACCTTTTCAAACGTAGATTCTCTAATACAATTCGAGATTGTGCTTTGTTAATCTGGACAATTCATTGGACGAGTTCCCTGTATGATTAAACGAATTAAGTTGATCTTGAAGGTATGTCTGCAACAGTCTATAGTCGCACATTTTGTATCGTTTTTCTGTCAGTTCTGATCCTTTTATACTACTTGACACCTTACATGAAAGTATATTGTGATCAGTAATGTAACATTCAATGGAGTCAATAAGAAGATTGTTTGATATATTACTGTATATGTGATCAATTGATTTTCCACTCGCTGGGCGAGTAATCATATCTTGACAATTTATAGTCATAGTGCAATAGATTCATTAAAATAATCGATATTTGAGTCTCCAATTATTATAGCAGGCAAACGAGTTCTAATATTCGAAATATTATTAATAAAACCATAAGATGTATTAAGAGCACACACACTCTTTGTTGCAGGCTGCATTAAACAAACAATGAACTTAAAAATCTGTTTTTGGAACGCAAACGGCATCTGCCAACATAAAAATGAAATAGAATATTTTCTTCTGGAAAATCAAATCGATGTTATGCTTATCTCAGAAACTCATTTGACTTCTCGAAGCTATTTTAGAATTAGTAGATATAATTTCTACGACACCAAGGATCCTCGAGTTAGAGCTTGTGGTGGCTCGGGAATCCTAATAAAAACGCGAATAAAACACTACCTCTTAAATAATCTTCGTGAAATATATCTGTATTAAAAATTTTTATCAAAAGCTTGTGATATTATCTGTTTATTCTCCTCCCAGGTTTTCAATTTCAGAGAGTCAATATACCGTATTTTATACAACACTGGGTGAATACTTTTGCTCCTTCTGGCAAAAGTATGTAAACTTTTCCCTTGTAGATGGCAGAGAGGGTGTCACTTGAAATGCGCGGGGCCAATCTACAAAAAGGGAGAAGTACTTATAATTGCTCGTATTGGAGCAATTATAATTTAGGGGTGTTGGAGGATATTCGGAAAGAAATTAGTTTTCTTTTAGGTGCTGGTTATTTGGGTAAAGCTCACCTGTTGATCGATGGGTTTCCAAGAAATAGTTATAAGATTTGGGTACCTTGGGTGTTTCACAATTCAATTTTCCTTTTATTTAGCGGTAAGTAGTACAATTATATATAATTCCAATTATAATTAGTTCCAATTAGGTTTAAATATTCACGTAGGTATATAATTAGTATAAGTTTGAAGTATTTATGTTGAAGTATTTGTATATAATAATTTAAGTTCATTTAAATTTAGTTTTAATGTACATATGTATGTATTTCACTTTAACTTTAAGTAATTTTGACTTTAAGATTTAGGAAGTTAAATTTAGGTAGTTTTAACTTTCAATTCCAATTTTAAAGTAAAGTTTATTTTTAGGTAAATATTATTATTTTAATTTAAAGGTTTTATAAACCAAGATTTACTTTAAGAATTAATTAGTTTTAATGCTTTTATCAGCTTGATAAGCAGTTTTAGATTATGATTATCGGAAATTTTTGATTAAGCTTTTTATTTTCGCGATCGGCAGTTATAGCTTCGGTCTGGAATTTTTGCTAAACACACATTTTGGGGTTCACGTCTAATTAGTCCTAAGGGTCTTGTTTTGTTTGACACAATTTCTAAAATGGGTTTGAATGTAGTTTCAAATGGTCAGCCAACATATTGGCCAAGCGATCGACAAAAAATTCCTGATGTTATCGACTTTGGAATTGTGAAAGGTGTGCCCAGCGTAATGATTGCAGTTGAATCATCTTTGGATTTATCTTCAGACCACTCGCCTACAATTGTCACTATATACTCGCATACAACTTCATCACCTACATGTGACTTACCACCGACATCTGCACGTATTAATTGGCTGGAATACAAGCACATGTTAAACAGTCTGCTCTTAATGCTTCTTCAAATCAAATAAATCAATTAATAATGTTAATATACAATCTATAACAATATATTGTACTTGAACATAAAATAACTTTGTTTATGTAAATCATATTAACATTTGTATAACTGTTTATTGAATGAATAACATTGATAATTATTATTCATTGCCAAATAAATACTTAATACTTTATAACGTTTATTAAAACAAATTGTGTGTTTTAATAAGAATTAATAACTAATAGGTTATGGGCCCAGGATTACGCGACTAAGACCGTTGTAATTAAATTCAAAATGAGTGGTACAAATATGCAATTTCCCAAACTATAATACTTGGAAATTCAATATGGAACTGTTGTTGGAATTGTTGGAATAGTGGGATATTGTAATACAGGATATTCTTGGTTCTCCAGATGAAAAATGGGTTTTACGTGATGGAAAGGCAAGAGCTACTATTGGTTTAGCTATTGAAGAATCCCAGAAGGTACACATCAAGAAATTGAAGACTGCCAAGGATTTTTGGAATGCTTTAAGAAAACATCATGAAAAATCAAATCTAACCAATAAAGTAAGTCTTCTTCGTCAACTTTCAACAAAGAAAATTAGTATGGATCAATCGATGGAAGAACACCTAACGGAATCCTTAAATATTGTGGATCGATTAAATGATTTGGGGGAAGATATAGGAGAACATGCGCTCTGAAGAAGATTTAACAATTAATTTTGTTAAAGAAAAATTGCTTCAAGAATTTAAAAGAAAATCAGGAAATGGAATGGAACTGGAACGCTTTCAAAATTAAAAAGAAGAAATTTATTCCCAAATGTTATTCTTGTGGTAAGACAGGACATATTAGAAAAAAATTTTCTAAAATTAGATTGAATGGTGGTGATCGGGCAAATAATGTTACTAATGTTGAAAAACGAAATGTCTGTTTCGGTGTTATATCAACAAAAACAAATGCAGATTGGTATATCGATTCTGCAGCTACTTGTCATTTGTGTGTTGCGAAGAAAGCTATTTTATTAAGCTGATGGTTGTCAAAACGGAATCTCATTGATTCTACTTGAATGCTTGCGCGTAGCAGGCAGCCACGTAAACCAAGCTGATGGTACTGAATTGATATCAACTGGAACAGGTGAGTGTCAATTACTTTGTGGAAACCAAAACATGCTTTTTCGAGATGTATTATACGTTCCAAGATTATAAGAAAGCTTATTATCAGTGAGGAAGTTGACTATTGAAAGTTTTCGTGTATCTTTTGATGCAAATTGTTGTTCCATTTTTATGAAAGAGAAACTTAAAGATACAGCAACTTTGAAAAATAATTTGTATGTTCTTAACCAAAGTAATAATGCAAATAAGGGTTCTTTGAAATCGTCAGAATGTGTTCATGTATGGCATCGTCGTTTGGGACATAGAAATATACAAGCAATTCAGTCAAGTGTTAACAATGGTCTATTATTGGGTGTAAACATTAAAAATGTAATTGTGATTTTAATTGTGAGACATGTTTAAAGTCTAAATTGGCAAGAAAACCATTTGCAAAAGTTTCCACATCAAGAGCTGATTGTATTTTGGTTTTGGTACATGCAGACTTATGTGGTCCAATGCAAAAACAAACCCCAGGTGGAAATCGATATTTTTTAACACCGTTACTGTTGTGCATATTTTATGAAAACAAAAGATGTTGCTTTTGAGAGAATAAAAGATTTTATTGAATATTCGGAAAACAAATTTGGTAAGCGCTTAAAAGTTATAAGAACTGATCGCGGTGGTGAATTTTGTAATAAGAGAATGAATAATTACTTAAAAGGTAAAGGAATCAGCCATCAACTTTTTATGGAAATGGCAAGGTGCATGCTGAATGATGCTGATATTAATTTTAAGTTTTGGACAGAAAGTGTGAATACTGCGAACTACATTTAGAATCGTATGATATCTTCTGCTACAAATGGTACTCCTTATGAAATGATGTTTAAAAAAAAAGCCAAATTTAAAACATGTTCGTGTATTTGGGTCAATAGCATATGCACATGTCAATAAACAAAAACGAAAGAAGTTGGAGGACGTTGCAGTGAAATGCCATTTAGTAGGTTATTGTGAGGAATCGAAAGCTTTTCGACTAATAAATGTGAATACTAGCAATATTATTATTAGTAGAGATGTTGAGTTTATTGAGCCAAATAAAGCTTGCATAAATGTGTGTTATGGCCAAGAAAAATCACTTCCTGAAAACATGTTTAACTTTTCTATACAAAATGCAAATGATCAATACAAAGAGCAGGAGGGACCACAACCTGCGGAATCATTAATGTCTGAAGATTATATTGGATTCGACTCGGCTGAAGAATATCCTTCATCTTCTGTATCTGAAACTGAACTTTCATCATCTACAAATGAATCACCATGCAATGAGGACAATCCATAGAGAAAAACTTTTTGATTCTATTAGGTTTTCATATGAATTGTTTTTAATAAGAATATCTTCTTGATTTCATTAGGCCATCTTATTGTTTTTTTTTTCAAAAAGGTATTCCCTATTGATTTCGTTATGTTATCTTATTGATTTTTTCAAAAAGGGTTTTCCTTATTAATTTCATTAGGTTCCTGTATGATCATGTGTAAATCATCTTCTTAATTTTTTTTAATAAGAATATCTTCTTGATTTCATTAGGCCATCTTATTGTTTTTTTTCAAAAAGGTATTTCTTATTGATTTCATTAGGTTACCTAATTAATTTTTTCAAAAAGGTTTTCCTTATTAATTTCATTAGGTTCCTGTATGATCATGTGTAAATCATCTTCTTAATTTTTTTTAATAAGAATATCTTCTTGATTTCATTATGCTACCTAATTGTTTTTTTCAAAAAGGTATTCCTTATTGATTTCATTATGTTACCTAATTGATTTTTTTTCAAAAAGGTTTTCCTTATTAATTTCATTAGGTTCCTGTATGATCATGTGTAAATCATCTTCTTAATTTTTTTTAATAAGAATATCTTCTTGATTTCATTAGGCCATCTTATTGTTTTTTTTCAAAAAGGTATTTCTTATTGATTTCATTATGTTACCTAATTGATTTTTTCAAAAAGGTTTTCCTTATTAATTTCATTAGGTTCCTGTATGATCATGTGTAAATCATCTTCTTAATTTTTTTTAATAAGAATATCTTCTTGATTTCATTAGGCCATCTTATTGTTTTTTTTTTCAAAAAGGTATTTCTTATTGATTTCATTATGTTACATAATTGATTTTTTTCAAAAAGGTTTTCCTTATTAATTTCATTAGGTTCCTGTATGATCATGTGTAAATCATCTTCTTAATTTTTTTTAATAAGAATATCTTCTTGATTTCATTAGGCCATCTTATTGTTTTTTTTTCAAAAAGGTATTCCTTATTGATTTCATTATGTTACCTAATTGATTTTTTCAAAAAGGTTTTCCTTATTAATTTCATTAGGTTCCTGTATGATCATGGGTAAATCATCTTCTTAATTTTTTTTTAATAAGAATATCTTCTTGATTTCATTAGGCCATCTTATTGTTTTTTTTTTTTTTCAAAAAGGTATTTCTTATTGATTTCATTAGGTTACCTAATTGATTTTTTCAAAAAGGTTTTCCTTATTAATTTCATTAGGTTCCTGTATGATCATATGTAAATCATCCTCTTAATTTTTTTAATAAGAATATCTTCTTGATTTCATTAGGCCATCTTATTGTTTTTTTTTTCAAAAAGGTATTCCTTATTGATTTCATTATGTTACCTAATTGATTTTTTCAAAAAGGTTTTTCTTATTAATTTCATTAGGTTCCTGTATGATCATGTGTAAATCATCTTCTTAATTTTTTCAATAAGAATATCTTCTTGATTATATTAGCTTGCTTGTTATTTCATATATATAAATCAACATAGGAACAATTTTTTTCATAATTTTTTTGTGCTACAATAAATCATCTTCTTAAACTGGTAACATGTATACTATAGTAAGGTGTAGTAGTGAGGTGGTTAGAGTGCCAAACTACTAAACCGACGTTCCTTGGTTCAACTCCCTGAATACGTAAGTTTTATAAAACTGTTTTCATCACCCCTCCGTCCAGATAATACAAATACATGTTGTAAACAAACATTCCGGACATACCATGACGTTCTGATGACATCAAATTTCCTAACATCACAACAGAGAAACAGTGCCTAATAAATACCTAATAAAATAAATACCTTATTAAAATAATAAGACTTCCTTCTTGAAAAAAATTCGTAGAGATATCTTATTAATTTTGTTCTATTTTATTAGGTACTAGATTTTGCCCGTGACTTCGTTCACGTTAAATGTTAATGATTAAACAAAAAGTACTAAAAGCAAAACGGACTAAAAGTACCTGCTTTTCCTTATATTACACCTAAGAAAGTATACTATATTAATGTACGTTATTGTAAAATCAATTTTACTTTTTTTTAATATTAACACCCAATTCACACCATGATTTTAAAAATCGCGATTTTTTTTAATTCTCTTCAGAAGTTGCTTCCAAAATCATTGCAGATTCATACGATGATTTTTTCCCATGTTTTAAATGTTGATTTTTTTCTCCGTAATCGGTTATTCTTCTTTACTTTATTATTTGTATAAAAACAATCTGATATGTGTATGTATGTATGTACATCAATTTGTTATTTCCGTGCAAACTTCCTGCAAACGAATATGCGTATTGCCACATGAAAATGAAATATGAAATAAAGCAAAATAACAAAAAACGAATATGTGTAAAGAAAAATATAAGAAAAAATCACGGAGAACTGAAAATGTGATTTTTTCTTTACCCCTTTTGCTTCTCTACCCCGTTCACCTACATACACAAAAAATCCCGATTTAAAAATCATGGTGTGAATTGGGTGTTAGTTATAATAGTACCAAAAGCAACAGATTTTCATTATTTTGTCGCCAAAAGAGTACGCTGTAAGTCAATTTAAAAAACCTAATAAAAACAAAACCTACCAAAAGTAAAAATTTTACGGCTTTTTAACACTTAAAAAGTACCCTATGAAATTTAAAAAAGTACCAAAAATAAAAATGTATCAAAAGTACTTTTAAACCTTCTCTAGACTTCCACAAATAATTCAAGACCCAAATTAGCCAACTCGGTCCAGGTCTTCTCGAGTTTTAGCGAGACTAACGAACAGCAATTAATGGTGCAATGTAAAATTTGCATACAAAACACAATATCGTTTTTTTCGATTTTTTAACCTTTTTTGCGCTTTTCTGAACTTTATTTTTTTCTAAACCTCCACGTGATTAGACGAACAAAACAAAAAAAAAATCATACAAATCGGTCAAGTAGTTCTCGAGTTTTAGCGAGACTAAAACACGGCGCTTGATTTTTATATATATAGATTTATTAGGCACTTTTTTCTCTGTGTAGGTGGACAAAATTATTTTATGTTATATAAAGATGCTTTTACATACGGTAGTAGATATTATTTACAGTTTTTTGTATAATGAAAATGCAGAACATAGAAACACAGGTTCATTTTACGACACCGATTTTGGCAAACCCCATTTACATGTAGAAAATTGTTTGGAAAAAGCCTTTATAACATTAGGGGAAATCACTCTTACTGCCGATTTCACGATGTCGAAAGAATTTTGAATTTTATTTTCATTCGTACAAATACATTTGATACAAAAACAACATTTTAGAATTTGTTTTTGCTTCAAATGTAATTATACGAATGAAAACATGGAAATTTTCTTTCGACATAGTGAAATAGGCCGTTAGTTTTGTAATCATTGCAGATCTAGTCTAGCTTATTTTCATCAGTTTACAGCAATGCAATAACAAAATATGTAAATAAGCTATACCTGTAAGATCTGCAACGTATGAAAGAGCAGTTTTCAACCAAGAGTGATTACCCTCATTGTTTCATTTTTAATAAACGCTCACAAATGCGCGTGCACGATGCATTGCTGCTCTTTAGCGTTGGCTACCTGTAAGGAATTCTTTATTTGCATAAAATTCCTAAATATTTTTTAGCATTCTTGGGAATAACAAAAAATTTGCAACATACACAAACTGTACCTTCACATATGATGGTTGATTATTGCTGGAGTATTCAGAGTAACACTTGGTTATTCAACAATAGTAGAAAATCGAATAAAAGAAAATTCAAGAGTTTGTAGTTTATAATAAAAAAAAGTTATTTAAATAATATACTTATTTATTTATTTAATTAATATATATACTATACTAATAAAAATAATATACAAACAAACAAAATTACGAGTATTTAACAACATAACTAAAAAGCAGGGTTTAAAATTAGTTTTTTTATTTTTATTTATTATACTAGCGACTAGTGAGAAAATATGATCCGTTTCCATTTTGGGTAGTAGAGAAACTAAAAATATTTACCTGACAACAAATAAATTTCCAGTTTTCTAAAAAAAATTTTGTTGTTGTCAACTAGTAAAATTTTGTACTAGCACACAAAATGAAAATAAATTCTCTGTAATATATTGTTCAGCAACAATTTCTTGTCAATGAAAACTAGCCATCCACACAAAAATGCAAAAACATATACAAAATATTTTTTTCATACAATATGCCGCTATAAAAAAGACCAAACAATAAAATATATGCCAATTCAACCAAACACAACTTCGACTAGTTGACAAACATGCCGATCTTACAATGACTGTGTAAAAGAAGTTAATGCTCTTCTTCCAAAAATCTATTTGCCTCCGATAACGTGAAGTCGTTCGTTTCTTTGGCAAATATAAATTTGATTGGGCGACAATACAAAGTTGATGAAGGCTTAAAAATCATTTTTGTTAATTTCTCATCACGACCTACCTGTGTGTTTTTTAACTCTTTACAAAAATTGGGCAATTATTCATTATGAACAAATAACCAAATATCTGAAAATGTTGAATCGACCAAAATCATTGAACGATCATCCAATTTATTTTACAACAATTTTTGGGCGATCCTACATTTTTGTTATTCGGGCGATTTTCACTTGGGCAATTATTCGTACAGCCCACGTAATCGTCCGCACCCCACACCACCACGCCGCACCCAATGCAATGTAACTGCAGAAATAAACCCTCTACCACATCTGGACAATCTGTATAATCAAAAGCAGCTGTTGCCGGTAACATAAGCTGAACTATTTTTTTTTTTTTGGACGGCGGCAAGTGGAAAAACGTTCACAAGCTGCCGGCAGATCATTTACACAAACACATATTTTTATTCTTGTGTTATTAATAAGTAGAGGCGGCTTGTAAATTTTATCGCCGGCTCGACTGAAGAGTTTCAGCTGCTCGACTAAGGGTTTTACTGTTATTTTATGCAGCGGTGCCCAGGCCCTATGCTCTTCATGCTCATTTGTTTTTGTAATACTCTTAGCTATAGGCTGTGTGTTTTAATATACTCATACATCTTTCAGCAACCTCAATGAGAAATACACAAACAACTTTGTCTTATTAGTTTTTTTTGTCGTTCTTCACTGTATACTCGCAAGAGCAAAGCAACAACACTTTCGTATGCTTTGCTGGTAAACTTGACGACAGCGATCATCAATGTACATTTTGTTTTTGTTTAACGTATGATATGAAATATATTTTTTGTGTGTTTCTTTGCATGTATTTGCTTTTACAACAAAAAATTTTGAATAAAAATTTGTTTTTCTTTAAATGTATTGGTGTTTGCTCTTCCGTAAGGAACTTGTGGGCACCGCTGTTTTATGACAAACCATAAACATACATAAAAAAGGTCTTATTATTATATGACTTTTTTGCTTGAAGCACAACAACAATTTTTTTAAACTATTGTAAAATAATAAGACATTATGACAATATTACTGATATGACTGCAGTGTGAACACCCCAAATGTCTAAAGAGATCGTCCGTTAGGAACAAGGCAGTTAGAAAACAATTAATAAATCAGATCATATTTAAAAACTAAGAAAGTTTAAAGATTGCCCAACAGTACTCAATAATTATTGATAGCTTACGAGTATTATATGTTCCAGTGTCTCATCACATAAGAAAAGTAACTTAATATACAAATTGAATAATAATTGTAAATGTATAAAAATAAATTATGAAATGAGTTAAAATTAAAGTTATTCACCAACAAAATTTTTAAGTATGCTACATATATGTTTGTTTGCAACTTGTGTGACGTACACAACAACTAGATGTTGTAAATCGTAATTGACAAAAATTTTGTTTATGTTGTGTTGTAGCTAATGCAACACATCAACTTCATATTGTAAACGTTTATCTTACATAGTTGCTGGCATAAATACTTGACATAAATAAAGTGTTCATATATATATGTATATATTACAATTCTTCTACCCTTAGATACTTTCTATGATAGAGGAAGCTGCAGGTACCAGCATGTACGAGACGAAGCGAGAAGCCACTACTAAACTTATCGAGAAAAAAGATGCAAAGGTTAGGGAAACAAATACACTTTTGCAAGAAGAAGTAGAACCTAAACTTGAAAAATTAAGACGTGAAAGAACTGCACATATAGAATTTCAAAAAATTTGCCGTGATATTGATTATTTAACCAGAATTCACGTGTCCTTCAGATGGCTTAAACAAAATGAAGCATTGACAACAATTCAGGATAATATTAGACGGCTGACAAAGCGAATTGAGGAAGCTAAACAGAATATTCTTGATAATAATTCAGAATATGAAGAAACTAGTAAACAAATTCGTGTTTTGCAAATGAAAATTGAAAATGAAAGCAGTAGCAATCTTAAAGAAATGTCGGAAGAGTTGGAAGTTCAACTTAAATTGGAAGCAAAGTTTTCCGGAAATATGAAAGCAAGTCAAGAAGAAATAAATCAAGAGGAAACTAAATTAAATATATTATTAAATAATATTAACGAAGATGAAAAGACGTTGAAAAATAAGGAACAAGAAATGGCCCAACGTGAAAACTTATTTCAGGATCTGAAGGATACTGAAAAACGAGATTTATTAGCTTACGAGACTGCACAAAAAAATTTTGCGGCGGTAAGCCAAGGCTTAACTACTACTGACGATGGACATGCATCTTCTCTTCAAGATCAGTTAATAAGTAAGTACTTTATTTTTTTTTATTAATTAATTATTAATTTGGAAACATTGAATGATCATGTAGTTGAGTCAGCTTAGTGACTGGTGTCAACTTAGCAGCTTGAGCTTGAATACCGGTAAATATTTGCTTCTTTTCTTAGGTATCTGTCTCCCACGGCTGTGTTCTTCAGTAGAATTGTAAATGTATTGAGTAGTTGTGTATTTTGAGTACTCGATAATGAAAAGTAGTTACTTAATACTTTCAGACTTGCTGTATATGTGTAATATTGCAACCATGATTTTTACATATGAATGCATAGATATGAACTGAAATTAAAAAAGGTTTACAACTAACATGTTAAATAAATTATAAAAAAATAAACTATAATAAATTAAAGGAATAAACAATGTAAAACACAATAAATTGTGTATGTATGTATTTCAATGGTGCAATTATAGAATCTGGCAACGCCAATACGTTAAAAAGTGAAAAAAGTTAAAGCTCTATAAAAATAATAAAATAAAATAAAAATTGGTTTTAAAAAAATAGACAGGACTATTAAAAACCTTAAAAAATACTAATTATAATTAGTGAAAATAAAGTTTTCAGAAAAAACGAACATTTTTTTATAATAAAAGACACTAAAAGCACTCAGTCATGGCTGAGTGCAGTAAATGCAAAATGTCAATCCGTGGTGAAACAGGGATTCGATGTATGGGAGTGTGTGATAAAATTTATCACAGTTCCAATAAGTGTTCTGGTCTTGATCAGTACTCTTTAAACATTTTGGAAGCAAATAATTTTATTCGGTTCATGTGTGAAGATTGTATGCTGTACATACATAATGTTGATATGGTTCTAAAAGACATTCAAGAAGAAGTGCATAAAAACCAACAACACCTGGTTGACTATAAACACGAGTTTGCCACATCGCTAAAACAAAATGAAAATGAAATTAAACAATTGTTAGAAGCGATAGAAAAAAGATATGTATGTAGAAAGAATAAAAAAAAATGGACAATGTTCAAATATCATGCGAAAAAAATGTTGAAGAAATTAAAAAATTATGTAGTCATGTAAATGATTTTGAAATTAACAACAAAGAAATATTCAGGACAATTGAAGAAAAAAACACAAATATGTGTAATGAAATAAAGAAGGTTGTAAAAGAAGTAAGCAAAAAACAAACAAAAATGACATATGCAGATTCGGTGAAAAAAACAGCGCTAACAGATGCAAACAAACAGGTGCCCTTAATTGTGAAACCAAAAGAAAAGCAAGGGGTAGAAAAAACCAGGGAAGCATTAAATAATAAAGTTGATCCAGTTAATTTAAAAATTATAGGTTTAGAAAATAGAAAAAATGGAACAGTGGTAATTCAAAGTGAAAACATTGAAGAGAGAGAGAAAATAAAAAGCGCAATTGAAAATGAATTAACTGAAGGATATGAAATTAAGGTGCCCAACCCAATAAAACTTAGAGTGAAAATAACTGATATGACGTTTAAACATGAAGAGGAAGAAATAATTGAAAAACTAAAAAAGCAGAACCCCAGTATTTCTAATGCTGAATTAAAAATTATAGAAAATTACGAAATCAAAAGAAATAATAGAACAATATATAACGTAAAACTGGCAGTGGATAATGAAACATACACAAAAATGGTAGAAGCAAAAAAAGTAAATATAGGATGGGAAAGATGTAGAGTGTTCGATGGAACAGATGTAACGCAGTGCCTTAAATGTAGAGGTTATAATCATATTGCAAAAGAATGTAGGAACCAAGAAATATGCTTAAGATGTCATGGTCAACATAAAACAAAAGAATGCAAAAATAAGGAACAAATAATGAAATGTATAAATTGCGTTAAAATGAATAATAAACTTAATATGGATTTAGATGAAAATCACGTTACAAATAATAGAGATTGCCCAGTTTATCAAAATAAATTGAATTTAAAAATGAGAAGAATGGGTCTAAGACACTCAACACATTTTGAAGATTAACAACCAAAGCATGTACGTGCTCTTTATACAAATGTGCAGGGATTAATAAATAATTATAACCAGGTGGAAGTTATTGCGTCAATGGAAAGTCCGGACTTATTTATACTTTCGGAAACACACTTAACAAAAAACATCGAAGAAAATGAAATTACTTTAAAAGGTTATGATCATATTGTGTCGTTATCTACATCTACAAGAACGGGAGGGGTTGTGATATATTTTAAAAAATTATGGAAAGTAAATAAAATAATTGAAAGAGTTGACGGTGTTAAATATTGGATCTTAGCTTGTAGAGCCATATGAAAATTATAATTTGATAATTGCTGCAATATATAGATCACCGAGTTTTGGAGAATCAGAATTTTGTAAAATTTTTGAAGAAGTCCTAGAAGAAATCTGTGATAATACCTGTGATATTTTAATAACCGGAGATTTTAACATAGACTGGTCAAAAGATTCGTTATACAAAAATAAAATTGAGTGCATATTAAATGATAATGGTCTCAGACAAATAGTAAATGAATATACTAGAGTAACAAAAACTACCAGTAAAATAATTGATTATGTAATAACAGATAACTATAATATATCGGTAAATAATAATGCTGCAAACAAAATAGCAGACCATGAAATGTTAAATATTTTAATAGAAAATAAAAACAATAATCAGAATATAAAAGACAATAAAGAATTTGAAATATTAAAGTACAACAAAGAGATGTTTAACACAGAATTAAGTAATAATATGAAATATGACGAACATAAAAATAATAATGAAAATGTAGTTTCTTTTGATAAATGTTTTAAAGAAGTTATAAATAAATTCACTATTAAAAAAACGATACAGGAAGAAAATAAAGATAATAAGTGGTTTAATAATGAAATACGATCAATGAAAAAAGAAAAAATAATAAAATACCAAACAGCAACACTGGAAAATACAAATCAAGCATGGGCAAATTATAAAACTATAAGAAATTTGTATAAAGTAAAAATCGAAAATGAAAAGAATAAATACGTAAATAATAAAATAACCAATGCAGGCGACCAAAAACAAATGTGGAGAGAGATCAAAGATCTAGTGCTTAAGAAGAGCCAAAGTGTAATAAAAACTGTGATATTTAACCAAGTAGAGTATAAGGATAATAAAGAAATCGCCAATCATTTCAATAATTATTTTGTAGATAGTATTAAATTAATAAGAGACTCAATAGAAAATGTGCAATATGAAAACCAATTAACTGTGATAAACAAACATTTTAAATTCCGTGAAATAAATATTATAGAACTTAAGAATATAATAAACCAAATGAAAAATAAAAGTGACTATGAAAAAGTATCCAATAAAATCATTCTCGATAATTGGAATATAACGGGAGAAACAATATTAAAAATAATAAATAAATCGTTAGAATCAGGAGAGTTTCCTGATAACTGGAAATAAACTATGGTAACGCCAATAGAAAAAGTCTCAAAAACAAATAAATGTGAAGAATTCCGACCAATAAACACTTTAAAAACATGTGAAAAAATTTTAGAAAAAGTAGTGAAAGAACAATTAGAAAAGTATATTGAAAATAATGCGATATTGTCAAAGTACCAATCAGGATTCCGTAAAAATTACTCAGGTGAAACGACTGTAAATTATGTAATAAGTAAATGGAAAAATATACAGAAAACAAAAAAAGTGATGGCATTATTCCTGGATTTCAAACTAGCATTTGAAACAATTGACAGAAAAATAATGCTGAAAAAACTGCATACGTATGGAATACAAGGTACGGAATTGAAATGGTTTGAGTCATATTTGAAAAATAGAAAACAAATCACTAAAGTTAACGGTGTTCTATCAAATGAAATTGAAAATAATTTCGGTGTACCTCAAGGTTCTATTTTGGGTGCTCTTTTATTTATTCTATATATTAATGATATGCCGAATATGTTGGACGGAAGTGAAATGGTGTTATACCCAGATAATACGCTGATACATATATACGGAAGGAGATGATGATGAAAGTTGTCGAGAAAAAATGAATCATGAAATAGATAAAATTAATAAGGTTAAAGATGAACAAACTAAAACTCAACGAAAATAAAACAAAAATAATCGAAATAAATATGAATAATGACGTAATATTTAAAATTAATGATAAAATAATAGAAAAAGTTAATCATATAAAATATCTAGGCTTTGTAATAGATAAAGAATTAAAATTTAAAGAACATATAGACTATACATGCAAAAAAATTGGCAAAAAAATCGGATTTTTTAAAAGAATAAGAAATAAAATCTCAAAAGAAACGGCAATAAATGTATACAACACGATAATTAAACCACATTTTGAATTTGGATCGACAATAATATATACATGCTGTAATACAACTCAGGTGGAACGAATGCAAAAACTACAAAATAAAGCAATGAGGATAATACTAAAATGTAATCGGTATACACTAAAGGTGAGCACAAGTCGCGTAAAAGTGTACAGTATTGCATTTTTTTCAACTGCGAATATTGATTGTAGTTGTTATTATAATTGAGTGTAAAGCAAATATAGAGAACAAGGAAACAACAACACACAAAACTGTTGTACAACATTTGAATAGACAGTTGTTGGACGTGTACAATAAAACTACTGTACACTTCAAAGTAGACATTATTTCACAAACATTTTATAGAAAGAGAAAAACAATTTAATATTTTGAAACGAAATTTTATTTCCATTGTTTTATCTACCATTTCTGCTTGTAAAAATTAACTGCAGTTTTCCCCTTTTATTACAAATTTTGCCTTCAACATAAAATCAAAAAGATTTTTGCTTTCACATTTTAAATTTTGTATTTATTAAAGGTGAGCACAAGTCGCGTAAAAGTGTACAGTATTGCATTTTTTTCAACTGCGAATATTGATTGTAGTTGTTATTATAATTGAGTGTAAAGCAAATATAGAGAACAATGAAACAACAACACACAAAACTGTTGTACAACATTTGAATAGACAGTTGTTGGACGTGTACAATAAAACTACTGTACACTTCAAAGTAGACATTATTTCACAAACATTTTATAGAAAGAGAAAAACAATTTAATATTTTGAAACGAAATTTTATTTCCATTGTTTTATCTACCATTTCTGCTTGTAAAAATTAACTGCAGTTTTCCCCTTTTATTACAAATTTTGCCTTCAACATAAAATCAAAAAGATTTTTGCTTTCACATTTTAAATTTTGTATTTATACACTATTGTTCAAAAGGGCAATAGGTACATACTAGGCTTTTGCACTAACTACATTTAAATTCAAAAACATTTGCTTTTTTAAAAATTCTCAGAGTAAATCCAAGTACAAAAGGGGATCAAAGCAAGTAAATACAAAACGAAAAAAAAAAAACAAACACAACATTTATTCTCTTTATACGCTCAGAGTATTTGTATTTACTCATTCTTATTCACTATAAGTAGAGTAAAGTAAACATTTTTTTTTGCTAATATTCTGTAAGTATTTTGAAAGGTTCTTATTTTACCATGTGGGTATTTTAAGCATTTTCTTGGTTTTTATTTTTAGCATTAATTTAGCAGTTAATTTTATGGAATATACATATGTACATACCTATCTAAGTATATACAACTATTGATATGTTGATAATTTGATCTTAACATCAAATTAAATAAAAGCGAAATTTCATACAAACCAAATAAAACTTACAAAAATACTCGAGTATTTTAGTAAATAGTTTAAGTAGTGCTTGTCTTTACTTAATGTGCTTGGTTCTTATTATGCTTAGTTCTTACATGCTTTAATACTTGCTGTATTTATTTCGTACAAGAACAGTGTTTATTGTGTTTGTTTCTTATAATAGAGAACAGAAGAAGGTATAGTAAAGAGAGGGTATAATAAAACAAATACACGAAAAAAAGAGAATGCATTTAAGTATTTGTTTTTTGTACTTTTGCAAAAGCCTAGTACATACATACATATGTATGTATATTAATTTCAAAAAATAACAATTTATAATTATAATTAAACTCCTTACATCTATATCCATGATATTATTTTAATTCTATGTTTAGTAAATTGTTAAATTAATTATAAATGATAAAGATTAGAACAGCATCACACACGAAATAAAATACATACAAAAGGCACGCTCAAAGTACGTGTCGTTCTTTGGTTTTCTTCACACATGCACATATTGTCACACTATAATATTTCTGTTGACAATATTGTCAATGGCATTGCAATAGTGAAATTTGCTTTCCACACTACAATAAATAATGCCGTTGCTTGGCAGATACATAAATTTTGTTGTATACTTTTGATTAAAGGGAATAACAATTTTAGTGTTCTCATAAAATCAAGAGCAATAAAACAAAGAGAACAATTCAATACTGTACATCTTGTGTCTTAAGCAAGCATATGTTTTGTGCTCACGTTTAGTATACACATATAAACGACATGCTGGGAAACCTAAAATGGATGAACGTAAAACAAAGACTGGAACTAAACACATTAAATTTTATTAAAAAAATGAAACAGGGAGATGCCTCAGAGTATCTATGTGAACAAATAAAATATGTCGGAGAAGTTCAACCGTATGGTCTAAGAAATGCAGAAGATTTTAGAATTCAAAGGGTTACAACAACACATATGCAAAGATCGCTGTTCTACAAGGGTTTTAAATTATTCAATACATTACCACATAACATAAAAATTGAAAGAAATAATAATGTTTTTAGAAAAAAATGTGCAAATTTTATACGATACAATGTTATTTTATAGAACTTATAACAAATTTTGTAATAAGAATTAATGTACAATTTTTGATAATTTAAAGTATTTTTAATACTAATAAAAACACAATTAAAAAAAAAAAATTGAATAAACTTTAATTTTTATAAATGGAATTCAGTTTCTTTTTATTTTATTCTACAATAAAAAAAAAGTATTGAGTAGTATTGAATCAATACTCAAAAAGTATCGAGTATTCAAAAGTAATGAAATTTTAAAACTATTCTTCGGCATTAATGGTATCATCTTGAATACACAATTTAGCATTTTTCATGCTGGCATATTTCGGTCATTTGGCAAGAAAAAAGTGAATTTAGCATTTACCATATTTTCTGCCATTTTCCAAAAATGTCTAGCATTTCCAATCATATTTTATTTCTTGTATAATATTGTAGTATTTCATTGAAATGTTGTAACATTAAATTAAAAAAAAAAAAATGCCACCATATTAATATACATTAATGTGGACATGGTAACTCCTAAATCATAAACAAATGCTCGTAGCATGATCAAATAAGAATAGTAGATCACTTCGTTACGGCAGATAAAAATAAACATATACACTTTTATTTCTCATAGGTAACCTGATAACATTAAAATATTTCACAGTAGTGATGTTACGAATACTCGTATTCGACTATTCGCCTATTTGAAGATATGCGTATTCGCCAAATTCAAGCGAATATTTCTCGAATAAATTTCACATACTTTTCAAGAAAAAATCAATACAAAAATTTAAAAATAGTACATAAAATGTACAAAAATATATTAATTTTTAATTATTTTTATTTAAATAAAACCATTTATCTTTGACGCAAGATAATAACCTTCTTTAATAACAGACATAAATATATATTTTGCAATTAGCATTTAAAAGTTAAAGTCTTATACACCAATACCTCGCTTTGCGTCGTTTCGTTTTGCGTTTTTTCGAAGTTGCGTCGCTGCTGAATTAGTACTTATTTTCACTGTGCGTCGTTAGATTTTCGAAGTTGCGTTGTTTTGGGTTCGAGTCTTTACTTTTTTTTTGATATTTTTTAAATTTTCGTTTTTTTTCTAAAAGATGGCGCGACTTTTGTTTGTTCAGCAAACATTGGACCAATTTTTTGTGAAAGAAAGCCGACTTACGACAACAGCCGCTATGGACTCATCAGACAGTGATTAATTTTTATTTTGTTTTTATAAATTAATTGAATATTTTATTTTGTTTTAATTGAATTTGTTTTTTTTTTGTTTGTATGTAATAAAATTTTATATTATTTTTGTTTTTTAGATGTTTACTTTGTTCAACTTTCTTTTAAAAAAGTAGTATTTTCGTAGCTAGTGAACCTATCTTCGATATTTACATGGTTGGCTATATAAAAAAATAATTCACTTTGCGTCGTTTCAATTTGCGTCGTGTTTTTTTGGAACGTAACCACGACGCAAAGTGAGGTATTGGTGTATGTAAATTTATATCATGTTAACTTAGTAATCAATTCTCAGTAGAGGAATGTTGGACTTCAAAAATGGAAAAACTAAAATTTTATATGCGAAAGTCCACCGACAGAGGTGGATGTGCCATCTGCGAAAATATGTTCTCCCGAACAGTACTGAATTACTAATTATAAGCGCAAACAGAGTGAGAAAACCGAAATCTGAAAGTACGTAAGTAAAATAATTTAAAAATGTTCAGTAGTGGTCTTCAAATTCGGCATCACAATTCCACTACTTCAGAGTATTAAATTGTTTTCAGCGCATGATAGAGAAGAAATTTTACATATATTAAAACATTTCAATATACCAGATGAAGGAATAGAAAAAAATAACAAAAATGAATTATAATATTTAAAAGTAACGGAACCAATTTATTTTGTACTAAAAAATTAACTGACTCATTTTACAATATATTTTTAATTTTATAAAGCCAAAAATTATTCTTTTAAATTACCATTTAAAAAAAAAACTAAAAGTGTAAAGTAGTAAACATATAATTTTCTCCTTGCCAATTTCGTAATAATTGCAGGTCAAATTTGTCGTTTCCTGCGTTTCAATCGTTCATCTTCGTAATGAAGTGATCGCCATTTTCATATCTTGTTTGTTTTCTAAAATTCCATTTACGTCAGATTTAGGGCAGTTAGCTTAGTCCCTTAACGACAGCTCTACGTGTAGTAGAGATCTCTCTAATAGTAGAGATCGATGTGACATTCTTGGAAATTGAGATACGAATCAACTATTATTAACATAATATTATTATCATCATTCAGTTTCAACTCTTGCAGTGTACAGACGAGTTTTTATAATCGTCGCAACTGAATATTAAAAAAGATTGAAAGAAAAACTCACAATAAAAAAAAAAAAAATACAAAAACAAAATATTTATTAAACAGTTATTTTACTGGTTTTATTTTATTTTTTGTTTGTGTGTAAATACATAAATATTTGCATACACAAACTCATGTAAGTGAAAATAAAATAAAGAGAACTCTAAATAAGGTCATCTTCTGACAAGCATAACATCGATTTGTTTATCCAGAAGAAAATATTCAATTTAATTTTTATGTTGGCAGATGCCGTTTGCGTTCCAAAAACAGATTCTTAAGTTCATGGTTTCTTCAATACAGCCTGGGGTTCCGTTTTCTAGCAGCTGGCGATTACAATGCTAAACACACATTTTGGGGTTCACGTTTAATGAGTCCTAAGGGTGGTGTTTTGTTTGACACAATTTCAAAAATGGGTTTGAATGTAGTCTCAAGTGGTCAGCCAACATATTGGCCAACGGATCGTCAAAAAATTCCTGATGTTATCGACTTTGGAATTATAAAAGGTGTGCCCAGCGAAATGATTGAAGTAGAACCATCTTTGGATTTGTCCTCAGATCAATCGCCTACTATTGTCACTATATTCTCACACAAAACTTCAACACCTACACGTGATTTACCGATGATATCTGCACGTATTAACTGGTTGCAATACAAAAAATATTTGAGCCCCCAATGCTCGGAAAATATGCCGTTGACAACACCTCCTGACATAGATAACTCTATTAGGTTGCTTGAAGCACATGTTAAACAAGCTGCTCTTAATGCTTCTTCAAATCAACAAGTGAGATTTAACAATATTTTTTATGTGGATATAGAAAGGCTATTGACTGAAAAACGGAGAGCTCGACGAGAATGGCAACGTTACAGATCGCCTCAGCTAAAAATAAGACTTAAGAAATGTACCAAACAGCTCAGAAAACTTTTACAAACACAAAAAACAGCTTCCCTCCAAAAATTTCTTCAATAACTAGATGCAACACCTCAAACAGATTATTCGCTGTGGCGTGCAGCCAGAGGTCTTAAAAGGCCGGTGATATGCAAACTTCCATTACGAGCCTGTTAAAAACTGATGCTGAAAAAGGTGCTCTTTTTGTTAAACACTTAGAAAAAGTATAATATCCGAATATTTCTACTGATTTCTACAACTGCAACACCAACATGTGATTTACCGCTGACATCTGCACGTATTAACTGGCTGAAATACAAAAAATATTTGAGTGCACATTGCACGGAAAATATGCCATTGAGAACACCTACTGACATAGAAAATTGTATTAGGTTGTTTAAGTACATGCTAAACAAGCTGCTCTTAATGCTTCTTCAATTCAACCAAATCAACAAGCGAGATTTAACAATATTTTTTGTGCAGATATAGAAAGGCTATTGACTGAAAAACGGAGAGCTCGACGAGAATGGCAACGTTACAGATCGCCTCAGCTAAAATTAAGGCTTAAGGAGTGTACCAAGCAGCTTAGACAAGTTTTGCAAACACAAAAAACTGCTTCGCTGCAAAAATTTCTGCAAGAACTCGATGCAACACCATCAATAGATTATTCGCTGTGGCGTGCAGCCAGAGGACTTAAAAGGCCAGTGATATGCAAACCTCCATAACGAGCCTCTAATGGTGACTGGGCAAGAACTGATGCTGAAAAAGGTGCTCTTTTCGTTAAACACTTGGAAAAAGTTTTCACTCCTAATATTTCTGTTAATAATTCTGAACTGCCACCAGTCGTCTCTTTACCAGAAACACCTCTAATATTTAATATTGTGGAGATTGAAAATGCTATTGCTAGTCTTAACACCAAAAAAGGCCCAGGTATCGACAAAATAAGCAACAAAATGCTGCAAGAATTGCCATATATTGCAAAAAGAGTAATACTACTCATTTTTAATGGTATTTTACGGCTGCAATACTATCCGGTAGAATGGAAGGTTTCAATGATTATTATGATACCAAATCCCGGCAAGGATCATACGAAGGTTGAATCCTATCGGCCTATTAGTTTATTACCCAATATTTCAAAACTATTTGAAAAGCTGTATATGATCAAGCTGATGCCTATAGTGACTAGAAGTGGATGCTTCCAGATCATCAATTTGGTTTTCGCAGACAACATAGCACTATTGAACAAACTCACAGACTTGTGAACGTTGTTAGAGACACCTTTGAAAAAAAGAAATATTGCTCTGCGCTCTTTATAGATGTTTCTCAAGCTTTCGACAAAGTATGGCACGAAGGTCTTATACACAAAATAACGCAAAATCTACCCGAAAACATTGTCAGGCTTTTAAAAAGCTATCTGAATGAACGAAAATATTTAGTTAGGGAAGGCCCTTTTTTAAGTCCACCGCAGTCGATTGAAGCCGGAGTTCCCCAAGGCAGCATCTTCGGTCCCTTACTTTATTTAATATATGCCTCTGACTTACCGTTAAGCCATAACATTCATACATCAACATTTGCTGATGATACAGCTTTTTTACGCGTCCATGAAAATCCAGTAGAAGCTTCCATCAACTTACAAGGGTATATATCCAAATTGGAAAAATGGCTCAAACAATGGCGTATAAAAGTTAACGAGCAGAAATGTGTACATGTTACTTTTATGCTGCGAAGGGAAACATGCCCGCCTATACAAATCAACACCGAGACTATTCGGCAATACACTGTAGTCAAATATGTAGGCGTTCACCATGATCGCCGTTTAACATGGAAATCGCATATAGACGCAAAGATGATCCAAATGAAATTAAAAGCAGCCCAAATGAATTGGCTTATAGGAAGAAATTCTTTACTAAGCCTAGACTGTATACTTCTGCTATATAACGCGATCCTGAAACCAATATGGTCCTATGGAATCCAGCTATGGGACACTGCCTCAGCATCGAATGTAGAAAAAATTCAAAGGCGACAAAATAAAATTCTACGTACAATAACAGCAGCCCCCTGGTATATCCGAAATCAGCGAATTCACAAAGACCTTGATGTTCCATTGGTGAAGACAGTATTTTCTAAACACGCGAAAAAATACATTAACAAACTTGGAGTTGCACCCAAATCCACTTGCGCGCAATATTCTAAATTATAGAGGCCACACCAAGTTGAGAAGGAGGGATACTCTTTTTCTCAGTCGTGCACGAGAGATGTAAATCTACAAAAATCAACCGTTGAAATTAAAAATTTTGTTTAGCATTGGCTAAACATATATTAATGTATTTTTAGATTTAAGATTTGAAAAACTTATTGATGTTTCAATTTATAATTGAAGATTCAATAAATAATAAAGTTTGAAAAAAAAATCTTCTGACAAGAACAACAATAAACCTCCAGTAGTAGGAATGTTTATCTATCTTTTGTTTCTTATGACGACAAAAAAAAAATATTTAAACAAAACCTGAATTTTACACAAAACACAACTACTCGTGCGCGATCAGGCTCTCCGTACGTGTTACATAGTGATCAAGAAGCAACAACAATTGCACCCATTAGCAAACTTGTCAGCTTAGCTGTACAAACAACCAATAAATAACAAGGTGACCAACTTGCACAAAATTGTAAATGCGTGAAATTGTGATCAAGAATCAACAACAATTGCACCCATTAGCAAACTTGTCAGCTTAGCTGTACAAACAACCAAACAACCAATAAATAACAAGGTGACCAACTTGCACAAAATTGTAAATGCGTGAAATTGTAAGTGAGTGAAAACAGTGATAATAAAATTCAAACAGGGGGCAAATCACCGCATTCGATATCGAATGCACGTTCGTGTAGAGACAAAAAGAAACAAATAAATTTGTGAAAAATTTTAAAATTTTTGAGAAAAAAAAATTTTAAATAAAATGAATCCATGTATCTTTTTGAGTTCCTCATCTTCGGAATCGGATGATGATTCAAATATGGCTGTGACAAGAAGAAATATTCGTGACAAAAGTAATTCCTTTTCATTGTCTGAAGTTGAGTAAGTTTTGTGTTTTAAAATAATTGATTTACGCTAAATGTGGCCTCATCCGTAGATTTAAAAGACGTTTTCGACTGTCTAAAGAAGCTTTTAAATACGTTCTATCAGAAATAAATATTTCTGGTCACATGTCGACGTCCGTGCCAGACATATTGCAGCTTGCAGCTACATTGACGCTTTTGGCCAGTGGCAGCTTTCAGCATAATGCCGGGAATGATTTTTTACTCGGGTTAGCACAAAGTACTATGTACAAGACGTATAATAAACAAAAACGAAAATCTTAGAACAGAAAACAAAGAAAAAAATAAATTTTACAGTGTACAATACATCCCGGGTTTAACCGATGCTAGAAATATGAGGACAACAATAAACCAAGAAAATATCAGCTTTGCGTACAAAGCAAACAAAACTTTAAGCGCAATATTCACAAAAATAAAAACACCAATCGACAAACAACAACTTAACAATGTCGTTTATGAAATCAGGTGTAAAGGAAAAGGAGAGCAAACATGTGATCAAATCTACATTGGCACAACAAAGAGAGCAGTAGGAACAAGAATGGCAGAACATCGAATTGACATAGCAAAACAGAATAATGCAACAGGGTTGTCACAACATATGACAGAATTTCAGCACACAGCTGATTTTGAAAAAATAAAAATACTTAACACTGAGAGAATAGAAAAGAAGAGATACACGAAGGAAAGCTTATACATACAACAACAAATAAGTAAAACCATGAACTTGAAAGAGGACACAAAAAACATAAACTCAAGCTATAAAGTAGCCATTAATTAATCTGTGATATTAAGCTAGGATGTGTTTTTATTATTATATTCGTGTTTTTTGTTGCATGTTACATGTGAAATGTAAAATTATTTATAATTTTTTAATGTAATAATATCAAAATTTGTAAGTTTTAATGTAATTTATTAATGAATTTTGTAATAATGTGATGTTTTTTTATTAAATAGACGAATCCCCAGAAGAAGTCGACAAATAATCGACGAAACGTCGGGACAAAACTGTAAACAAAAATTTAGTTTTTATTTACATGGAAATTTTAGGTCTTATTAGCTCAAAAAATTAACAAATACTATGTGCAAAATTGTGAAAATTGTAACGACCGAATTAGAAAACAAATTGTGTTCCAAGATGATAAAATTTTTGCCAAATCGATCTGTTGAGTGTATGGAATATTTCATGAAAAAATCCCTGGAGGTAGTTTTACGACAATATACATATGTATGTAAACTTCTTAATATATACTTTCAGTGGTCGGATGCGTAGACGGCACTCACTTTGGTTTCCAAGCACCGACAGAAAATGAACACATGTTCTTTAACAGAAAAGGATTTCACAGCCTAAATTCAATGATAGTAACTCATCCATATACATACTTACATATGTATGTATGTATATTACAAAAGAATATATTAATTTTTCAGTTCTCTAAAACGTTTAGATTTGCGACCATGAGTACAAAATATTGGCCATTAATTCAATGTACGGCGGCGCTGCGCACGATAGTTTTGTTTGGAAGCATTCTGGAGAAAGAAGTTTACTCGAACAATTGTACACAGAGAACGGTTTAAACGTTTGGGTTCCTGGTAAGTCTAATATTATATTGTTTTTTCATAACCACTTTTTTATTATTATACATTCACATATGTACACATTTATATACATACTTACGTATTATATTTTAGGAGACTCTGGATATCCCACAGAACCCTGGTGTATAACACCATATGCAGTAGCCGGCGAAAGGTCCTCAGAAGCCTACTTCAATGAAATTCACGCGAAGGCTAGATGTATAGTTTAACGCACAATAGGAATATTAAAGGGTCGCTGGAGAATCCTATGCAATGAGAGAAGAAGCCGATACTCTCCCGAAAAGATGGCAAGATTTGGAAATGTATGCGCTGCTTTACACAATGTATGTATACAGTTTAATGTGTCTATGTACAAGCAGGGAAATTATAGAGAAACGTCGTTAATTGAAGTAGTTACTGGTGGCGAAACACGATTGTTAAAAATGGGGGAAAAAATAAGAGACCAAATAAAAATATCTTTAATTGATAACATTTAAAATATGACTTTTATTTAATAAAAAACAATACGGAAAACAAAAATATATTTCATGTTTGGTAAATAATAAATAACATTAAAACTAAATCACAATTGTTTAACAATACATTTGATTTGTACGATTCATTTGAATAAAGCATATATTAATTCTATATTTGGGCAAGTAGTAATTCAGATATTTACCCGCATAAATAAATGAAATAAAAAAATTTTTTTTGAAAAATTAGTGCTTCATTTTTATCGAAGCGAATTTTGCTGCAACATTTAAAGCTCTAGTTGTTGTTTTTGAAGATCAATCTCTTTTTCCTTTAGGGAGATTAATTTTTCGAGCTTAAGGTTAGTTTTCTCTTTAAGTTTAAGAGATCGTTCTTTAAGTTCAATAACTTTATTCAACTTTTCTCCAACTTCAATTTGCCAGTCTTTCAATTGAATAAAATTATCTCTAATAAGCTCCAGTTTAGTATTTTTTTTTGCACTCATATTTTTTTCTACGGCTTTGATTACTAGTGTTCAACTCAACCTCAATATCTGAATTTTCAAAGTCGGATATTGGTACATTTTCAATATTGTTGTCTTCATCAATTTTAGCACTTGTTTGGTTTGTTGTGCTACCAAAGCATTTCACATTAAGCAGCCCATCAACTGCCGCAGTTAGTCCAGCTGCTTCCACAATTTGTTCCTCTGCAGTAGTCAGCAACATTTCATCAAATGGACCGCCTCCAGTTTTCTTTCTCGAGAACTTGTTGTGAGAGAGTTTCTTCTTTGTGTTACAGCCATACCTAAACAAGAGCGGTAAGCGAGACGTTTTCTACCGCCTAGCGTTAACGCTGAAATACCATACCTAAACAAGAGCGTCAACGCTTTGTCATAAAAACAGGTTTATTACAAAATATATAACAACCCTGATTATAATAGTATACTCATAACCTATTAATACATGCATCTCTACAACAAACACAACAAAAAAATTCCTCAGAAGTCAAAAGTATAAATGTGTATGTGTGTATGTTTCAACCTGTGACAAAAATATAAATAAAAATTATTCATTCAAATACGAAAAAATAAATACAAATCAAAATTTAACACTTGAAATAAAAAACAAGTAATTTAGAAGAATTGTCAGCTGGGCTTGTAAGACTACCTTATAGTCATTGTATCATGAGTGCTTGTCTTTTGCAGCTAACTTCACTATTAAACACGCTGTCAAAATCGGATTTTCCAATTGCAAAATTTTGCCGCCGCGTTACCGCCGCGTTATTTCGGGATGCTCCATACAAATTGTATGAGCATGAGAACTTTTGACAGCTAAAAAACGCTTGCCGTTCTTGTTTAGGTATGGCTGTTATGCTTTTGATCCGCATAAACCTTATCATTTTAGAACATAATTATTGGCAGCATAAAGTTTTTTAATTGAAACATGTAATATTACCTTTCGCCAACTTGAAACTTCTTTGATTGGAGGACCCCAGGCATTTAGTTTTGTTGTCAATTGTCGCCATAAACTTTGAGACTTTGCTTTCGCTTGAGCACAATTCTGAAGTTTATTTTTGGTCAAGTCTGGATGTTCCATCATAAATTGTGCTAATACATCTTTTTGATTCCCATTAACTTTATTAGAATTTGTTCTATTATTAATTATCTGTTTCACTTTATTGGCGGCAGGATAATCTTTGTCTTGATTTTCACTTTGCCTAGAAACAATTAAAATATTTTTTTAAATTAATTTTGCGAAAATATCAGAAAAATACTTACATTTTCAATTACTTCGTTCTTTTGGATCTTTGTTTTGTTTCTTTTATATATGTAGTTTCGCGCTAAAAAGTAGAGTTGCTTTGTTTTCGATAGTAGATTACCAATCGAGTGCAACTTCGTGTAGAAACGTTTCGATAGCGAGTGTAATGATCCCATGTAGGTTTATTGTTGTTGTGTTTTGACCGTCAAACAATCGTAAAGATGCCAAACTTCATATAAAACTAATAAATTGCTTTTAATATCATAATAATGTTCAGCGAGTGATCCCTGCAAGCGTTGTCTTACCTTTAAATGTTTTATACTCGTTATGTTTTGGCTGAACGGCTCAAATAAAATTGCTTAAATAAGCACTCCAATACAAATTGAAAATAGAATTCACAATTAATAAATATTTTAAATTCAATGCGTGAAAATTTTTTGTTTTTTTCAGAGCTAAAAACAAAAAACAACTGAAATAAACTTAACGTGTTCTGGAGATCATGTATTTTATATACGAGTATGTATGTAGAATATTGGCGCAGCACGTTATGAGTGCTGACAGACACGCATCAACACCATTCCAATCTGAAAGTAAACAAAATTGCGTAGACAAAAAATAAAATTTGTTTGTTATGGGTTAGGTAATTAATCTTTAGCTAGTTACTAATCAACTCATTAGTAGTGTAGTTTCTTAAACAATTTGTAAGTAATTATTACGTGTTACCTTCGGGATAGTAATAGATATTCGAAAAATTAAATAAAACTAATTAATTTTATTTAAAACCCAATTTTGGTTGTCAAATATAACTAATATCACAGAACTACAACTATTTTTAAGATATTTTTCAAGATAATTGCAAAAGTAAAAGCGCAATAGATTTGAAATACTCATACAAAACAGAACCACCAAAGAATTTTTATTCTGTTTATTTTGAATTTTTATTTTGTTAAAAAATATTGTTGAATTGTGTTAAACTTATAATGTTGGTAATCCTAATTTGTATTTTTCTTTTTCTCACATATTTTTTACATTTCCTTTGTTAGTTATTAATAAAATACTGAATCGAAAAGCAGTTTTTTAATTGTTCGAGTTTATTTTTTTTGTATTAAATAAAAGTTAAAGTAACAAGTAACTGAACTGGCACTAAAACATATTTAAAAAAAATTTTATTTTAGAGGCAAACCAAAACTTAAGTGAGGCTCAAACTATTATCAAAACTTCTGACATGGAATTAAAACATTGTCGAAATTTATTACGACAAAAAGAGAACGATTCACAAAGCAATGACGTCGCTTATAATAAGGACAAGAACCTATTTGATAATCTGTCTGCTGATATTAAGAATATATGTGAAAGAATGGACAGTATTGGGTATGAGGATGGCAGTTTTGAAAATTTGCAGCAAAATAAAAGGAGCGTGCTAAACGAAATTAAGAAACAACAACTTTATTTGGAGCGTCGAAACTCGTATCGTTATATTTTGCAATATCGCGATCCTGAGCCTGGTTTTGATAGATCTAAAGTGCGTGGTATGGTTGGTAAACTATTTAACGTTATTGATGAACGGCACTTTTTAGCACTTATGATTACTGCTGGAGGAAGCGTACGTATTATCTTAAAATCCTTATTGTATATATTTAAATTCTTAAAGCAGTAACCTCTTAAATTGTTATTTGTTGTAAAAAATTCTAAATTTATGTTTATAGAACTGTTAAGATTTTACTTAGCTATCAAACGAAATGATTGTTTAAGCAGAGGTAATTTAGCAATTACTTAATTGTCATATGTTATGACTTATATGAAAGAATTAGTGGTTCAACCCTTAATTTTATTGATGTAAAAATATTTTATTAAATACTTTTGATTTTTAATTATAACTTCGCTTCCATTTACTACTCTTTTGATGTTATAATACCGGTTTAAGCTGTTGAGCCAACTTTTTTTTCCAGATAAAAACAACAGTTCTATCTACAGAAAAATTTTATTAAATCTCATTTGTGGACTTAGGGCCAATAAATTTGTGGATGGTAATGTGTCATTTATTTTTAAAACCCATTTAAATACAATTTTTTTTTCTACTGCAAAATTAAATGAAATTTAAATAGTCAACGCTGTGCATAACTCTTACGAATTTCCATATGTTTTTGACTGCTTGTTCTTCTTTGAAACAAATCAAATAAAATATTTGTAGCTGCTGACAAGTTGCATAAAGTTTTGGCGTGTTTTGTGCCTATTACCCTTATAATAATTCTGAAAGCATTTCAGCAGTTAAAAAGTTAAAACTTGAAATTACATATGCAAGTAGTTACACATGGCAGCGCATGCAAAACATTACATGCATTCACCAAATTGGCAACATTAATAAGAAAATGTGAGATGAGAGCGAGAACTTCGAAATAAACATCGTTTCAATGAACAAACCCTGTGTCAGTGAAACAGTGAAACAAACTGTTCTCTTTCATGGTATGAACAAAGCAACAGTTTGTTTGGTGTTCTGATTTTTATTCGAAATAGAGATTTAGTCAATGAACATATGAATATGTTCATTGATGACCACGTTCATGCAACTCTATAATTGACAATACTCCTTCTTATTACACATTCATTGATTATTACAAATTTAATTTTATTTTATAACCTTACACTGCACGTGACCGAGATTAAAATATAGGGTACTTTTGGTACTTATTTTATTAGTTATTTTTACGTTGACTTACTGGGTAGTTTTAAAGGGCAAAGTAAAAAAAAACTGGTATTTTTTTATATTTTTAGAATTTGTATTTTTCAATAACATACTTTATAATTTCTTGGGATTTATATGAGGAAAAGCTGGTACTTTTATGGCCACTATTACAACTTAATGAAGTTCGTAATAGTTAACATGAACATTAGCTATCGTGAACAATAAAGTGACTACTAAGTTTTCTCCATTATTACATTATACTGTGGCAACATTGCAGTACACAACGGCTTCTTTTGGTTGTTTACGTACTTACGACTTACTTTTGTTTTTTCTTTCTTAACTGAAAACAGGAAATTTTTTCGTGCGTTGTTTTTCTTTTCTATAGTAAACTACTGATCGCTCCGGCTTCACACGGAAGCTATTTACTTATATAAATTTTAATTTACCTAATCAAAGCACATCACGACTTTCACGAACAAAAATAGCGACTTTATTGACTAAATTCATACTACATCAGCAAGAAGAGCTAACTATTTGCTTATGTATACAACCATGATACTGTTGATATATAAAATTAAATTATTATAATACGTTAAATGTACTTACGTATTTTGTAAAATTTTATGTGAAAATACGGCCTATAATAGTTTTCATTTTAGAATGGGGTTTCCTTGTCGTGTAAAATTTTTTATATGTAAGTTGCTATTATTAGTTAATATTAAAATGTTAAAAATATAAACACAAAAATTTCGGAACATGGAAAAATATCACTATTTTTTTAGATTTAAGCAATAATTTTTTTCTGAATTCAGTAGTATAATCTGAATTACTAGTGTATTAATAATTGTTACAATTATTCTTAAAAAAAAATAATTCATTTTAAAACTTAATGGTAAACAATATTTTTCGTTTTTCTGTCGGGGGAGAATATAAATAGTGCTGACGGTTTGCCGACTCTCGAGCACGCAACATACAGCTGCCCGTGGGAAAAACATGGCTACTTTGTGTTTAACCCACATATTTTTAACGAGTTTCTGTATTTCTCGCATCCTAAAAAAATCCATCGTTTCTCGATGTGTGAGAAAAAAGTGTTTCTGTATTTGAATGCGAAAACAGGCAGCTCCGATTTTGTTCTTACTGGAGTATTTCCATTTTGTCCAATTAAGTGTCAAATGTAAACGAAACGTCGAGGAAAATTAATTATAAGAAAAGCAAAACAATGAAAGGCTGAAAAATTTTAAATTACAAAATAACAATTGTTCTTTATATTTTTTTTTTTTTATTTAAATAAAAACCCAAATGTATAGTGCAGTGCTAGTTTTCATTCAAACTATAAAAATTATTTACAAACATATTATTATCTGCTGATTTCTATTCCACATTTATACATGCGAATTAGAGACTTTTGAAAAAAAGAAATATAAAGTATGACACGAAGGTCTAATACACAAATTAACACAAAATCTACCCGCAAACATCGTCAGGCTCTTAAAAAGCTATTTAAAGGAACGAAAATTTGTAGTTAGGGAAGGCAATTTCTTGAGCCCTCTCCAGTCGATTGAAGCCGGAGTTCCTCAAGGCAGTATCTTCGGTCCCTTACTATACTTAATATATGCCTCTGACTTACCGTTGAGCAGTAACTTTTTCTAAGCGTCAATGAAAATCCTGTAGAAGCTTCCCGGAATCTACAAGGGTACATCTCAAAATTGGAAACATGGCTAAAACAATGGCGGATAAAAGTGAATGAGCAGAAATGTGTACACGTTACTTTTACTTTTCGCAGGGAAACATGCCCGCCTATACAAATCAACACCGAGACTATACCGCAACACACTGTAGTCAAATATCTAGGCGGTCATCTTGATCGTCGTTTAACATGGAAATCGAGTAGAATTTTTTGACCATATATGGCTCTATGAGCTCGGTTAATTTGTAATATAGATACATAGTTAAATAATATAGCCGCAAAGTTGACACAAATGAAATTAAAAGCAGCCCAAATTAATTGGCTTATTGGAAGAAATTCTATACTAAGTCTTGACAGTAAACTTTCATTATACAACGCGATCCTGAAACCAATATGGTCCTATGGAATCCTGTTAAGGGGCACTGCCTCAGCATCGAACGTAGAAAAAATTCAAAGGCGACAAAACAAAATTCTACGTACAATTACTGCAGCTTACAGGTATATCCGAAATCAGCGAATTCACAAAGATCTTGATGTTCCGTTGGTGAAGACAGTATTTTCAAAACACGCGAAAAAATATATTGAAAAACTAGAGTTGCACCCAAATCCACTTGCGCGCAATATTCTAAATTATAGAGGCCACACCCGGTTGAGAAAGAGGGATACTCTTTGAAATTAAAAATTTTGTTTAGCATTGGCTAAACATACATATATTAATGCATTTTTAGATTTCAGATTTGAAAAACTTTTTTATGTTTCAATTTATAAATGAAGATTCAATAAATAATAAAAACTAAAAAAAAAAAAAAAAATATTAATTGTAATTTTTTAAATTACTACGAACTGTTTATTAGTAATATTTGTTAATATTTATACAGGCTAAAGTTTGTAAATTTTTATAATCATAGAAATATTAGGTAGACATTCTTAACATATTTCGAGCAACAAAGGAAAAATTTAATATTTATACATTCCTTTTGTAGATTTTTCAACAACACTATATCTACTGGATGCTTGCCACACGTATTTTTCCATCATCTCCTGGATGGGTAGATATAATGCGTCCCTTTAGCCAGTGAATTGGTGGACGGTTGTCTTCGTGGATGAGGACTAAAGTTCCAAAGTTTAAGTTTGGTTCAGAATTAAACCATTTTTTGCGTTGAATCAGTTCATTTAAATATTCTGTAGACCAACTATGGCAGAATTGTTGTTTAATAGCACTGATGTGACGCCACCTTTCAAGTAAACTGATGTCTTCGCATTTGACATGCCTTTCTGGAAGTGAGATCAATGGACCATTGATGAAAAAATGACCAGGCGTTAGGGCTTCTAAATCATTAGGGTCGCTGGACAGTGCAGTAATAGGCCGTGAATTCATAATCGCTTCTATTTCAATTAGTGCTGTCGTAAGTTCTTCAAAGGTTAGCTTAGCACCAGCCAAAGTACGGTAGAGGTGACCTTTCGCTACCTTTACTGCGGCCTCCCAGAGACCTCTGAAATGTGGCGTTCTATGAAAGTTTATAACATTTTTTGAACAGAAACAACTTATGACAGATTGAAATGTTTTATTTGTGAACGCATTTTTCAACTCAGCTAGTTTGTTATTCGCTCCCACAAAATTTGTGGCATTGTCGCTGAAAATATCAGAAGGTTGACCACGTCGTCCGATAAGTCGTCTTAGCGCTGCGATAAATGCATCCGCTGATAGATCTGACACCACTTCGTGATGTACGACCTTTGTAACGAAGCATATAAATATTGCGCCGTAACTTTTTATAGGTCTTTTGCCTTTTATTTTGAAATATGTATCGATTGGGCCAAAATAGTTCACTCCGCAGCGTTGAAATGGTTTTGCTGAGGTAACTCTCTCGCGAGGAAGATTTCCAATGACTTGTTGCATGAGCTTGGGACGATATCGAATGCAGGCTACGCAAGATCGCACTACCTTTCGTGCTATAGCTCGAATGTTGATTACCCAGTACATTTGCCAAGAAAAGGAAACCAATGCCTTTGGCCCGGCATGGTAATTTTCAAGATGAAGATGTCGTACGTAATTTATGGCGAAGATGCAGTTCGGAAGTAATATTGGATGTTTACGATCTTTAGTAATATTGGCATTTTGGAGGCGACCTCCTACCCGAACCAAGGGAAAATACGTGCTGGTGTCAATGGATAATCCTAATGACTTGAGTGATGTCTTAATATCCAGATTTTTGTTGAGGTAATATATCTCCTTACTAAAGTAGTGTTGTTGCAAATTCCATGCTATACAATGCAGGGAACGTAGTTACATTTCAGATTACAGAAGTTCTTTGCGTTGCAGAAATTTAAATAATAGCGTAACGATACGCGCGATTTTGATGTAAGAACTTAAATTGTCACTAAGCTCTATTATGCAATTGCTGTTAGTTTCACAATTAAAAACTGATAGTCTGATTGCTGATTTCACGTTATCTTCATCAAATTCATTAAGTATTTTGGGCTATTTCGATTCTGGCCTCTTCAAAAATTCGGGACCAGAGAACCATGACGATGTGTTTGAAGTTTCGAGAGAACACCCACGAGATATAAGATCTGCAGGATTCATTTCTGTCGGTACATGTCACCAAGAACAGTTCGATGTAATTTCTTAAATTTCAGATATACGATTTCCTACAAACGCTGACTACCGTCAAGGAGTGTAATTGCAACCATCTTAGAACTACTGATGAATAAGTCCAAAAGAATACTCGTGGGTTGAACGTTTTTAGAATAGGAGCAATCTTTCGATACAAATTGGACATAAGATGAGCACCGCACAGCTCTAATTGTTATCTAAATTTCGAGTGCATATTAGTGATGTTACGAATACTCGTATTCGTATTCGACTATTCGCCTGTTTTAAGATATTCGTATTCGCCAAATTCAAGCGAATATTTTTCGAATAATTTTCCCATACATTTTCCAAAAAATAATCATACCAAAGTTTAAAAAAAGTACATAAAATGTAAAAAAATATATTAATTTTTATTAAAAAAACCCATTGTATTTCACGCAAAGTAATAACCTTCTTAAAAAACAAACAAAAATATATATGTATTTTGCAACTAGTATTCAAAAATTAAAGTTTTATATCATGTTAAATTAGTAATCAAACCTCAGTAGAGGAATGTTGAATTTCAAAAATAGAAGTTTGGAAGCCTTTTCTCCATCAAACCTATTACGATGCGGAGTATAAATAAGCCCCGCACCACTAAACATTCGCTCGCTTGGAACACTCGTTGGTGGTGTCACTAAATATTGCCTGACTATAGGTAAAAGAAGCTCGTATTTTTCCTTATTTACTTTCCACCATATCAGTGGGTTAACGTCATTTGCCGCCCGTTTTTCCGATATATATTCCGCGATAGTTTTTCTAAGTAAATGATGAATGGAATCTGGGAAACTAAGTTGAGAAATTTCATCTCCATTTTCACACTCACTGTCACTTGTATCCATGAGTAAAGTCATCATGTCTCTCAAAGATGCACGTTTATTATTTACGGAATCTTCGGTACGTTTCGGATTTTGATAACGAGAGCTTAAAGTTGCGCTTGTATGATTTCCTTCAAGCAAACCCAAAATATGCTGCATGATATGCTCCTTAGTTAAAGTATTTTTAAAAAATTTTAATTTGTATCTTGGATCAATGAAGGTTGCCGTGATTAACAATAGTTCATTTTCTATGGCTGAAAATTTGCTAATGAGCTGTTGTTTTAAAACGATTGCCGTTTCAGCAATCAAATCATCGGATGAATCAAAATCCGTAAGTATTTTTTCTAAAGTGGCGATTAATGGAATTACTGATGACAGCGCAGTTGCTTTTATTTGTTTTGATTACATATTAAAGGTTTTAAATAATTATAATTTAAGTTGTCTCAAATGTATTAATAAAATTAAAAATGCTTTCGCAGCAGTGAATTGAACAAAGTACATCATCTATCGGCAATAAATTGGAATATACTCGTATAACTTAAATGCATGATATATAAAGAAACTCGGTGAGATGTTTTGATTCTGTTTATATGTAAATGTATAAGGGTGGGAAGCTACAGGAATCAAACTAAAACTTTTTATATATGAAATTCCACTGACACAGGTGGATGCGCCTTCTACAAAAACAGCACTGAATTATTAATTAAAAACCCAAACAGAGTAAGAAAAACGAAATCTGAAAGTATGTAAGTAAAATAATTAAAAAATGTTCTGTAGAGGTTTTCAAATTCGGCATCTTAATGCAATAATAATGTTAAATCACTAAATTTTTTTTTTCATTTATAGTTACTAACGCAAGGCAGGGATTTTTTCCAATTAAATTTGAAATATAAATCTCAAAAGAAATATTCGTATTCGTATTCGGCGAATACTGTTTTAAATATTCGTATTCGTATTCGCGAATACTAAAAATTGATATTCGTAACATCAGTAGTGCATATGTAAAAACAGCAACCATAAGCACGTAGCGAGGCGTCGCTGAATCCATGCAATTCCATTTTAGTATAATTGTCTTGCAAGACGAATCGGGGAACAGAAATTTTATTTATGTTATGTAGGTCATCAAGGCATTTCGTAAATGACGTTTTAATGTTTGGTAGGATTTCGGAGTCCCAATCGATTTTTTGTAACCACAGGGATTGCAATAAGACTCTTGGAATAATTATCATGGGACAAATTAACCCCATCGGATCAAAAATGGATGCCACTAGCGACAATATTGCTCGTTTAGTGTATAATAAAAATTGTTGTTTTGCCCCAAAAGTAAAAAGAAAAGTATCCTTTACTGGATTCCAGTTGATACCAAGGGCGCTTTGAATATGTAACTCTTCAAAGTTCATGCTTTCAAGGAGATATCGTTTGACTGAAAGGTTTGATGATTCGATTGAAGTTTTGAAATTGTTACGCCACCTTTAGACAATATGTAAGTGACTTCGTCTTTAATTGGACGTAGTTATTCTGCGGTGTTTGCTCCAGTTATCATGTCACCTACATAGAAATGATTACGAATTACCGCCGCGCCTTTAAACTACAAATGGTGAAGCTGACATGCCATATGTTATAGTGTTTGGTTGGTAAACATTAACAGGTTGATTTTTATTCGGCCTCCACAATATTCGCTGAAACTGACGATGACATTCGTGTAATAAAAACATTCGATACATTTTAACGATATCACCGGTAAGTGCGTATTTGTGTGTCCGAAACCGAAGAACTTGTAAAAATAAATCATCCTGTATCGTTGGACCTATTAGAAGAATATCATTTAGCGACTTGTCGGACGAGGTTTTGGCTGAGGCATCAAATAGAACTCTCAGTTTTATGCTTATACTTTTTGGCCGTAGGACGCAGTGGTGGGGTATGAAGTAGTGTGGGATCTTCATATTAGAACTTGAGATAAGCGACATATGTCCCATTTGTTCATACTCGGCCATAAACTGAACATATTGGGATTTTAACTCAGCATTTTTCTCCAGACGACATTCCAGAGAATAGAATCGGTTCAGTGCTGATTTGTATGATTCTCCCAAAACTGAAAAAGGTTCCTTAAAAGGTAATTTAACCGTAACTCTGCCCAAACCATTAGTTTCGACGTTTGCTGTAAAATTAGATTCACATAACTGCTGTTCTTTAGTCCATTTGTTTGCTGGTTGTTTCACTTCTTCGATTTGCCACAAGAACTTAATTTGTTCATTAACATTCACCCCTATCGTGAATAAATTTCCACATGAAATTTTTTCACTTTTCACGTATTTGAAATCGTGAACAACTCGCATGAAAAAATTTTATTCAGTCCAGAATAATAACGTGAAAAAATGTTCACTTCAAAAAATTTCCCTTATCGTGAACAATTTTTTTCCCACAAGTTTTTTCACTTTTCCCTTCAATTTATTCACTTTATATTTGATAGGGAACAGAACAGAACATGTATGTATTTCTTCTTATAAATCGAATATTAAAGCTTAAAAAGTTTATTTTAATGAGAAGATCTGATAATAAGGCACAAACTGATGTATTCCTCAACAAAATACAAAAAAAGCTTTGAAGCTTTGTTAGCATTTTTTCGTTTTGTTGGCTTTCCAAAAAGTAGCCGAATTATTTTACCACATAAAAGTTAGAATGCAATAAACAAACGGAGCAACCAAATTAAAGCTCCAACACTGAATATTTAACTTTGATTTTTGAAGTTTTGTTTAAAATAAATATGTCCGTGTATATTATTGAACAAAAAGTTCTATGATTTTTTATTTTTTTAATCTTCGTCCCTTTTTTACATTCACTGAGAACTAATAGCGGGAATAATTTTTGACGGGAGATTCACGATACCATTGTTCCCTTCGAGTGAAATGAAAATTTCACGGGAACAAAAATTTCCCTTGCTATTCACGATAGGGGTGATTATATATATCTATTGTTGAAATCATGCACCTTGTCAAGTTCGGCTTCATATTTGATATATAACGTCCGGTAATTATCCAACCTGCCTTCGTTTCTTGCAGCGTTGGCATATTCGTACCTAGACTATTTTTTCCACTACTTATGACATTGAAAAAGTATTCGGTGCCAAGTAATAAATCAATTTGCTGTTGTTTATAGAAATACTCATCAGCTAAGTTAATTTTAGGAAAAACCCATTCGTTTACTTCTATGTTTTTTGACGGAGATACGATTTGTTACTAATAAATTAAGCGAATATTCATGAGAGTTGAACCGAGACTTTACGGTAGATCGGACTTCATATTTCATATTAGATATCATGCCTCCCACACCAATCACGTCAATGCAGAGTTTTTACGAGGTACGTTTAAAATTTTAGCAAAATGTTTGTTACCTGAGAACAGGAATCTAAAAGTGCTCGACCTAATTTGTACCTTCCCGTGTCTTCTGATACAAGAATCACAGCTGTTGCCAGTATAACGCTACTTTGTTGATTTTTTACGTGCGTATTGACTGCAGCTGAAAGTATTGGAGGGGCTGAGTAATTGCTACATGTCGGTAATTCATGAAGCGCTGCTACTTGCGGAGTGTTTGTGGCTGAATTGTAACTACTTGTGGGTAATTCGCGCTGCAGTAGTGTGTGGTGTAAGTGTTTGCATATTTTACAGCGATATTTTGACGTACAATTAGAAGAGTTGTGTCCTGATGACAAACAATTAATACAAAGGCCATGTTTTTTAACTGTTTCAAATCTGCTAGTGGAGTCCATGGATTTGAATTGAGATCAGTTGCCGCTCCAGTGATATGATCTTTTGCAAAATATACAGCTCTTTTTTACTTGGGCTGCAAACGAATGCCTTTGTTGTTCACGACGTGGCGAGTTTCGTTTGTCATTGGTCGGTAGAGGTTTCGTTGTTGTTAATGGCTGCGTATCAATTGACTCTAAAAACTGACACCTACGCTCCAAAACCTTGGTAAAATCTTCCCAAGTTGGCAACGAATTAAAGTTTATTGTTTCTTTCCACTTCATCTCGGATTCTGAATCCACTTTAGTAAAAATTAAATGAATTAACAAAGCATTGGAAATATCCTTTTCGTCTCCTAAAGACTTAAGAGAATTATAAATTGCTGAAGCGTTATCTATTAGAGCGCGAAAGTTCATTGCAGAGGGTTTTTCAACCAAGGGTAACTCGTGAATATTTGCAATGTGTTCAAGAAATATTAGTGTTTTGTTATAATATCTCTCATCTAAACGTTGGATTGCCTTTTTGTAGTTTTCAGCTGTAATTTCGAATGCGCGTGTAGTATCCAAGGCTTGGCCAGATAAGCAATGCAATAAGTGGTTAAATCTCTCAATATCTGAGAGTGATGGATCGTTATGTACGAACTGTTGAAATAAAATTTTTGTACGTGGCGTATTTGCCATCGAAATTAGGCAAATGTAATTTTGGCAATTTGGATCTTGTTCCCGTTGGAACGGCAAATGATGCTTCTAGTGTTCGTTTATAGTTGTCACCCATTAGATCGATTATTTTTGATTTGGTTAGTATGCACAATTCTTCTAACTCTGGTCTTGCATTGTCCTGTGAGTTCTTAAGTTCAATATCATTCTGTATAGAGAGCAATTGCTTAAAGTACGCCTCTACTAAACTCAAACGACATTCAAGCTCAGATGCTGGCATAGCTTCGTTTACTAAATTCTTTATACGGGTTACATTTACCTTTACGGAGGACCGTTGTTTTTGAAGAGCATCTAACTCAGTCATATTAGTATGTTATAAAGAGAAGCCTGATTCTCTTAACTGCGGTACTCAAAAATATGCCGAACGTAATTGAATAATGCTGACCTTTTTGAAGGGCAATATGAAAAGAAAGACGAAATAAATAAGTAAAGAATTCGTTATTTGCCCAAATAGCGGTGCGATTTAGCATGTATGTACATATGTATGTATGAAAATACCTGTTTGTTGGTCTTACAAGCATATGTTTCCACGATGGTGATCTATATATGTATGTATATCTGTTGGCTGGCTCACAAATTAAATGTTTTAATCCGGTTTTCGTACCAATCACATTCGGTTGAGATTAATTAAATTTCCTCGGGCGGAAATACATGTGACTGTGTGAAGTTATATTTATGTACATATATAGATGTACGGGAGCACATTCACTTATTAAGTGTATTGGCATTTAAGTATGTTTGCTTCAATACTTGTGAAACGAGTCGTGCCCCACGTTGGGCGCCAAATGTTGATCCTGTGGTTAGTTACGATTCGATTCCCTTGAATATGGTTGATCAAGTGATTTATTTATTAAAAAACTTATCTTAAAATACATGTATAGATATAAATGTCAAATTAATTCGAACTTCATTTTTCTACAGAGGTGGAAAATTTAGTACATTTATGTACATTGTTTATAGAATTTGTATTGTATTGATTAATAGGGTTCTCATATAATAATAGGAATTTAAAAAGCGTCAACACAATTTATAATTAAAGTTTCAATAAATAATAAAATTGAAAAAAAAAAAAGATTTTGACAGCTGATTTTTCTTAAACGCCGTGGCCATACAATAAGTAACATCAGACATTCCCGAAAATTACAAGTAGAATTTTCTAACTTAATGCATTGTAAATATGCTTTTTAACTTGTATTTAAAAAGTCGGCCTATTTAACACAGTATTCACAAAAAGTTGGCTTTTGCACAGTTAGATCTCGTTCTCATAAATACGTAATTATCAGTTTCATAATTTATGTCATGCTGTTATGTACAGTAAGGAATACACGCAGTGGACTACCCCTACTTATGCAGTGCATTGTGCCGAACTCCATGAAACGCCCTGGACATATTTAGAGCCATCACTAATGTATAAAGTGACACCACTTTTCCAAAGGAAAGCCAGTAAATTCCCCGTAAAGCGCCTCCTATAAAAACAACTCCCGGTCGCTAAATAAACTGATGGATTCCAAATGCTCCCTCTCTGGATCTCACTGTATTTCTGTACGAGATTAAACCAAAACTTCACTTTCAGTTTAATCGAAATTTGCTTAGATGGAATGAACGCTTTCATTCCCAGCAAAATTATATAATCAACGATTTTTTTCATTGCATTGATGTTGTCTAGAAAACATAACTTCCTATTTAAATGTCTGAAAATTCGATAAGCTCGGACCAGTGCGCCTCTTCGTAAATATATTTCAAACTTGTCGTAACTGATTGTCAGACGTTCCGAAGATTAGAGAACGAATAAGAGGCGGAAATTTTACAATGATCCGAGTTACCAACTGGTGCATTAACACTCACTTTATACTTGGTAGAGTGAGAAGAAAGAAAAAGTTCAACCGTGTTGTTATGGTGCCCTTCAGCACATGAAATGTCTGGCGCGTACGGTGAAGCCATGAAGAGTTGTGAACATTGAAATCTCCAGCAACAAAAATTTCACTGTTCGGACAACCCTCAAGGAATTCGAAGTTGAACCGGAAAGTATTTGGACTTCTGTAAAAGAACCCGAAATGCAAATAGTGTGTCATTATTTTGAATTTAACCCAGAGACAGCCAAATTCAGGATCAGACGTACCTGGGGGGTTACTCTGTATTGCGATGCGAAAGCAAATGCGATGCGAAAACAATGTAAATAAGATACAAATGCGAACAGTTTTCTTATCGTATCGCAATACAGAGTAACCCCCCTGAATGTTGCTAGCACTGGTACAGGTACATAAGTTCATTGCGTATGTAAACTGAAAGACCTCTGTGAAGACTGAAAATTAATAGGAGGTATATGAAAATCCTGTGGATCAAAATCTTAAGATACCTGTGACTCACAGAGGACGAAATCATCCGTCAGATAGAGACAAGTGTGAAGATAGACAGAGAAAAAAAATCATCATTCCTCCTGTGGCAAATAATACCACCAAAGTATTTTGGAACAAATATTTAATTACAGAAATTACTGTGTACAGGTTGATGACACATGAAAATTTTATTATATATTTTGTTATTTTATTTATAAATTGAGTGATTTACAAATCACTCAATTCTAGATTATCATATAGATTCTCATAAGTAGTATTTAACCTAGAATATTTTGTAAATAAAATCAGACTTCAACTATCAACATAATTCGGCACTTGTTTGCCTGCGTTTTTATTGGAGTTTCAAAAACTATTTTGGCAGTTCTTCCTCGACAGCGGTATAATCATAAACGAGGACTATAGGGCACAATATAATATATAGCTAACCAACATTACATGGTAATCCTGTTTTCCTAATATCATTACATGGCAATCCTGCTTTCCTAACTTCATTAAAGGTTGATGATTATTTTAAGTCCATCACTGTATGTATGTACGTATGACTATTTTTATTTTTGATTTTTATGTTTTTAATTTTAAGTTAAAAGTTTTTCATATTGAAACGTATGTATATATGTAGTATATTACTTTGTAAAAATTAATATTAAATTTTCCTGTGTATTATATTTATTTATTGCACACAAAAAAGAATTGGCGGACAAGAACGAAACTATTTGAATTGGACGATACGCGGACAACATGTGTACGCAACAAAAGGCCAAACACTACTGACAATTAAATAAATACTCGTATTAATCGACCCTTTTAAATAAAGGAGCAAAACGTTGTTATATCTCAAAAAAAAAAATAAATAATCTTGGCAAATTGCATTTCAAGTTTACATGACATTATAATTTTAATGACATTACATTATAATTTTAATGGTATGATATGTTCCGAAAAATAATTAGATAATGAAAGAGGTGTTACGAAACTAAGAGATTTCTACTTTAAATATTTTGCTTTAGTTTGTATAGATTATTTTTATGATAATTTTAACTGCACTTTATTTTTAGCTTTATAGCCATGTAACAGATGACGATATTACAAGCAAAAAGATATTGCAGAAAGGACAACTGCAACATCGTGTAACTATTATTCCTATCAACAAAATTTCTTCACATACAATTAAAACCTCTACTGTAAACTTCGCTAAAAGTTTAGTTGGTCAAGACAACGTTGACTCGGCAATTTCTTTAATTGAATATGACGCATACTTCGAACCTGTTATGAAATTTGTTTTTGGACACACTCTCATTTGTAAAGATTTAAATATTGCTAAAGAGGTAAGTTTGATTATTTATATTAAAATCGGAACGACTGTTCGAGTAATTATATAAGTATAGATGTACATACATAGATCTTTTAAACTTAAAAAAGGTCGTAAATCAGTTACAGAGCTTCATTAACTTATATGTATGAGCGTTTCTCGCATTGAAAAGTTTATTCTCAGTCTATGAAAAAGAGATGACTGAGAAAGAATTTATATATTCGTACTCATATTAGGTTTGTAAGGTGGCTCATTTCGAAATCCAACTATGTATTTTTTTATGAATGTTCTACTAAAGATGGTGTGTCAAGTATAGTCATTAATTTTTTTTATGTCACAGACACGAGGTATTATCTTCTGCCTTAAATTATTATATTACGTTTATGAATGAGTTACTGATTCTTCTTCGAGTCCAGTAAAACTGGTTTGGAATGAAAAAACATTAATTAAAAATCTTTTTCTATACTTTTATTTTCTTAGGCACTCAAGGGATGACCCTTTTGTATGCAGTGCATTGTGCTGGATAGGGTAGATAATATAGATTTTGAAAATTTAGAAGGCTTAACTGCTTTACAACTCTGCTTTGCACGTTATGTTAATTTTTATAGCAGTTTTGAGGCGCCTCCGGTGTTAAGAAGACGTATTAACACTGTTAAGCTGTATTAGCAAGCATTTTATTAATTGGTTTACTCCGCTGATGTTTCTGCTAACTGACGAAGGAGGGCAATGTTGTGTACAATAGCTTGGAACAGCATCAATCGCTGTCGGAACAGTTTTTACTGACCAGTGCTATGCCTTCATCACTTGAATAGTACGACAACTGTTGGCTTCAAGTTTGTTTCGAAATTCATCAAACAACTTTTATGGGCAACGATATTAATCTTTATTTTTTTAATTAGAATAATTATAATATAATAATATTTAATATTTTAATACCGCTTTAAAAAACTTTGTTCACAATGGTATTTAAACATTTTTCGATCATAAAACAAGACCGTTATTAAGCAATTGAACAAGAGAAAAGAGCAAAGTATAAGCTTACATATGTATTATGTGTATACATATGTTCTTATGTACACAAGATAAACGGTATTAAATAAAATAAAGTAAATAATAAATCAGATCTTAGTAAATAATATAGTGGCGGCGGTAACATTCCTCTCCTTGTAAGCTAATTAGGGATTTGTGAGCTTGCCATAATGACTATTACCGACTTCCAGTTCTGCTATTTTCGTTACGGGCCTCTCGAATATGCCAGTGCTAGTTTTTACCTTTACTCGACGTACTTGACCATCTTTTGCCATGACTGTTTCAGTTATGACACCTTTTGGCCAGGTATTACGGGGAAGCGTATCATTCACTATTATAACATTTCATACGGATGATGGCTTCACCTTTTTAAACCACTTGTCCCGTCGGACCAAATTAGGACCAGAAAAAATAGCACATTTTTTTTTTTTTTTTTTTTTTATAAATTGCTTAAAAAAAGTTCTTTAGTAAAGACACCACTATTGTCATGATCTTTTTATATCTCAAGATGTCTAGCTTCCATTTCTATTTTAAAATTCTGCAATCGGTTAAAAATTGCAAGAGATACAGACTGCTGAATGTGAAATTTTTACTGCCTTTAAATAAGTGAACTGGAGTGTCTATCTGGTAGAGCCACGACGAATTGTTAAGCATGTGACGTGGAGAATGACTTAGTTTTTCGTTGTGGGATACAAGAACAGAGACAATTATATGTGCCATCGGAGCTAAAGGAGAATATTATGCGACACATTCATGAGAAATACGGACATTTTGGCAAAGACAAGTGGGCAAATACAGAAAAACTATTGGTTTCCAAACAGGAGGCACAATTAACACATTCATTTGAAATTGCATATATACATACATACATATTATTCAACACCGATAGGAAAGAACCAGCGAAACCTGTACAATTTTGAAAATAAGCCTATTCCGTTTGATACGATACGTGTTGATCACTACGGTTCTTTGCCGTCTATAAACTCTAAAGGAAAGTATAGTTTGGTAGTAATATATGCTTTTACAAAATTTACCAAACTTTACGCTATAAACTCACCGAGCACTAAGCAGTTACATATGTTGCGCTATACAAAAATATTTTGAGTATTGTAGTAGACCTAAACGTATAATTAGTGACAGAGGGGCATATTTCAGCTCAAATGAATTTGGGAAGTTTTTGTCAGATCGTAACATTGCACATATAAAAATCTCGGTAGGTTCAACGCAATCAAAGGGACAAGTGGAAACATTAAATATGTAGACTTAAGAGCGACTTACTGAAACCATAGAACTCTCTGACTCGGTAGATAAATTGTCGGTTGTTGAGTTTACTATTAAAACACCGCACTGTACAACAAAACAATCGCCTAGCAGAACATGGAACCGAACAGGGGTGAAACCATATATTACATGTTGGTATTAGGATTGCCATATAGCCTTGAATAAGCTTGATTGTCAAGATGTTTTGATGGCTGTCTAGTTTCAAGTTCAAGAAACAATTCTCAAGCTACAACCAGTGACGTTAACTAATTTTTCCCAATTTCCGTACAGCCTTGAAAAAAATTACCGTTTTTTTGGTAAAATTACCGTACGGGTAATGCATTGTACATAAATAGTAATATTTTACTATTAAATAGGTTATATTTTTTAATCAATATACATAAGTATATACACTAGGTGTCATAAGTCTACGCTCTCAAACTATTTACTTTATAAACATTAGAAAAAAATAATAAAACGGTATATTAAGTTAATTTCTTTTATTAAATTAATTATTTAAATTTAGGCACTTTTATATAGAGATATTTTTTTTCACATTGGTCGAGTTTTATACATAAAGACAAAAAAAAAACTATTTTCACTTAAAAAACTTATGCGGCAAAAGTCTACGCTCATAAAAAAAAAATTAAATTATAAATAAAAAAAATTAAAAATCAATATGAGGTAGGATATCCTCTGCGTTTGAGAACCTCTCTTAGTCTTCGTTGCATGGAATCAACCAGGTGCATTGTCTCTGCAGGCGAAATCTTCTCCCACTCATCCTTGATTACTTCCTTTAGCATTGTCTTGCTGGTTATTGTTCTCTGACGGATCTTTCTCTCCAATAATGCCCATAGGTGCTCTATAGGGTTCATATCAGGAGATTGTGGGGGCGTATGCAGCAACTTTGGCGCGTTATACAACAACCACAGCTTAACGACTTCAGAGGTGTGCTTTGGGTCGTTATCGTGTTGGAAGTAAAAATCGGTACACAACCCCAATTTGTCAGCACTCTGTTTCATATTCCTCTTTAAAATATCCAAGTAGGCAAACCTGTCCATTGTTGATTCTATGAATTCAAAATTGCCTACTCCTGCTGCTGCCATACACCCCCACATCATTACACCTCCTCCACCATGCTTAACTGTTGGTAGCAAATTTTCTTTATTGAGAGCTGTTCCTGTTTTCCTCCACACTATTTGCCTTCCCTTTATTCCAAATATACAAAATTTGCTTTCGTCAGAAAAAATTACTTTTTTCCAAAATTCTGGAGGCATGTTTACATATTTGTTAGCAAAATCTATGCGTTTTCTTCTATTTACCAGTGATATGTAGGGTTTCTTTCGGGCAATACGACCATGGTAGCCATTTTTTCTTAAAATTCTCCTAGCTGTAGATTTACTAATAGTTTTTTTAAACTTTTGGTCAACATCAACTGTTATTTGGAAAGCTGTAGTTTTCGGATTTTTCCTTATAAGGGCCGTTATACTTCGAGATTCTCTCTCTGTAAGTTTACATGGACGGCCAGATCTAGGCTTGGATGTAATTATACCCGTTTTTTCAAAGTTTTGAATTACTGTTCGCACTGATGTCCATGGTCTTCCAATAGTTCGTTCTATTTCCCTGTAGTTTTTACCATCTTTCCAAAGTTTTAAAATAATTTTTCTTTCTTCTATCTTTATTTCTCTTCTTTTATCCTCCATTACATAAAAATCCAAAAATTAACCAAAAAACATAAAATTTATAAATACAAGTAAATTTTTAATATGTATTGTACCAAATAAGGATATAATGATGACCCATAAACACACACTTTGCTCGTGTTACTCGATTTAAAACAATGAGCGTAAACTTTTGACACTTTATGCGAATATGTTTTTTAAAAGAAGTGTACCGTTATGAATGGTTGCTTACGAAAGCATGGAAAAATGTGCATGCACAATACCTACTACGTTTTATGCTTCTGTTAACACAGAAATACTTGTTATTATTTGAAGAATTTTAACGATTTTCGGCACTAATAACTTCTAATGGGCTAAGAGCGTAGACTTATGACACCTAGTGTACATACATATGTATTTAAAAGAGAACAAAAACTTAAGAAACAATTAGCTTTAACAAATTATTAGAATTAAAACTTAAAAATTCAATCACATTTGCCTTAAAGGCTATATACAGACATGTGTGTATACATACATAGATGAATATATAAATTATTTTATATTTAAAGCTGAGATTAAAAGTTTTATTCAAAGATTAATCAAAGATTTTATATATTTTCTGCCCACACCGCGATGTTGATCGATCGATAATGCTGAAATTGTAAACGAAATACAACCGGTTTGCGACCTTCGAATCATCAATTTATTATTATTTACATATTTAGCTTTTGTGGCAGTTAATAAATAATAAGTTAAATAAAATCGGTTATTAGAGAAATGGAAGTTAATTTTTTTACATCTCGAAAACCACCGATCAATATCGTTCGACATCGCAGGCCAGCCAATTGTTTCTAGTTTGTCACCCAAGCAAAAAACAACATTTTAGCTAATGCGAGTACCTGTATAAATATTCCATAGGAGAAATTTTTAGCATTTAGCCACAATTGGCATTGCTACAAAGTTTTAGGGAAACCGTGGGTTTTATGATTTATAAAATTACCGTACAAATATTGAAATTACCTGCCTACCTTTTGGAGGTCTAAATTACCTTACAATACGGTAATTACCGTACAATTAACATCACTGGCTACAACTGAAAATTTTCATTATTAAAATTTTTCAATTTGTCGCATCGGAAACATCTGTAATTCTTTAGCAGTAAAGTTAAATTGCTGGCAACAATTAGTGAAGTAGTTAGCGCGTTGACTACTTAGGAAATAATGACTTGGCCAGAGCAAATCAATCAATATCATTAATTTCTCTAATTTACATTAGTGAAGCATTGTATTAATTGTTGTCGGACTATTTAAGTGATGAAGGCATAGCACTGGTCACTAAAAGACTGTTCCCATATAAGATCAATTTCAGTTGTACTACCAAAATATAATATTGATAAAAATTATTGGGCTCTCAACACTTGTGAGAGTACGTAGGTTATGAATTTTCTGAAGAGAGTTTTTAGAATAAGTATAGTTGTATGATTGTAAAAGTAGACTACAATCGGGTCGATTATGTTGTCAGGTCGCCCGAGATTGTAATGGTTTTTGATGCCACTACTGCACCTTGCGGTCTGGAAAGAGCACTGAACTGCAGCGTACTTAACTAAGGAACAGCTAACTTAAGTCAATTAATGTACATTTTCGGCATTCTAATAACATCAGGGGGTGGATTATGGTTCTGCGATAACGTTAAATGTAAACATTTTTCTCGTTTACTTTTTGTTTCTGATTCCCGTTCTGTGAAGAAATTAAAACAAATTAAAATCTTTTCACAATGAGAGAAACAAATATAATGAAACAATTTTTTTCTCAGTTTCACAGCAAAACTGATACTCGTTTTATGTATGCATCTGCGAAAACAAACGTTTCATATGAAACGTTTTTTATCACTTCAAATTTATCAGTGAAAATGGAAAAAGCTGCAAAAGGCATGCGCACAAGCGAAAATTAAAAAGAATTTTGATTAATATTTTAGAACAAAATGTCGATATTGCAAATGATAAGTAAGTATGTATGTATATATGTACATACATATGTATGTGCATTCATTCCTACATACATATGTATGTATGTCTGCAGTTTAAAAATAAAAAAAATTTAATAATTTATTTATACATACATATGTACATAAATATATGTCTTTACAAACATACAATATGTATGTGTATGTAACATATGTATCTCTGTATTTACAGATTTGTTACTACATTAAAACCAAAGTATGTCTGTACAAACATACAATATGTATGTGTATGTAACATATATATCTCTGTATTTACAGATTTGTTACTACATTAAAACCAAAGTATGTACGAGTATATCAATATCAAGTACATACATATATGCATCGCGGCAACAACATAATAAATAAAAAACAACAGGCTTTTTGTTTGTGTAAAATAGATTTACAATCTATGAGATAATTAAGCAAGCTCGAGGTCAAGGTTCTTTTGTAAAAAAACGTTATATTTATTATTTTCCAATATTTCGATATTCTTCGAATATCATCATCAGTGAAATTTCTAATATGTAAATATAAAAAATATTTTTTATAAATTTTTTTAATATTAATATAAAATAATATAATATGTATTTATATTTATAAAATATTATAACAACAAATATCAAAAAATTATGAACAGACATTAAAACAAAACACTTATATTTTAACTTATTAAATGTTACCTACATACATACATACATATATTAAATGGTTACATAGAACAAGGGACTTATTTTTCTTTTACGACCTTGTGATACGTCATTAAAATTATAAGTAAGTGTTTTATGTAAATAAGTTCTTGAACTCAAATTCTTTTATTTAATAGGTGTCTGTAACTGGCTGCACAACTCTCTGTGTCTGACTTAAAATTCATTCTCTTAGCTGTTGGTACGTTAATGATATGTAGCATTTCTAACATATATCTTCGTTTGTAATTATTTTCGGTCTGCAATATTCTCATATTATCAAAGTCTGGAGAATGTTTATTTTCTGCACAGTGGGTCGTCAACGCTGTTTTTTGCGAATTAATATTACTTGATTTTTGATCCGATCTGTGTGATGATAATCTAGCTTTAAGTTTATTTTTAGTAGTTCCCACATATCTTTTTTCACACTTTTCCTCTCCTTTCCAATACACGGGATTTTGTATACTACATTAGATTTCTCCATGTTAGGAACCTTGTCTTTAATTTTGCTGTATATAGTAGTTAAATTTGTGTGTGTTTTGTGTGCTACTTGTATTGTTTCTGTGTTAAAAATTTTTGATTTTTCGAATCTTTCCGATATCCCGTTTACATAAATAAATCAGTGATTTATACGTTTTTTTTGGGGTTTCTTTTTTTCGAACTTTGTTCTTGTTTTTCCCCCACTGCCAAATTAGATTTTTAATAAGAGAATTTGGGTAATTATTGTCTGATAATATATTTCTTAATATAATTATATTCTTTTTTTGAAATTCTATGTCACATATGTTTAAGACTCTTCTGATTAAATTATTTGCCGTGTTTATTATGACTCTTTTTGGGTATTTTGAAAAATAGTTTTTATTCTTCCTGACGATGTGGGTTTTTGATACCAATCTATTTTTAAGATATTACCTTCTCTAATGATTAAGGTATCCAAATATGGTAATCTACAGTTTTTTTCTTTTTCCACTGTGAATTTGATGTTTCGGTGAAAGTTATTCAATTTCATCAAGATTGTTTCGATCGTGCTTTCCCGTGCTATGCTAAAAATATCATCTACATATTTAGTCAATACTTTTGGTTTCTCCGGCAATTCGCTAATTACTGTGTCAAGAAGTTTCTCCATCACTATATCCGCTACAATAGGTGAAGCTGGAGATCCCATAGGTAAACCTCTTTTTTGCATATAAACATTTTTTTTTTTTTTGATAAATTTTATTATTTATTGAATCTTCAATTATATATTAATTTATTAATAAGTTTTTCAAATCTTAAGTCTAAAAAAATATTAAATATATGTTTAGCCAATACTAAACAAAATTTTTAATTTCAACGGTTGATTTTTGTTGATTTACATCTCTCGTGTACGGCTGATAGAAGGAGTATCCCTCTTTCTCAACCGGGTGTGGCCTCTATACTGTAGAATATTGCCCGCTCAAGTTTTTTTACATATTTTTTCGCGTGTTTTGAAAATACTGTCTTCACCAACGGAACATCAAGATCTTTCTGAATTCGATGATTTCTGATATACCAGGGGGCTGCTGTAATTACACGTAGAACTTTATTTTGTCGCCTTTGCATTTTTTCTACACTCGATGCTGAGGCAGTGCCCCTTAACGGGATTCCATAGGACCATATTAGTTTCAGGATCGCGTTGTATAAGAGAAGTTTGCAGTCTAGGCTTAGTATAGAATTCCTTCCAATAAGCCAATTCATTTGGGCAGCTTTTAATTTCATTTGTGTCAACTTTGCGTCTATATGCGGTTTCCACGTCAAACGACGGTCAAGATGAACGCCTAGATATTTTACTACAGTGTGTTGCAGTATAGTCTCGGTGTTGATTTGTATAGGCGGGCATGTTTCCCTGCGCAATGTAAAAGTGACGTGTACACATTTCTGCTCATTAACTTTTATTCGCCATTGTTTTAGCCATGTGTCCAGTTTTGATACGTACCCTTGCAAATTCCGGGAAGCTTCCACAGGATTTTCATGAACGCTTAGAAAAGCTGTATCATCAGCAAATGTTGACGTGTGAATGTTACTGCTTAACGGTAAGTCAGAGGCATATATTAAAAAAAGTAAAGGACCGAAGATGCTGCCTTGAGGGACACCGGCTTCGATCGACTGCGGAGGGCTTAAAAAGTTACCTTCTCGAACTACAAATTTTCGTTCACTTAAGTAGCTTTTTAAAAGCTTGACAATGTATGGAATAATGGTAGATTTTGTGTTAATTTGTGTATTAGACTTTCGTGCCATACTTTGTCGAAGGCTTGTGCAACATCAATGAAGAGTGCGGAGCAATATTTCTTTTTTTCAAAGACGTCTCTAACTACATTCACAAGTCTGTGAGTTTGTTCAATAGTGCTATGTTGACTGCGAAAACCGAATTGATGATCTGGAATGCATCCACTTCTACTCACTATAGCCATCAGCTTGCTCATAAACAGCTTTTCAAATAGTTTCGAAATGTTGGGCAATAAACTAATAGGCCGATATATTTCAACCTTCGTATGATCCTTGCCGGGCTTTGGTATCATAATAATCATCGAAACCTTCCATTCTGCAGGATAGTATTGCAGCCGTAAAATACCATTAAAAATGAATAGAATTATTCTTTTTGCAATATATGGTAATTCTTGAAGCATTTTGTTGCTTATTTTGTCGACACCTGGGGCTTTTTTAGTATTAAGACTAGTAATGGCCCTTTAAATCTCCACAGTGTTGAATTTTAGCGATATTTCTGGTAAAGAGACGACTGGTGGCAGTTCAACAATATCAGCAGAAATATTCGGAGTGAATACTTTTTCTAGGTGTTCAACAAAAAGAGTACCTTTTTCAGCATCAGTTCTTTCCCAGTCACCATTTGAGGCTCGTAATGGAGGTTTGCATATCACCGGCCTTTTAAGTCCTCTGGCTGCACGCCACAGTGAATAATCTGTTTGAGGTGTTGCATCTAGTTCTTGGAGACATTTTTGGAGGGAAGCTGTTTTTTGTGTTTGTAAAACTTTTCTTAGCTGTTTGGTACATTCCTTAAGCCTTAATTTTAGCTGGGGCGATCTGTAACGTTGCTATTCTCGTCGAGCTCTACGTTTTTCTGTCAAAAGCCTTTCTATATCCACACAAAATATATTGTTTAATCTCACTTGTTGATTTGGTTGATTGGAAGAGGCACTAAGAGCAGCTTGTTTAACATGTGCTTCAAGCAACCTAATAGAGTTATCTATGTCAGAATGTGTGTTCAACGGCAAATTTTCCGAACAATGGGCGCTTAAATATTTTTTGTATTGCAACCAGTTAATACGTGTAGATATCATCGGTAAATCACTTGTAGGTATTGAAGTTTTGTGTGAGCATATAGTGACAATAGTAGGTGAGTGATCTGAAGATAAATCCAGAGATGCTTCAGCTTTAATCATTTCGCTGGCCACACCTTTCACTATTCCAAAGTCGATAACGTCTGGGAATAGACAGATGATATTACAAGTTTTTGATAATAATTTTCAATACAAATATTTGTTGCTTGAAGATATTCTTCACAAAAATCATGTAATAAGTAGTGTTTTATTCGCGATTTTATTAGAATTCCCGAGCCACCACACGCTCTACCTCGAGGGTCCTTGGTGTCGAAGAAATTATATCTGCTAATTTTAAAATGGCTTCGAGACGTCAAGTGAGTCTCTGAAATGAGCATTACAGGGATTTGTTGATTCAGTAGGAAATATTCTATTTCATTTTTATGTTGGCAGATGCCGTTTGCGTTCCAAAAACAGATTTTTAAGTTCATGGTTTGCTTAATACTGCCTATAACAAAGTAGACTGCATTTTCAGCATTTCCTGCATCATACAGGACATGTTCAGAGTAAAAGTATTTACTGTTTGAATTAAGGTCTCTATTGAGGCTTCAATTCGACTAAAATTAGAACCTGTATCTTCATTTGTTGGATCAGTTTTTTGCGCCGTAGTCTGGTTACTTTTTAATATATTAGCGTATGAAAATTGTCCGTAAGATTGTTGTTCGCCAATAGTTGTGTTAGACTTCAAAACATTTGAATATTGGTTCTGGCTAGTAGACGGTTGAGGTAGATGTGGGTAGTTAAAAAGGGTTTTAGGCTGAGCGGGAGTAACATTAGTTTTTTTGTTTGAAAAGCTCTTAAAAATCGAATATAGAGGGCAGCCCCTGTAGTTAGCAGTGTGGTTTCCCCCGCAATTGCCACGTTTTTTTACCTTGGGATCACCTTTCAATTTGTTGCAGTTAGCGGTACTGTGTAACTCACCACATACAACGCAAACTGTAGGCAACTTACAATATGCTTTAGTGTGGCCAAATTCTTGGCAGTTCAGGCATTGAACAGGTCCAGCTCTTTTATGTGGAAGCTCAACGGTAACTCTTCGATGCAACAAATACTTTAAATTATAGATTGGGTGCGATTAATTTTTTTTAATTTTCAAGTCACCTGGCTGTAGCTCGACTCTAAAAATAGGTTGAGGATTTTTTCCTTATTTTTAATGTTTGAAACATATTTTATTTTAAAGCCACTATTTTCATGGCCTGACTTAACCTCTTCAGGATCAACACTAGAGTCTATACCTTTTATAACGACTGTTAGGCGTTTAGCACTCTTTAGTTAGTATGTGTAAAATTGTTTATTTTTTGATTCGAAATCGGAAACTATTTTTCGATAATGATTTTCTTTGGTTACCTGAATTTTTGTTTCGTTGATTTTGCCGCGCTTAATTGGAGTTACGTAGAACACATTTTCTCCAATTAATGAGATAAGGCTTTTAACCAACAAATCGGAATTCTGTTATCTTAAATATATGGGTGGTGGTTTACACTACCTAGTTGTTGTTGTGTGTTAAAATCGCGAAACGATTTTCGGAATTTTTAATATATTTTCCATCTCTAGGTACTTTTGCCGTTGGCGCTATTTGAGCAGATTTGGGACTTCTTCCCCTTTTCCGCACGGTAATGTATCTATCCATACCTGTTTGAATTTTATTATCACTATTTTCACTTACTGCATCTATAATTTTATTTATTTTGTGCACGTTGGTCACCTGAGTATTTATTGTTTGTTTGTTTGATTGTACAGCTAAGCTGGCAAGTTTGCTAATAGGTGCAATTTTTGTTGCTTCTCTATCAATATTTAGGTTTGGAGAGCAAGATCGCGCACGAGTAGTTGTGTGCTGTGTAGAATTCAGGTTTTCATTTTCGTCGTCATGAACCAAAGTTAAATAAACATTCTTACTGCTTGTAGGTTTATTATTGTTTTTGTTGGTAGAAGATGAACTCATTTAGAGTTCTCTTATTTTGTGTTCACTATATTAGTTTGTATTTGCAAATATATATGTATACCACACGCAAGCAAAAAATAAAACCAGTATAATAACTGTTAAACCAATGTTTTGTTTTTGTTTTATATTTTTTGTGATTTTAACTTTAAATAATTTTTATTATTCAGTTGCGACGATTATAAAAACGCGTCTGTACACTGCGAGAGTTAAACTGAACTGTGATAAACATTTTTGTCGAACAAAAAATAGCGATTGTCTTTTATGCAAAATTTAACAATTTTTAAAAAATAATTCCTTAGTCATAGTTGTGAATTTTTCAATTTCATTCCATTTTTCATCTATAATATCTAAAGCTAAATCTACAGGAATGCTCGTGAATAAGGATATTACGTCAAACGAAATCAATCTTTCATCATTATCAAACACTAAGTTCTCTAATCTATCTTTAAATTGTATAGAATCTTTCACATTGAATTTCGAATTGTCAGTAATTTTTCTTAATATCGTTGTTATGTATCTGCATAATTGAATAGAAGGAGAATTGACACAAGAACATATCGGTCTGAGTGGATAGTTTTCTTTGTGAATTTTTGGAATTCCATAGATTCTTGGTGCTATTGCTGTTTCCGTTTTTAATGTTTTTTTCTCAATCTCAGTTATCACTTTGTTTTTGAATAGTTCTTCCACTAAATCGTTATTTTTCTATGACTAAGGAATTATTTTTTAAAAATTGTTAAATTTTGCATAAAAGACAATCGCTATTTTTGGTTCGACAAAAATGTTTATATGCAAAAAAGAGGTTTACCTATGGGTTCTCCAGCTTCACCTATTGTAGCGGATATGGTGATGGAGAAACTTCTTGACACAGTAATTAGCGAATTGCCGGAGAAACCAAAAGTATTGACTAAATATGTAGATGATATTTTTAGCATAGCACGGGAAAGCACGATCGAAACAATCTTGATGAAATTGAATAACTTTCACCGAAACATCAAATTCACAGTGGAAAAAGAAAAAAACTGTAGATTACCATATTTGGATACCTTAATCATTAGAGAAGGTAATATCTTAAAAATAGATTGGTATCAAAAACCCACATCGTCAGGAAGAATAAAAACTATTTTTCAAAATACCCAAAAAGAGTCATAATAAACACGGCAAATAATTTAATCAGAAGAGTCTTAAACATATGTGACATAGAATTTCAAAAAAAGAATATAATTATATTAAGAAATATATTATCAGACAATAATTTCCCAAATTCTCTTATTAAAAATCTAATTTGGCAGTGGGGGAAAAACAAGAACAAAGTTCGAAAAAAAGAAACCCCAGAAAAAACGTATAAATCACTGATTTATGTAAACGGGATATCGGAAAGATTCGAAAAATCAAAAATTTTTAACACAGAAACAATACAAGTAGCACACAAAACACACACAATTTTAACTACTATATACAGCAAAATTAAAGACAAGGTTCCTAACATGGAGAAATCTAATGTAGTATACAAAATCCCGTGTATTGGAAAAATCTAATGTAGTATACAAAATCCCGTGTATTGGAAAGGAGAGGAAAAGTGTGAAAAAATATATGTGGGAACTACTAAAAATAAATTTAAAACTAGATTATCATCACACAGATCGGATCAAAAATCAAGTAATATTAATTCGCAAAAAACAGCGTTGACGACCCACTGTGCAGAAAATAAACATTCTCCAGACTTTGATAATATGAGAATATTGCAGACCGAAAATAATTACAATCGAAGATATATGTTAGAAATGCTACATATCATTAACGTACCAACAGCTAAGAGAATGAATTTTAAGTCAGACACAGAGAATTGTGCAGCCAGTTACAGACACATATTAAATAAAAGAATTTGAGTTCAAGAACTTATTTACATAAAACACTTGCAGCCATACCTAAACAAGAGCGGAAAGCGGAACGTTTTCTACCGCCTAGCGTTAACGCTGAAATACCATACCTAAACAAGAGCGTCAACGCTTTGTAATAAAAACAGGGTTATTACAAAATATATAACAACCCTGATTATAATAGTATACTCATAACCTAATAATACATGAATCTCTACAACAAACACAACAAAAAAATTCCTCAGAAGTCAAAAGTATAAATGTGTATGTGTGTATGTTTCAACCTGTGACAAAAATATAAATAAAAATTATTCATTCAAATACGAAAAAATAAATACAAATCAAAATTTAACACTTGAAATAAAAAACAAGTAATTTACAAGAATTGTCAGCTGGGCTTGTAAGACTACCTTATAGTCATTGTATCATGAGTGCTTGTCTTTTGCAGCTAACTTCACTATTAAACGCGCTGTCAAAATCGGATTTTCCAATTGCAAAATTTTGCCGCCGCGTTATTTCGGGATGCTCCATACAAATTGTATGGGCATGAGAACTTTTGACAGCTAAAAAACGCTTGCCGCTCTTGTTTAGGTATGGCTGTTACTTATAATTTTAATGACGTATCACAAGGTCGTAAAAGAAAAATAAGGCCGTTGTTTTTTGTAAACATTCAATATATGTATGTAGGTAACATTTAATAAGTTAAAATATAAGTGTTTTGTTTTAATGTCTGTTCATAATTTCTTGATATTTGTTGTTATAATATTTTATAAATATAAATACATATTATATTATTTTATATTAATATTAAAAAAATTTATAAAAAATATTTTTTATATTTATTAGAAATTTCACTGAATAAAAATTTCGAAGAATATCGAAATATTGGAAAATAATAAAAATAACGTTTTTTTTACAAAAAAACCTTGACCTCGAGCTTGCTTAATTATCTCATAGTCTGTAATAAAAATGTCGAATAAATAAACTTAAAAAAATAAATTTACAATTTTCAAAAATAGCTCAGTAGCAAAGCTGTAAAGGAATGATTCCTTTTTGAAAGAATCTACGAATCAGAAACGCTTCTGAAATTTTTGTTAAGACATTCAAGAGTTTTTTAATAATGATCCTAATCCTAGTGAAAACAGTGAATTAAAAAATCGATTTTCTTTAAATCACCAATGAATTCACTCAAACTTTAATTCAATTAATCTTTTTATCACTAAAAAGTGAATGCATCCGAGAATTTTTAATGCATGAGGAATACATTCGTGTTTTAATTCAATTTACATTTTGTGTAAAATTAATTAATTGAACTTTTTGTAAATCATTTTGAATTAAAAACCAAATTTTAATCATTCCTTTTCATCTCTGCTCAGCAGAACTTAAAGAAAATGGTGTAGAAAGAAAATGAAAAATTTTTGACAATAGGCATTGAAAATATGTATAAAAAAAAAACACGGCCAGCTGTGCTCCTGCATATACTTGTATAAATATACTTTGATTAAAACAAATAATGAAGACATATTCAAAGTTTTTTAAAAGTATATTGTTCGCATGTACAATGTAATTTATTTTTGTTGTTTGACATTTGTACAGAACCAAGTAGAGAGAAAGTTATTGCCGGCTTAAAAAAAAACTTAGAGGCGGCCTAAAGTTATTTTGTACCCGGCTGCTTAAAAAATACATAAAGCGATAGAAAATCGAAAAGTAAGAAAAAGTTATTATGCAGTATATGTCTCGAAAACGCATAAAATTGAATATCCAACACATCTGAATAAACTTGGTCCAAAAGAAGAAAGCAATTATATTATGGAAAATGTATCAATAAAAAGAAATAATTAAAAAAAAAATTGTATTCGATTTAGTGCTGGGATTCTATTTATTTTTTTTGCTATCGATATTTGCGACTTTAGTATCGATTGAATGTTCGTACTTCAGGAAGAAAATTTTAACTCTTCATACTATGTTCACACAACATCACTTCCGATAAAATTTAGAGAGCACAGCAATTTTTCATGCTTCGCAAGTAGATTCAATATGAATCTACATGCTTCGCTCTCAAAATTGTGTATGGCGAAGCATGTTGCTTCGCTCATGATTGGGGTGTGAAGCATGAATAGAGAGCTTATACTACGTTCACACGGAACATGCTTCGCTCTCTATTCATGCTTCACACCCCAATCATGAGCGAAGCTTATCTGAACTGGCTGCAAAAAAACAACAAAAACTTAAATTAAAAGTGAAAAATTTAATTAAAACTATAAAGATATAACAACAATGGAAACAAAAAGTATGTTTGTGCGTTTTTAAAAATGCATAATAGTTTTAACTTATTTTTTTTTTGTACATTTTAGATTTTATTTGTAATTAAAAAGAGAACTGTCAAATCGAACCAAGTACATGAGTCGTATAAACAGCTAGATTCATAAACATGCTTCAGAAAGCGAAACAAGTGCTTCATCCGGCGACTTGAAAATTAAAAAAAATTAATCGCACCCAATTTATAATTTTAAGTACTTGTTACACCGAAGAGTTATCCTTGAGATGCCACATAAAAAAACTGGACCTGTCCAATGCATGAACTGTCAAGAATTTGGCCATACCAAAACTTATTGCAAGTTGCCTACCGTTTGCGTTGTATGTGGCGAGTTACACAGTACCGCTAACTGTGACAAAATAAAAGATGATACCAAAGCAAAAAATGTGGTAATTGCGGCGGAAACCACACTGCCAACTATAGGGTCTGCCCCCTTTATTCTTTTTTTAAAAACTCGTTGTACAGAAAAACAAATGCTACTCCCGCTCAGACCAACACTCTTTTAAACTACCCACAGTTACCTCAACCGTCTTCTAGCCATAATCAATACTCAAATGTTTTAAAGTCTAACACGACTCTTACTCAACAAAAACCTAATAGTCAAATTTCATACGCTAATATTTTAAAGAGTAACCAGACTACGGCGCAAAAAACTGTACCAGTAAATGAAGAATCTGGGCCTAATTTTAGTTGTATTGAAGCCTCGATAGAGAGCCTAATACAAACAGTAAATACATTTACTCTCAACATGTCCTGTATGATGCAGGAAATGTTGAAAATGCAGTCTACCTTGTTGCAGGCTGTATTGAAGAAACCATGAACTTAAGAATCTGTTTTCGGAACGCAAACGGCATCTGTCAACTTAAAAATGAAATTGAATATTTTCTTCTGGATGAACAAATGGATGTTATGCTTATCTCAGATACTCACTTGACGTCCCGAAGCTATTTTCGAATTAGTGGATATAATTTCTACGACACCAAGGATCCTCAAAGTAGAGCTTGTGGTGGCTCTGGATTCCTAATAAAAAGTCGAATAAAACACTACCTACTAAATGACCTTCGTGAAGAACATCTTCAAGCAACGAACATCTGTATTGAAATTTTTTATCAAAAGCTTGTGATATCATCTGTTTATTCTCCTCTCAGGTTTTCAATTTCAGAGAGTCAATATACCGCATTTTATACAACACTGGGGTCCCGTTTTCTAGCAGCTGGCTGTGTGCTAAACACAAATTTTGGGGTTCACGTTTAATCACTCCTAAGGGACGAATTTTGTTCGACACAATATCTAAAATGGGTTTGAATGTAGTTTCAAGTGGTCAGCCAACATATTGGCCAACGGATCGTCAAAAAATTCCTGATGTTATCGGCTTTGGAATTATGAAAGGTGTGCCCAGCGAAATGATTGAAGTAAACGCATCTTTGGATTTGTCCTCAGATCACTCGCCTACTATTATCACTATTTACTCACACACAACTGCAACACTAACATGTGATTTACCGCTGACATCTGCACGTATTAACTGGCTGAAATACAAAAAATATTTGAGTGCTCATTGCACGGAAAATATGCCATTGCCAACACCTTCTGACATAGATAATTCTTTAAGGTTGCTTGAAGCACATGTTAAACAAGCTGCTCTTAATGCTTCTTCAATTCAACCAAATCAACAAGCGAGATTTAACAATATTTTTTGTGCAGATATAGAAAGGTTATTGACTGAAAAACGGAGAGCTCGACGAGAATGGCAACGTTACAGATCTCCTCAGCTAAAATTAACGCTTAAGGAGTGTAGCAAGCAGCTTAGAAAAGTTTTGCAAACACAAAAAACAGCTTCGCTGCAAAAATTTCTGCAAGAACTCGATGCAACACCATCAACAGATTATTCGCTATGGCGTGATTTGCAAACCTCCATTACGAGCCTCTAATGGTGACTGGGCAAGAACTGATGCTGAAAAAGGTGATCTATTTGTTAAGCACCTAGAAAAAGTATTTACCCCGAATATTTCTGCTGATATTGTTGAACTGCCACCAGTCGCCTCTTTACCAGAAATACCGCTGAGATTTAACATTTGAACCGAGTCACTGGCCTAAATGTGACGAATTAGGACCAATTGACACTTCAGAGCTGAGACGTCATGTTCTTGTGGCTGAAAGAATAAACAAAAGTTGCAATTACTTGAACTTCGAATACTTTTCGAACTGGAAAAGACTTTACCGTGCGGTTGCAACGTTTGCCTTATATATGGCTAAACTAAAGAGTATTAGGCAGCAAGTAGTTAAGCCGTGTAACATTACCTACGATATGATTCAACAAGCACAACGGTTGCTCATTAAAATAGCATAGCAAAACAATTTTCATCAAGAGATTTTAAGTCTCAGACATTATGAGAATGTTGAAAAATCTAGCAAGCTATTCCCATTATCTCCATACTTAGACGAGTTCGGAATTATAAGATGCCACAGCCGAATCAAACGCATCAACAATCAGGAAGACGAAATAGTCCTGCCAACTAACCATGATATAACATTTTTAATAGTGCGTTCTTTTCATGAAGATTTTCATCATCAATTACACGAGCCTGTGATCAACAAAATTAAAAGTCGTTTTTCTATATATTGATTACGCATTTTATACAAAAAAGTGCGAAGTTCGTGCCAAATGTGCAAAAATAAAGCATGTGTGCCAAAGCCACCGCAAATGGCACGTCTGCCAGCCGCTCGCTTGGGTGCGTTCCAACGCCCTTTTACATATGTCGGGATCGACTACTTCGGGCCTTTTATAGTTTCTATCGGACGAAGGCGTGAGAAAAGGTGGGGTGTGATCTTTACCTGCTTGACGATTCGTGCTGTTCACATCGAAATCTCATATAGCTTAGACACAAGCTCGTGCATTCTGTGCATACGGAATTTTGTTGCCAGGCGTGGTATACCCCGCGAAATTTACACAGATAATGGCACGAACTTCAAAGAGGCAGAGAAAATTCTTTCCGAAAAAGTAAACAAATTAGACCTTTTAAACTTCTCGTCAACTTTTGATAAAACCAAATGGATATTTAACCCACCATCTGCGCCCCACATGGGCGGGGCATGGGAGAGACTAATTAGGTCTATCAAAAATGTTCTATACATCTTATACCCTACCGCTAATTTCAACGACGAAACGCTGAAAAGTGCAATGTGTGAGATAGAGTCGATAATCACCTCTCGACCCTTGACGTTCGTTTCTGTTGAACACAAAGATGATGACGATATAACTCCAAATCACCTATTGCTTGGATCTTGTGATGGTTATAAACCGTTTTTCGACACCAACGAAAGCTTACGCCAATGTTGGCATCAAACACAGTCGTTTGCCAACCACTTCTGGCAACGCTGGCTAAAAGAATACATTCCAATTATATGTCGCAGAAACAAATGGTTTACTAAAGTACCACCAATATCGATTGGCGCCATTGTAGTCATTGTAGATGAAAACCTTCCGCGGAGATGCTGGCCTAAAGGCAAAGTTGTCAACGCGGCGATCACAGGAGATGGCCAGGTGCGAAGGGTAACTGTAAAGACACAATTCGGAGTGATGCAGAGACCAGCAACAAAAGTAGCTGTTTTGAACGTTAGCAATGATCGTGAGCAAGCTCGTGACCCTTGACTCGCTTACGGGTGGGGGAATGTTTCCGCCGTTCATAACAAATATGTATCTCTTCTATTTATTCTCATTTCATGTAAATCATAAATTCTTCACATATACATACAATCATATACATGTATTTCTTTTTTCTTATTTTTTTTTTGTAAATAATATTTTATATTGTTTTTGCCTTATGTACTGGAAAAATATGTACTAACACATATGCAGATGTACGGTACGATCGTATATATTTTGACTAACGATCATCTAGCTTTTTTTTCTTCAAGTAAGCAAATGCACAGACAAGAAGTTTTTTACTTTGGATGAAACTGTTAACATCAACCACGGCAAAAATAATAAAAAAATTTTAAAGTTCGACTGTTCTAGTTAATTGCCTTTTTATATTTGAATGTATAATGAATATTTTGTAAACCAAATGAATTAATTAAATAAAAAAAACTTGTAAAAAAGATAAGCCGGAGTCCCTCAAGGCAGTATCTTCGGTCCCTTACTTTATTTAATATATGCCTCTGACTTACCGTTAAGCAGTAACATTCATACATCAACATTTGCGGATGATACAGCCTTTCTAAGCGTTCACGAAAATCCTGTAGAAGCTTCCCGCAACTTACAAGAATATATATCCAAACTGGAAAAATGGCTCAAACAATGGCGTATAAAAGTTAACGAGCAGAAATGTGCACACGTCACTTTTACGTTGCGCAGGGAAACATGCCCGCCTATAAAAATTAACACCGAGACTATACCGCAACACACTGTAGTAAAATATCTAGGCGTTCATCTTGATCGTCGTTCAACATGGAAATGGCATATAGACGCAAAGTTAACACAAATGAAACTAAAAGCAGCCCAAATGAATTGGCTTATTGGAAGAAACTCTATACTAAGCCTTGACTGTAAACTTCTCTTATACAACGCGATCCTGAAACCAATATGGTCCTATGGAATCCAGTTATGGGGCACTGCCTCAGCATCGAATGTCGAAAGAATTCAAAGGCGTCAGAATAAAATCCTACGTACAATAACAGCCGCCCCCTGGTATGTCAGAAACCATCGAATTCATAAAGATCTAGACGTTCCGTTGGTGAAGACAGTATTTTCAAAACACGTGAAAAAATATATAAAAAAACTTGAGTTGCACCCAAATCCACTCGCGCGCAATATTCTTCATTATAGAGGCCACACCCGGCTGAAAAGAAGGGATACTCTTTTTCTCAGCCGTTCACGAGAGATGTAAAACAACAAAAATTAACCGTTGAAATTAAAAATTTTGTTTAGCATTGGCTAAACTTACATTTAATATATTTTAGATTTAAGATTTGAAAAACTTCTTGATAATTTAATATAAATAATTACAGATTCAATAAATAATAAAATTATCAAAAAAAAAAAAGATAAGTGCTTCTAACATTAACTTTTTTGCCGACAACCAACAACAGGTCTTAATGAGTCTGATCAACTCAAAGTTTGGGACTGTACATCCATAAGTGATGTAAAGCCAGCAAGAAATTTAAGATTTATAGTAGAAAAATCAACTAAGGAAATAAAAGTTGAAAATGATTATGTTCTAAATGAAATGCGCGTCAGATGTAGCGATAATCCCGATTATTTAGATAATATGCTGGAGAAACTACTTTCTGTTTTAGGCAGAACAAATTGTGTAAAATTCGCACTAGAAAGAGGTGACGAAATATTTAAAAAGATAAGTATAGAAAAATTTAAAGAAAAGTTAAACACGTGTAAAACAAGCGACGTCAAAATAATATTGTATATTAATCCTCAAAGAAAAACAGAACCATAAAAGAAATTTGAACTAATAAAGTTGTATCACAACACTCCATGCGGAGGACATTTCGGCATACGAAAGACAGTAATAAGATTAAAACAAAAATACATATGGAAGAACATGTATAAGATGGTTAAAAAATATATTTTAGAGTGTGATAAGTGCCAAAGAAACAAACAAATAAGGCATACCAAAGAGCCGTTATGCATTACAGACACAACGAAGGAGAGTTTTTCCACTGTGGTTATCGATACAGTTGGACCCTTAAGACCATCTAATAATTATAGATATATACTAACAATACAATGCGAGTTGACTAAATATGTACGTGGTAGCAGCTCCAATAGAAACAAAAGAAGCCAAATCTATTGAAAATGTTTAGTAGAAAATTTAATATTGAAATATGGCATATTTAAAAGTTTAAAATCAGATAAAGGCACAGAATTTGTGAACGAACTAATGAAAGAAGTATGTACACTACTGAAAATAGAACATAGGATTTCAACACCCTACCTATACTATCATCATGAAACACTTGGTACCATAGAAAGAAATCATAAGAGTACTAAATGAATACTTTTTATCATTTGTGAGTGATGATAATTGGAGTGATTAGATACCTTATTATTCTTTTGCATATAACATAACACCTCACGTAAATACAAATTACTCACCTTTTGAATTAATATTTGGCAAATTACCAGAACTGCCTGACAAAAACATTATGAATGACAATACAGTTTACAATTTAGAGAACTATGCAAACGAATTAAAAATAAGAATGAAGAACTCTTGAGAAAATGCTAGAAAGCTTATAGAGATAATTAAAAGAATACGAGTTTAGAATCGTATAACAAAATAAATAGTATACATCTTAGTATAGGATATTTAGTTTTATTAAAAATAGCAAATAGGAAGAAAAATGAGGCACATTACAAGGGCCCATACGAAGTCGTAAATATAAATAATGCAAACATAGAAATAAGAATAAATGGAAAAAAACAAAATTGTACATTAAAGTTTATTAAAGAAATATAAGATATGAAAAACATTATATTATATCCTTAGCAAAAAAAAAAAAAAAACTAATATAAAAGATTCATATAAACGAGTTATTCTTAGGTAAAAACCATGAGAAGCAACAGTTGTACAAGTATTGTTTTAATATATACAATATTTATCAAAACAATATCATTTTAATAATTAAGAAACCATGTAAAAATATTGTACCACGCAGACAGCTCAGTAGATTAAATTAAAATTTTGAAAATTTCGGCAAACAACAAAATTATAAAATTTTAACTGAAAGATTGGAGGTGTAGTGTATCCATAAACATAACACAAATCCATAAACAATACACAATTACAAAATTCGTAGCGACAGAAATATTCAAAGTTGTCAGGTCAGTAACAATTTTAATTGCTTACACGCTTAAGCTTTGGAATTCGTTTTGAGTAATTTCACACTCTGTATGAAAACGGTCAATGCTCGCTCTAGTTTAATTCCTAAATTTGTGAGACACTAAAATACTTTGTTATTAAATAAAACAAATTGTGCTGACTGTCGAATTATTGTTATGGATACAGTACACCAGCTAAAAGTACGCAATTTAATTAACAAGAATTAGCTGTTAAGAAATATTGTATTCTTTTTATTATACAAATGCTAACGATATGTCTGCAATACTTACTAATAACAATAAATGTAAAGTTAAGATTAATTTTCAAAAATAGTATTTAAGCCAAAGAAATTTAAATAAAATTATCATTTTATTCATGATCAAAATATCCGCTCGTGTTTTACTCTTACAAGTATAAAACATTACAATAGTGAAAAATAGTAAAAATGTTAGTTACGTGGTTTTGGATTTCAGCTAACGGTAAGGCATTTCAAGTGTGAGATTACCAACTCTATGCATCAGTGATGGAAAAATGAAAAATTGATATGGTACTGTCCGTCAACAAAAAGAGTACTTTTTTCAACATTGTGGTACTTTTTATGAAACATATATTTTTATTCAAAAATAATATTAAAAAGTACACAAAATTTAACATTTTAGTTACCCATTAGAAGCAGAAATTCTAGGAAAAAAAGTGCTTTATTTCTTAGTGGTGTGCAAAATATATATGTATGTTTATTGACTAGTAATGTGTAAAGTAGCATGTTATCGAAACCATGTACATAGTTAAAACACGTTAGAATTGGTTGCAATTGGTGCTGGCATAACATGGCAGCTTGTTGGTATTTTCGGTGAAGAGAGTCGTTTTTGGTTGGCATAATTTTTCAACCAGGTTCAACCCCGCATTAGCAGCACAAAACTAATACATACACACTTACGAATACGCAGGTTCTGTGTTTTCATTTTTACAGACCGTATTTAGTCGTTGGTTAGCTATCGTCGAGTGAACATGAATTTCAAAGAAGAAGGGTATTGGTCGCGCCAACAAAATTTATGTATTTTTTTTTTAATAAAACAGTATGAAACATTCTCAATTCATATTTAATTTTTTTATAGGTATTTTATATTTTTTTATTTTATTTATAAGCCTTAAATATTTTTTGTAAATAAGGCGGTTTATATTTATTAATTGTTAATTGATTAAATTTGTCAATAAGTCTTTTAAAAAACATAAAATTTTTTAACGATTAATTACAAAAATTCTCAGAATTTACTTAAAAAACTACAAAAGTTCTAAGAGAATCAATAATTAACATACACAATTAAAATAAAAACTTTGAAAAATGTTGGCTAAAATTTTTTATTAGTATAGAAGTTTTGATGCAATTTAAAAATTTTTTATATTGATGTTTAAAATTTTCCCTCATTGCAAAAATATTCAGTAAATTCGCATCTTATACTTGAAATTCCTCCTAAAATAATTGCCAATCCATCATCACTTATTCTCGCTATATTTCTGGCAATTATGTTCCGTAATGTGTATAACGAAAGACAAACTTCAAATGAATAAAAAAACACTAAGCCACACAAAGCTGAGTACACGTATACATTTTATGCCGGATTAATTAGTCTCGTATGTGAACAAAAAACCAAAAATTGTGCGGCATAAAAATTCATCTCGTGTGTGAATGCTCAATGAATATAAAAATCACGTAGATTTCTAAACAGGGAATAAAGCAAAACAAAAAAGTAGTACTAAATATAACGTGGGGGTACTGTGGTATTTTCGTTGTGAAAAAGTACTGAATTTTCCATCACTGCTATGCATTGTAAATATCATTTGTAACCGGAAGTCGTTTTTATGTAGATATATTTATACATGTCGGATGAAATTGTCGATCATGTGGTCGGATTCTATTTCTAACTAATGCTCAAAGTAGTTCAATTAACAATATCATCTAACCCAATTCAATGTTTCGCATAACAATTTAATATATTTACAGTGTTATTCATAAAAAATTCTTATTGTAGAGATAATGTACACATTAGTTAATAATCAGTTTTTGTGTTATTACCCGGTAATAATAAACATTATTCACAAACGTTTAATAAAGCCAAATTAACTATTGTGTGATTTTTTCAGTTTTGTGATTCTGTGTTAGCAACATTGTTTCCTTTCAATTGTCAAGTTAAAATTAGTGTTGTGTACAATAACATGCTCGATAAGCAAGTAGTCTCTAATGGTTTGAAAATGTGAAAATAATTTCATATAAATTTTATTTAAACGAGTTAGAGTAATAGAGTATTGCTTATAATATTTCAAAAAATATTTAAATTTTTTTTAATATGTGTTGTATTGATATTTCTAGCATAGCTGCCAGATTTTTTTAACTAATATCGTCATATTTTTGGGCAAAAATCGTCTTTATCGTCAATATAGCTTATTGAAATCGTCATAAAAACGTCAAAGAAAAAACTCTTTTTTTTTACCAACAAAACATATTTTATTAAACCCAAAACATAACAAAACTCTTAAATCTACAAATCTTATTAATAAAACAGCATTCTTATGAATAAAGAGATCAGATATTTCAATTAGAATTCACAATAAAAAAATCACATGTAAATAGATTGCTTGTTTTTCAATACTTAGAAATATACATACTATATGTATGTATGTATGTAAAAAATAAAAAATTCAAATCCTTTAGTTATTTTTTCCAATTTAGTAAAATATGCATTAATTGTTAAAGAAAATATACTTATACATATATACATATACAACATATACATATGTATGTATAATATATATTGCAATTAAACATATTGATTAATTCAGGTACAACTGTTAGATCATAGCAGCTACATTTGTTTAGCTTTAAATAATCTTTTGTATATAATATTGCTTCCAAAGACGACTTTTTCAATGAATTTCTTACTTTAGTCTTATTTATGTTTACCTGACTAAATATTCTTTCCACATTTGCTGAAGAATGTGGTAAAACTAGGATTTTTGTAATAAATTTAGTCAAAACCGGAAACAAAAGACTAGAATCCTTCGTTTTCATCTCTGATATTTTCTTCCAAAAATCCAATAGTTTTATGTTTTTATCAGGATAAATATTCTTTAGATCCAATAATTTTAATTGTCTGAATTCAGTTTCTAGCTCTTGCCTTTCACTTTCTTCAATAAAATAGGAGAATTCTTTTATAACTTCAGAAAACCAAATTTTTTCTTGATTAATAATATTAAATGGATTAATTTGACCAAGAGCTTTGTATTTATTTTCAAAATCAAATCTTGATAATATCTGATCGCAAAGCTCTATATAAAAATTAACACAATTGTTAATAATATCATATTTTTCCTCTTCATTTATTTGTGCTTCTTCCAATACGTCTCTTGCAAATATTCCTAAATAAATGTCTTCAAAATCTAAAAAATTGTTTTTGTTTTTATAATCAATTAAATAAAAGTTTTCAGTTTTAAGCAAACTAGTTTTTAAAAAGTTGCTCATTACAGTTTTCAGCAGTTTTTGCATTTCATTATATAAATTTTGAATTTCTGTGCTCTCACTTTGAAACATTTTATTTATGTTGTTAATAATTCCTAAAATATATTTTAGAAAACTTAGTTACATTTTATTTATTGAACTTAAATTGCATAAAATCAACTTAGCGGTGTCAATATTGTCAATGTTTACAGCAAATGCAAAAAAAATCTTTAATGGTTCGTACAACTCTAAAATCCTGACAACAACAACTTCTAGGGATAACCAACGAGTCTGACAGGGGTGCAAAATTTTTTTTGGTTTTATTTCTAATAGACTTAAAATATTTTCAAATTGGTTGCATCTCTTCGGACCGATGACGGAAGTTTCAGACAAGCGTAGGAAGAGCACAACGCCAAAGAATGACAGACGCATTTTATTATAAACAAGTTGTTGTTGTCATTTTTTAAGAGCTGAGCCACTGATTTTCTTTTGCCCGTCATTACCGATGCCCCATCTGCGGCAAAACCTACCATATAAGTTTTATAATTAATATTATTTTGTTTAAAAAAATTAACAATAAGTGTATACAAACTATTTGCATCACTTTGTTCGACAGTGACCAGACCATAAAATAAGTCTTTTATTTCAAAATTTATGCATAGGCGAACAACTAGGCATAAAGATTTAGTGTTTGATAAATCTGTTGATTCATCAACGCATAATGAAAAATAATTATGTTTCAAAAGCTCGTTTATATTTTGAAATTGTTTCAAACCCACTACGTTTTTTATTATTGCATTTGCCTTTGTTCGCCCTAAGGTAACATCGGAAGCTAGACTTGAATCGGTGAAACAATGTTGACATACCTTGCTTAGATGGTCAGCAGCAGCAAAAGGTAAATTGTGCTCAACAATAAAAAGAGCTAATTTAATTTCGCAATTTTTGGTATCACCCTTTTTCGTTGAATAATGTTCATCAATTTTTGTCTGATGGATTGCTTTTGCAGCATCACGATGTTTTCTTGTTTGAAGATGAGCCGATAAATCAGATTTTCCTGAGGACAATTTTAGCTCCACATTACAAATGTTGCAGTACACCAAATTATTTCGTTTTTCTGCCCAGGAACTTATTTCTGAGTCAGTAAACCAATCATCTTTTATTTTTCTTTTCTTTCTAATAGCCTGTTAATTGTAAAATAAAAATGTTCATTAATTTTCAATACATCCATGAATTGCTTCAGATTTATAAAAGATCTATAAAAACAAGTTACTTTAAAAACTTTATCTTTGACCATTTCTTTAAACAAATATTTATTTATTAGTTTAAGCTTCACAAAAGAAAAGCGATATAGGTACAAAGAAAGAAATAAAGAGTTCACAATCATTGACTGGCCTAACAAATTATTATTAAAAAAAATTATCATGTAGGCTGACTTCCAAAACGTTCGTATACAAAGTTTGTATACAGTATTGCTACTGTATTTAAATCACATACATATGCAAAGTTCCGAATCAACGCAACAACTATAAAACCGATGCCGTGTTTGCTTTCTTACTGCGTTAAAAATACTTGGCGGCGGCGTTTTGAAATGGTATACATTGTACAATTATTGTACTGCGGCGTTATGAAATATGATGCTTTGTTCAAACAAAGCAATTGACGTTTTGGAAGTCAGCGTACATACATATATTATTGAAAGCTTTTTACTTACTGGGGAAGAGCTTCAACAATTTCCATTGTCGTCATTGTTGGCATTTTTATCATCTACTGTTGAAAATAGAAGTTATTTTAAATATAGGCACATATATGTATATATATATAACAGCTTTGAATAACTTACCACTTTTCTTTAAGTATTTAAGCATTTTTTATTTAATTTTTTGTATATTCAATTATCAATTAACTTTTTCTACAACAATATCAAAAATGCTTCTAGCGCGCTTTAAAATTCAAATTAATTTATATCAGTTGACAAAAAGTGGCTGATAATAGATAAAAAACACAAAAAGTAACAAAATTATCAACACAAATTTATAAAAAACATGCTATATTTGTCCCTATCACTCCTTGCTAAAATTTACTGCTTGAGCAATAGCAAGACATTTATTTGTTGAGTTTAAGGTTGCTTTAATAGTACAAATAAATGTTGTCAACTTGAATTATTTTAAATCGTCAAAATTATGGTATAAATCGTCCCATCGTCACCATGTTATTTTTAGGACCCAAAATCGTCAAAATGACGATAAATCGTCAAATCTGGCAGCTATGATTGCTAGCAATGTGTTTTCATAAGTTATTACAAAAGTATTCAAATACCGAGTTCGTTACAATTGATTACACACCACTAATTTGTTTGCTTTATTTATTTGGAAATATTTTTAATCTTGTTGTGGTTGAAATATGACAAATTATGCACAAAATCATGAAAAAAAGATGTAATAATATTAATATTTCAAAGAGCAGGTAGAATTTAAGTAATGTACGCATGTGAACAAATATGCATGTACATGCATATAAGTACATACAGACACATTTGTGTACATACATACGTAAACATACATACATACATATGTATGTACATATTCACATACATTCAGATTTATGTATTTCTTCTTGAATTTTCTTATTTTACGTACGTACATACATATGTATGTAAACATTGCAGAAGGACTGGAAGAATCGGGAGAGTTGAAATACATTATCTGCAAATATTTAATTTAATAAAAAAATTATAGTTTTATGTATATGTATATATTTTGTATAATACTAACGAATATCGAAATATTTATTTATTACAATCATTACTTAATTCGAATATTTTTTTTATTTTTCATACTTTTTGAAGTAAATAGTGATTTTTTTACTTTAAAAAATGCAAATGTGGCTAAAGTAGCGTGATGCCTACAATAAAATTTTCGAGTTTATTAGCGTGTAATAACCACGTCATAGTGCTATTAAATGTTTGTGAATACTACTTTAGCGCATTTTGCTTATTAGCCTTAAATAAAACGTTTGTGAATAACACTGTTAAAGTTTTATGTGATTACTCGCGTTAGCGTTCGTACTGTGAAAGTGCTAAATGTGTAACGTAAAGATTGCTAGATTTCAGCGCAAAAATATTAAAAAGTTTCATATTCTATAAAAAATAATTGAAAAGCAGATAGGGTTAGAAAATTTTACATATCAGGCAATACATACTACATGTTTGGTAATTTGTCCTGATTTTTGTAACTATTAAAGTACTAACCCTATCTTAATGAATCCTAGAGTATTTGCAAATTCACCGTTTTCACTTTTAAACTATGAAGTAAGAAGTAAACTCTTTAGAAAACATTAGAATTAGCTGCATCAGAAATATAACTAAAAATAATATGTAAAAATATTACTAAAATATGATGTAATAAATTTTTGAGTGAAAAATAATTGTACATATGAAAAGTAATGAATGTGAAAAATATTTTTTTTTTTTCGTCGAGTTGTTAGCGAATTCAAAACTTTATCTCGTTTTCTGCAAAACTACTTTTTCTGAGTTATATAATTTAGTTGTTATTAGTTTTTACGAAAGCCAAATAATATGTATGTATTTATTTTACCGATACATTTTCAGGTTACTTATCATCGCAATATACACTGTCGGACGGTAACTCTTGATGGAGATGTTGTTGATCCAGATGGTACACTTTCTGGTGGCTCCAAACCAAAAGGTGGAAATATTCTTCAGGAATTGGCAGAAATAAAGATTGTCGAAAAAGAAATTGAAAATAATAAAAACACAATACTATGCATTGATAATCAATTAAAAAGCTTAGAAAATAAAGCAGGAACATATAATAAGCTTAAGGAATCGCTTGAGTTACGGCGACATGAGTTGAATGCATGTAAGCATCGTTTGGAACAGACTACTTTTCATCAAAAGCAAGAAGAAATTTTGGCACTTAAGGAACGCATTACATCGCTAGATGGTGATCTGACAAGGGCTAGAGAAATTCAGAGATCATCACAGGAAAAATCTAAAGAAATTGAAAGCAAACTAACAGATGCAAAAGGGTTTCGCGAACGGGAATTAAAAAAAGCAACGGATTCTATGCAACTAGCTAAAATCAATGCAGAGAAATCAAGCAATAATTGGAAAAAATATGAGCAACAATACGAAACATTGCAATTAGAAATTAAAACATTAAACAATGACATTAACACTTCTAAAGATATTACAAAAACTATAAAAGAACAAATAGCAATTAAGAAAATCCATTTGAAAGAAATAAGCCAAAATAATGAAGGTACTACAGAACGAATAGATCAATTAAGAAAAAAAATCAAGGAACAAAAAGACAAAATTTCTTCACAAAATAAAGAGCTAAAGATTTTTTTCACTAAATGTGAAAAGTATAAAACCAATAACGAAGAACTAACCTTGGAAATAAAGAAAAAAGAAAGTGAAGTGACCAAAGTATGTTCTGATAATAAAGATTCCATAAACAAATTAGAAAGTTTGGAAAACAAATACCCCTGGATTAGAGAAGAAAAGGAATTTTTCGGCATTAAAAACACACGTTATGACTATACCAAGGAGAATCCTGTTGAAGCTGGCGAAAAGTTGAAAACTATGATACAACAAAAAGAAAAAATGGAACGTAATATTAATCTGAAAGCTATGGTTTTACTAGAACGTGAGGAGGAACAATACAATGAAACAATGAGAAGAAAGAAAATTGTAGAGCAAGATAAGAAAAAGATAGAGCATATTATATGCAAAATGGATGAGAAAAAGCGTGAAAAGGTTGAAAAAGCTTGGAAAGTTGTAAACGATAATTTTAGCAGCATATTTAGCACGTTGTTGCAAGGAGCTCAAGCGTGTCTAAATCCCGTAAATATAAATAACCAATTAATTGGGCTTGAAATCAAAGTAGGATTCAATGGCGTTTGGAAAGAGTCTTTAAGTGAATTATCCGGTGGCCAGCGTTCTCTTGTTGCGTTATCATTAGTTTTAGCCATGTTAAAATTTTCTCCTGCTCCTCTTTATATCCTTGATGAAGTAGATGCAGCTCTAGACATGTCTCATACACAGAATATTGGTAATATGCTCAAAGCTCACTTCACCTCGTCGCAATTTATAATAGTTTCTCTTAAAGACGGTATGTTTAACAATGCAAACGTATTATTTCGAACTAAATTTGAAGAAGGTGTATCAACTGTTACTCGTACAGTAAATCCAAAATCTTCAAGCCGAAAATAACATAGATAACAAATTAAATAATACTGTCAAAATAAAGATAGTTCTTTAACTCAGAATGTAATGTTTTTTATTTCTTACTCTCTTTATTCGAATGAGATATACGGAGAAGAAAATGTCCTCTATTCCTATGTGAGGGCATCGGGATCACCAATTATTCTGGAAGGTAAGAAGTTGTAAATCTAATTTGGGGTAATCAAGATACCTCCAAGAAACGTTATTCTGCGTACTGGTTCCGCTGTGCAATCATATCGAATGTGTTCTGACGCACAATGAAGACATTTGCCAAATAAGTCTTAATAAGTATGAATAGGAGCTATAGTAGGTCAAAAATTACTAACTTTTAAAAGCAGCATTAAATTTTTGATCAAACTAAAGACGGTGGTGTTGGCTAAAGATTTTAGCGCGTTGACTATTAAGCAAAAAATTACTTTGTTCATGTTAAGCCATTTAAGTGTATCTAACATATGTTTTATTGAGGTAAATCGATTGCATTTAAGTATTGAGCGCATAGCTTTATTCTGCAGCTTTTGCAGTCTTGCTATTTGTATACAACACTGTTGATCCAAATTCAAAGTGTGGTTTAATCATTACATTATAAATGTGTATTGGCGTTATAACTGATATTTTGTTTCTTATACGTTTGAACAACCCGATTTTTTCCCAATTTTTTTACATATATATTCAATATGTTCTTTTAATTTTAAGTCTTTGTCTATTAGAAAACCAAGATATTTTATATTATTTACTTTTTCTATTGTTACATCATTTATTTTAAACGTTAAGTTAGTGTTCATATTTATTTCCATTATTTTAGTCTTATTTTCGTTTAATTTTAATTTGTTCAATTTTAACCATTTATTTATATTATCCATATCATTCGTTAAGTTAGTATAACATATTTCTTCCGTGGCCGCTTCTGTAAAAATCAGCGTGTCGTCTGCATATAAAACAATTTCGCATTTTTCCAAAACTTTTTCCATATCATTAATATATAAGTTAAATGAATAGACATTTATGTTTGAGTACTTGACTGCAACTAATTTTATTTATTCTTAAAAACTACAAAATCATTTTTTTGAATACAAATTATTGCTTACTTACTAAAACCTATTGAGCAATCGAAATCCATAAAATCGCCAACAAAGTATTTGTAATATGAGAACCACTTAAATGTAAGCGTTCTACTTAACTGTTTGCAGTTCAATAAACCAAACAATTCCCAGTAATGAAAACAACGAACAGTTTAGCGTTGAACAAATCAAAACAATATTTAATAACAAAAGCAATGATCAGCATGTTAAAGTACTACGACCCCATGGTTCGATGCACTCAGAAAAGAAACAACAAAAAAACTGCAGCATGATCTGGGTTACCCGCGATCCACTTCCACGCAGAACCGATAAAATCCAAGGATCTCTTGCTTCTGGGTTTCAGGTTATTAACATGGAATTGTAATTGTTTTATTTCATAACAAAGGAATGGGTATAAAGGATGGGAAGCGCTCACATTTAAGTGGACAATAGCTTGTAGACTGCTAATAGTCGTCTCGTAGTTTCCTACATCGACTACATGCACCAGTTTAACTGTACCGGACTGAACTTTGGCGGATCCAGTGTCGATGGCCACTATTAAGCGAATTGGTGTAGTCTAATATTTTCACATCACACCGTGCGGTGGTTCTCACCATTCTAAAACAAAAAAAAAAGGGAAAAAAGGAGATTTTAGCTTCTAATATTATTCTTGTGGACAACCATCATTATTGTAGTATGTCCATTTTCTTTCTCAACTTCTCTCTTATAATTTCTAGACAATTTGGTCCCTAATCGCTTATTAACCCTGACGTAAACTTCCTGACCTACTTTATAGTCTTTGTGTCGAGATTTTTTTTTGTTATGAAATTCGATGTCTCTAGTTTGTTTTTTCTTTAGTCTTTCAATTATCTCATGTCTATCTTTATCATATTGTTCGGGGTTGTTGGACGTACGTTTTGCAAGGAATATTTCTGACGGTTTTTTGAGTATGGTAGAATGAACGGAATTATTGTACTCGTGGAGGGATTTATAAAGGAGCTCTGAAAAAGTCCGATGAGTGTTTTCTGCTCTAAGACACCTCATTATCTCTGTTAATGTCGAGTGAAACCTTTCTATCTGACCGTTCGTAGAGCTTGCGTAGGGAGGAGTTTTGAATACTTTAATATTGAATTGATTTTCTAGCATGAATCTTATAGCCGCAGAGTTGAACGATTTTTCGTTATCCATCACAATGATTTCCGGCATTCCAAATGTCAAAAGGATTTCCTGCAGCGGTTCCCTTATATCTTCGGATGCTCGAGACTTTAGTAACCTAGCTTGGGCGTATTTGGAGAATTTATCAATTGCTGTTAAAACAATATTTTTCTCCGTGATGAAAATATCGATATGGATAATCTGTCCAGGGTATTGTGATATAGGTGTTTCAAAAATTCCAATTCTATTGGGGTGACGATCGTACTTACTTTCTTTTCAGATCTTACAAGCCCCTGTTATTTTCTTAACTTTTGCTGTCATTTGAGGGAAATAATATCTTTCCAAAAGTTGTGTTTTATTTTCTTTGGCGCTTCTATGAGCTCTATTGTGCTCATTAATTATTTCGACCTCTTGTTCTGATTCGTCCTGAACATCAGTCACCATTTTCCTTGTGTAGAGGACCTTATAATTTTGAAAGCAATTATCAAAAATTTGTTGTGCTTTACCAAGAATTGCGTCTGTAGTCTTTACGCAATTCGTTACTGAAGGATTAAGATATTTTTCGAAAATCTGCTTCAATCTATCTTCGGAAAGATCTGACTCATAAACTATGTGCCTGTGATAGGTCGGGAAAACGATTTGGAATTCATATTCAGAAGTATTGTGAGGTTATATGATAATTTGATTTTTAAATGCGTTAATCGGTGCCTCTGTGTATTGGATAGGGTTTCCAGGAGAACTTTGGTTGCTATGTTGATTGGCTACTGTCGAGTCCACTTGGCATATCTCTTGTGGAGGTCTGGATAATGCGTCTGCCACCGCATTGGCTCTTCCAGGTTTATATTGTAGTACATAATTATATTCCTCCAGCGTTGCCTTCCAACTCCTAAGTTTACTATTAGTGTTGCCATTTGACAGAGCATGTGTTAATGGTTGATGATCTGTGAATATTCTTATTCGAGCTGCCCCATAGAGGTAGTTTCTCAAACTCTTGAGTGCCCACACTATTGCTAGCATCTCCTTTTCATTTGTAGCATAGTGTTCTTCAGTTCTATTCAGGGTTCTTGAAATAAAAGTTATTGGCCTACCCTCTTGTTCCAATACTGCGCCAATTGCGTACTTGGAAGCGTCCGTTGTCAATTGAAACTCTTTGTCAAAGTTGGGGTATGACAGCATTACATCTTCGGAAATTAATGTTCTCTTTATTTTGTTAAATGCTTCTATTGCTTCGTCATTTAGTTTTAAACTTATTTTATTAGATGAAGATTTGGACATTTGTCCTCCCTCCCCTCTTAAAAGGGCCGTTAGTGGTTTCGCAAGTTTAGCGTAATCCTTCACAAAACGGCGATAAAATCCTGACATACCCAGGAAAGATCTCAAATCTTTCAAAGTTTTCGGAATGGGCATGTTACAGATTGCTTCCACCTTTTTTGGATTAGTACGTATTCCTGATGTGGATATAATGAATCCTAAGAATTCCACATCCGGTTTTAAAAACTCGCATTTGTCCAGCTGTACCTTCATTTCAGCTGATTCTAAGGTGCTAAAAATTTTCTTGATGTTTTCGAGATGTTCTCGTTCAGTTTTTCCAAATATAATGATATCGTCAATATAAATATAGCATATTTTCCCAATATGCTCCCTTAAGACATCATCTAAACATCTTTGAAAGATAGACGGCGCGTTTCTCAAACCAAATAGGAGACGAGTAAACTCGTACTTTCCGTTGTTAATGGAAAATGCAGTCTTCTCGATATCCTTCTCTCTTAGCGGAATTTGATGAAATCCGCTTTTGAGATCCAACACCGTGAAAAATTTATTTTCTCCCAATTGTGAATGGACCTCGTTTATATCGGGTATTGGGTATCGATCTGTTACAGTCACTGTATTCAGCTTTCTGTAATCAATAACCACTCTGTACTTTTTTTCACCCGAGGCGTCCATCTTCTTTGGTACAACCCAAACCGGTGAGTTGTATGGGGATTTAGATGGTCTAATAATCCCTTGATCAAGTAATTCTTTAACTTGTTGTTCTACCACGTCTTTGAGATGTGCTGGGTAGGGATAGCATCTAGAATAAACAGGGTTATCCGTTGTTGTTTTTATTTCGCCCTTTACTCTAGTTGTATAGGTTAAATGCTCATTAGGTTCGATAAAAAGGTTCGGGAATTCTGTTATTAATTTTGTAATATTTAGTTTTTGTTCTTCTGTCATATGATTTTGTCTTATTCGCATGTTGCTTGTGGTTTGTGAAATATTGTTAACGTTCTCTGAAACGTGTTGTTTAAGCTTAATTTTTATGTTGTCCTTAATGGTCATCAAATTTTTTCTCGTATAGATAACGGCTGATAATTCCTTAAGACTGTCATTGCCCAATATTGCATGAAAAGATTTGAGATTTGGCAAGCCAAAGAATTTTAGGTTCGTAGATTTCAGCCCGAATAGATTTATGAAAGTGTGATGGGAAATACGGATTTTCCCTCCGGCGGAATTTGCAAAAAAGTCTTTTTCATTGGGAAGTGCTAACTTCATCAATGTTGTTTGGATGTAGTTCTTGTTAGAACCAGTATCGACTAAAATTTTAAGAATCTGTCGATCTTTCGTCTTTGCTTCGAAATACGGCAAAGACGAATCTATTCTAAAAAATGGATATCAGTGAGATCTTGTTCACTAGCAGATTCGCAATCTGTAGCGTATGAATCACCTTGGTTATTGTATTCTTCGAATGGTTGTAAATTATTTTCGGACTCATATGATTCGATTTGTTGATTGTAGTGTGTTTCTTCATCCACACTACTATTACTTGCTTGGATGTTGTAAGTTCTCTGCACTTTTTGATTTTGAAGTACAGATGGTTGCAAAGGTCTTTTTCCCACGAATCTGTCATTGGGCCTTGGTCGGTTTATGTAATTTACATTTCTAGTCTGGATAGATTGATCAATTTCCATAGGGATGGGTTTTGGTAAGGGTTTTGGTGCGTTCGGTCTTGATGGGGGTGTTTGAAAAGCATTGTAGTTTTGTCTTTGGGGATTTTGAAACTGGGCTGTATTTTGGAAATGTTTATTATCAGGATAACTGTATTGATAATAAGGGTTAGGATAATGGGTTTGATGTTGGATGGGATGTTGATTAGGATATTGTGTGGGATATAGCAATGTGTGTTGATTATTTCTTTGAATTACGGATGCTGGATGTGGAAAAAATGAAGGTATTGTTTGGGGTCTATAACTTTGGTTCTTAGTGTTTGGTTTAGGATTTTTGTTCAATGCGTGATCTGTTCTAAAATTTTGGTTCTGAAGCTTAAGGCAAAGGTGTAATGCCTGTGGTAAGATATTTGGTTCCCGTATACATAGAAGTTTTGAAAGGTCGCCTCTTATGAAAGCATCCAATGCTTTGTCCCGATAGGTTTGGATCAAAACATCCATAGCTTCTTTGCCTATAGTCATGCAGCTAATGCTGTTAATAATTAATGATAAGTGTGAATACACTTCCTGATAAAAATCATGCACTGATGAGTTTCCCTGTATGAGTGTTGTTAGTTGGTACTCCAAGGTAGTTATATCTCGCTTGTCTGCGTAGTGAATTGTTAAGCAACGTAAAATTGCCTCCCAACATAGAGGAGTGTCATAGGACTCGAGTGCTGAGTCAGCGGCTCCAGTGATCTTATTTCTGACCACATTCAAAATAGCGAAATACCTTGGTGTCCCTTTTTGTGCCTCGTAAATTTTCAGAACTCGTTCCACGCTTTTCCTCCATGAGCTGAATTCCGAAGGGCTGCCAGAAAATTCTCGCAGGCAACGCACAATATCAGGCACTTTGTCCATGTCATTAAGATTTTCCCTATACTGTTCCTCTATGATTTGGTCTCCTACTATAACGTCGGCATTTGGGTCCAAAATATTTTCTACTATGCTTCTACAATTTTCCCTACATATTCGAGTAACGAGGGTAGGGGATTATTTAAAACCGATGGTCTTATTAGGTTATTAGGATTCGATATTATAAAAATAATTTATTTTTTCCTCTAGGTTGCAAGTTATATTAATTATAATGTTTTATTATTTTACCAAAACTTAAGATAATTATATCAGAGAAAAAATAAATTTATCTTTTTATCTGTATATATATTTTAATAATAAATTTTTAATTTTTCAAAAATTTTATTTTTATTCTTTTAATCATTTATTTAAGGTAAGATTTATCTTTCTATATATTTTAATAATAAATTTTAATTTTTCAAAAATTTTATTTTTATTCTTTTAATCATTTATTTAAGGTAAGATTTATCTTTTTATATATTTTAATAATAAATTTTAATTTTTAAAATTTTTATTTTATTAAAATAATATTTAATAATGACTTACAAAAAATGTAGTGCTGCTAATATCATAGTTATGTTAACCATGTCAGTATCTTGAGCCTTATAGTTGTGGAAAGCTTGTGGTTGTTGATTTTCCTGTTTGAAGTTGTAAAGTTGTCTAAAGTAAAGCTGTTTAGTTTATCCTCTTTCGAATGCGGGTTGCATAAACAAATCACGTTAAGACCAGGATTATTCGATATTGACCAGTATGATCCAAGAATTAGTTCACTTTGGCAGATAAATTTTTACTCTTTTCTCGAAAAATAAATTTATAGTTCTTTCGTAAATAAAAAAGGTTCTCTTCAAGTCTTTGAACTTTTATTAAAATTGTTAATAGTCTTAAAAATTTTATTTATTAACCTTTTCAAGCAACTTCAGTTTTTCACTTTTCTTATTAAAATGCAAAGTCACTAACAATTTAGTAAGTGTTTTTGTTTGAAAACTCCTGTATTTTAAGTATTTAAAATTTTCATTTATTAGTTTCTTCACGAAAATTTCAGTTTTTCACTTTTTATTATTAAAATGTAAAGTCACTTTAGTAAATGTTTTTTTTTTTTTATTTATATAAATTTCTTTTAAATTACTTGTATTTTATTTTGGTTTTATCTTACTTGAGGATTATTTTTATTAATATATCCTACTTAAGGATTATTTTTATTAATTTATCCTACTTAAGGATTATTTTTACGTTGGGCGCCAGTTAAATGAATAGACATTTATGTTTGAGTACTTGACTGCAACTAATTTTATTTATTCTTAAAAACTACAAAATCATTTTTTTGAATACAAATTATTGCTTACTTACTAAAACCTATTGAGCAATCGAAATCCATAAAATCGCCAACAAAGTATTTGTAATATGAGAACCACTTAAATGTAAGCGTTCTACTTAAATGTTTGCAGTTCAATAAACCAAACAATTCCCAGTAATGAAAACAACGAACAGTTTAGCGTTGAAAAAATCAAAACAATATTTAATAACAAAAGCAATGATCAGCATGTTAAAGTACTACGACCCCATGGTTCGATGCACTCAGAAGAGAAACAACAAAAAAACTGTCGTAATAAAATGGAAAGTAATAAAAATTGAAATAAACATTTTCGTTGTTAACTTATATAATAAATAAAAGCGCACCTAGAATTGAAACCTGTGGTACTCCAAAATCATTTTCAGTAGCATTTGATAATTTTTCATTAACGTTTGTGAATTGCCTGCGATCAGTAAGATATGACTCAAACCATTTTAATTCATTGTCTTGAATTCCGTATTTATATAGTTGTTGAAATAGAATGTCCCTGTCTATTGTTTCGAATGCTCTTTTAAAGTCCAGGAATATTGCCATTATTTTATTATTTTTCTTCATGAATTTCCACCTGTTTATCACATAGTTGACTGCTGTTTCACATGAATACTTTCTCCTGAAGCCTGACTGATATTTTGTGAGTAGTTTGTGTTTTTCCATATAGTTTTCTAATTGATTCTTAACAATATTTTCAATGATTTTTTTCGAAAGTTTTCAACGTATTTATTGGACGATAATCTTCACATTGATTGTTTTTTTACTTTTTCAATGGGTGTAATCATAGATTCTTTCCAATTATTGGGAAATATTCCCGTTTCTAGTGATTTGTTTATAATATTCAGCATAATATTGTCGGTAATGTTCCAATTATCTAATATTATATTGCTTGTTATTTTATTATAGTCAGGTTTTTTCTTAATATTCTTACATTTAATTTTAAGTTCTTCTAAAGATATTGCACGGAATTTAAATTTTAAGTCTATCACAGGTATTTTGTTTTCGTATTGCACATAATCAATGGAATTTCTAATTTCCTTAATACTATTAACGAAATATTTATTAAAATGTTCGGCTATTTGAAAATTATCTTTATATTCTACATTATCTATTATCACAGTTTTTATCACATTTCTGGGTTTTCTTAGTACTAGTTCTTTTATTTTGCTCCACATTTCTTTTTGGTTATTTGCGTTATTTACTTTGTTATTTATGTATTTATTTTTTTTCATTTTCAATTCTAGTTTTATATGTATTTCTTATTGTTTTATAGTTGTTCCACGCTTCATTTGTGTTTTCAATTATTGCACTTTGATATTTAAAAATCTTTTCCCTTTTTAGCGTTCTGAGATCGTTGTTAAACCATTTGTTATTTCTATTTTCATTTATTTTTGTTTTTACACTAAATCTTCGTATTGTATTTTCAAAAGCATTATCAAAGTCGCGGACATTATCGTTTAATCCTTTTTGTTCATCATATTGTAATATTGCACTTATTTCGTTTTTGAATCTTTCTTTATTATATTTAAAAATGTTTATTTCTTTAGTTTTATTGTCTCATTCTATACATTCGCACTCAATAAAAATGTCTATAGATTCGTGATCAGCTATTTTATTAGTTACATATCCCTTTGCTGAAATCATTTTACTGTTTGTTATAATATACATATATATAGTCTATTAAAGTTTTTGAATTCCGTGTTATTCTAGTAAATTCGTTCATTACATGTTTGAGGCAATTATCATTAAGAATACTTTTTAATTTCTCCGTATAGAAATCGTTATTCCAGTCAATATTAAAATCTCCAGCTATTAATATATCACAGTTCGTTTCGCCCATTTCTTCTATAAAATCTTGAAATATATCACAAAATTCTGACTTTGAACTACTTGGTGATCTATATACTGCAATAATTATAATTGATATTTTTTCATATTTTGCCATATATGCGCTAATCCAATATTTTGAGTCTTTAATATTGTCTTTAAGATTCTCAATCCTCCAATGTTTTTTAAAATACATATATAATTAATCCACCAGTTTTTGACGAGTTTGACAATGTGCTATAATGGTCATGTTGTTTTAGTTTAATTTCACTTTCGTCTATTTCTGTCAGTATTATGAACAGCGTTGCCATTTTGGTGCTTTTCGGGTATTTTTTGGTGCTTTTTAACTTAATCAATACCCGAAATTTTGTTAAATACCCGTTTTTGAAAAGCGGGTATTTATAGTGCTTTTAAGAATTTCTCACAGTGCTTTTAGGTGCGTTTTAAATAATCAACATTTTTGACACTGAACCATTTTCCTACTATTCTTTAAACACACCTAATACTTTTTTAACCAACTGCGTATAATTTGCATCTATATTTTGATTAGTACTCGCAAACCGTTAAGAGTTTGAATTCTAGAATTTCTCAAGCATCTTTTTTTTTAAATTCGTTCAGAAATTTTTATGATTTATTTGTTTAGCAGTGATCTTACTTTCAATAATAGTACATATCCTTTGATTTGTTTGTTGTGCAAATTTAAGCAAGAAAGTGTCTTGGTTATTATCAAGCTGCACAGTTATTAAAAGTAAGTTCTTCATTGATGTTAAAGTTGATATGTGCTAAAGTTCATCATCTAACAATGGCTTTTTCTTAGATCGAAAAACAAATACTTATATAGAAAAGCTTGGGAAAATGATCCAGCTTTTAAAATGTGGCTTAGAATAGCAAGAGATGAACTAAAAGCATATTTTATTTGTTGTAATTGAGAAATCAAAGTTCGATAAAGCGATTTACTCCCGACAAAGTCACACAAAAAGCCATGAAAAAGCAATCGATCTGTCTTTTGATCCACCAGACCCAAAACAAAATTAGGTTAGTGCTTTTGTACCCGAAATTTTTTTTATTTTTACCCTATTTCCATGGGCTCACAGTGCTTTTGATGTTGCAAGAGTTGGCATCACTGATTATGAAATCAGGTTTATCTGTTTCTGCTATTATTTCCATTTGGTTGAAGTTATTTATACCAACAAAAAATGACCTTTCAAACATTAGCATACCAATCAACTACACAATCTTTTCAAAAAACACGTCAAACACAAGATACGGCGGAGTAGCCATACTGGTACATAACTCCCTACAACACAAACAAATAAACCTAAGACCAGACTTACAAATAGACACAATTTGTGTTGAGATAATCTCCAAAATAAAGTTTTATGTTTACTCTACATACATTCCACCCGACAAAAAGTTTTCTACTGGCAATCTTACAGATACCTTTAATGACTATTCCGTGCCTAGTATTATCACTGGTGATTTTAATAGCTGGCATACGAGTTGGGGGTCGTCATCCAGCAATAGTAAAGGAAGAATTCTATCAAATTTTATTAACGATTCTGAGTTTGTTGTGCTTAACGACAATTCTCCTACACATTTAAACACGCATGGTAGCTTCTCACATATAGACTTATCCTTCTGTAGCCCATCCATTGCTATGCATACTGATTGGAAGATATTAAATAACCTACATGGTAGTGATCACTACCCCATTATCATTTCCTTATTCCACAACACAAGCACCACGCCCAGCAACAGATATAGACCAAAATTTAAAATTGAGTTAGCTAATTGGGATCTATACCAGAATAAATGTATTTATTACGACTCAAATCTTCCAATCAGTAACAACATCAATAAAGAAGCAGCAAACCTTTCAAAAATTGTTCGCCAGGCAGCTACTGTCTCTATCCCTCAAACTAAGATAGTTGTAAGTAAAAGAGTTCCATGGTGGAACAAAGAACTTGAAAATCTTAAAAATTTGAAGAACAGATCTTGGACTACATACAAACGGGATATGTGTCAATCTAATCTTATGAATTTTAAAAAAACAAGAGCTAAATTTAAAAGAGAAATCAAAATATCAAAGGCAAAATCTATTAATGATCTTGGTTCTACAATTAACCCTTCTACACCAATTTCAAAAATATGGACTAACATAAGGAACTTTACTGGGTACAAAATAACCAACTCTATACATTGTATATCTAAATTAGACCCAAATGTTAAACTGACCATCAAATCTGATATGGCCGAAGAATTCGCTGTTTTCTGGTCTGACAATTCTTCTGACAGAGAATTTTCCCAGAGTTTTAAAACTCATAAAGACAGAGCCTTATGTGAACCCTATTTGTCCCCTCCATCGCAAAAGGCGATGGCAATTGAAACTCCTATCAATTCACTTGAACTCACTTCAGTTTTAGAAAAACTAACAGGGAAAACTCCCGGGATGGACAAAGTGTCATACCCAATGTTAAAAAAACTTCCTTTTACTTTAAAACAGAGACTACTGCATTTTTACAACAAAATATTTACTTCTTACATTCCTCAACAGTATAAAAACAGCATTATTATACCAGTATTTAAATCTGGATCTGATAAAACACTATTAAAATCGTACAGACCCATTTCCCTTAACTCCTGTCTAGCAAAAGTGCTAGATAGGATAATCGCTAATCGGTTATGGTGGTTTTTGCAAACAAACAAACTTTTAGATAACCGCCAATTCGGTTTCAGAAAAGGTAAATCTACAATTGACCCCCTTTTATATGTTGACTACCAGATATCCAGTAGCCTTTCTGCTCGAAAACACGTCTCAATAGTCTCATTGGATTTTGAGAGAGCATTTGATAGAATTGGTATACATGTTGTTATCGACCAACTTGCTTCTTGGAAGATAGGTCCTTTAATAATTAATTACATCAAATGTTTTATGACGAATAGGAAGATTACTGTTCGAATAGGTAACTCCTACTCTTGCGCTCGTCCATTATCTAATGGCATTCCTCAAGGCTCCCCCCTGTCAGTAATTCTTTTCCTAATTGCCTACAACAGGTTATGTTATACTATTTCTTTACATAAGGAAATAGATTTTGTTGCTTACGCCGATGATTTTAATCTTATCATAAAGTTTAATAAGGAAAAAAACCCCTCAATCGATCTAAATCGACTCTTTAGTGATATAGATGAGTGGTCCTCTGTTTCAGGTGCAATTCTTTCAGTAACTAAATGTAAATCTTTACATATATGTCGCAAGAAAAACTGCTGTGCCACAATAAATGGTTCCACATCTTTAACTCAAGTCAACACCATGAGAATACTTGGTATTCACATAAATTCAAGGTACCGTTGGAATCAACATATAGATTACGTAGCCTCGTCACTATCAAGCCGTTTAAAGATTATAAAGTGTTTATCAAGTCCAAGAATGAATTGTAACACAAGTACAGGGCCTGTTCGTAAATGCAAAACTGCTCTGCATATTGTGCGCAGTACGTTCATATATGCAAATAGTGGCAACTCTGCAAAATGTATGCGTTCAAAAATGCATCGCTGCAGTATATTATGCGCAAATAAATACAAAACACTAATCATAAAAATTGCTGATGCAACGGAAATTTTTTATTTTATTTTTATTTGTTTTGTTTATTATTTCTTAACCTTTTTCTTTCTTGTAGATTAGACAATTTTACATCATTAGTTTTATCGTCCAGCACAAAAATTAAATTTATCATTAACTTTTCCATTTTTGTTATAATTTTTTCGTTCATAAATACAATCATTAAAATGCGCAAAAAGAAACATAAGCAACAGCTGATTAGCAGTGGCAGTGCAAAATAATCATATTATGCAGCGCAGTGATGAATTTACGAACAGGCCCACAATCATATCTGTCATCAAATCACTACTTCTATCAAAAATTAATTATGCATTACCGATTTATGGAATCGCTCCTACATCTCAATTACGGAAAATTAATAGCAAGATTAATTCAGCAACAAGACTTTCCCTCGGAGCGTTTCGTACAACTCCAATTAAAAACATGCTCTTTGAATCTAACATTTTATCAGTTGAAAAACAGACAACACTTTTAACTGCAAAGCTTTTAAAATCTCTAGCTTTTAGCACAAACACTCCATTATTAGGATTAGTAAAAAAATGCCAGAAATCCAAAAAAAATACCACGTATACCGTCAACTATTTATCGTACAATCCAAAATAGTAAGAAATTAGATCTACCCCTCGAAATTATAAAACCCAATCCCAAACAATATCCACCATGGAATTTTGATAAAAGCGTAATTAATACATCTTTACATAACTTTACAAAATCCATTTGCAGCCCCGATCAGTACCGTAAGCTATTTTGCGAGCTAAGAAATAAGCTTTATAACCATTCATTCCTCTTCACGGATGGATCTAAATCTAATAATTCTGTATCATTTAGTGTAACCACAGAAAATAGTATTATCAAATCTTCTATCCTCCCCAATTATAGTACCGTATACTCGGCAGAACTTATAGCTATTTACGAAGCTACTAAACATGCATACCAGAACAGGGGCAAATTTGCCATATGCTCGGACTCACTTTCTACGTTACAATCCCTTACAAATATTAATAACGGCAATCACTATGTGAATGAAATCAGAAATCTATTAGCTGAAAAACAACCTAACATAATATTAATTTGGGTACCTGGCCACTGCGGCATTATTGGCAATGACTTTGCTGACATTACTGCTAAAAGCGCCATTATTTCCCCATTAATTACATCACCAAATCATAATTACAAAGACTGGAATAACTTTCTCATTGAAAATTTAAATCAGAAATACAAGCAAATAGTATTTAATAGAACATCAACTTGGTACAAAAGGATCAATCATGAAATGAAAGATATTCGCTATTTTCTGAAAAATAATATTTCTGGATGCAATAGACTAGACATAATAAAGTATGAAAGACTTAGACTCGGTCACTCTAAACTTACTCACGGACACCTTTTAAACCTTCCAACATCCCCCACCTGCAACTGCTTAGTCCCTACTCCAAACCCTTCCCACATTCTCCAGCACTGTCCAAAATTCAAAAACAAAAGAAATATATGTTTTAATAATAATGATCCGATAGAATTTTTATCAAATCCATCTCCTGAAAATATTATAAAAATTATAACCTTTCTAAAAGAATCAAATTTGTATAATCTTATATAAAATTAAAAAAAAAAATTAATTGCTAGTACGTAAGTTATAACACATACAGAGCTGAAGGCCATTGTTGCTATTGCTCTTATATATATTATCTTGTAATTTTAATTATAAGCTAATAATGAAATAAATAAAATAAATATACCAACAAAATACATGTTGTTTTTTGATTGTTGTACTTGTTGTCGAATTGCGCATACCTGCTATTTTTGCCATGCCACTTATTGTAAACACAAATGCAACTGCGCCCGAGAAGTTAACAACCTAAAATTTTTTCGCTCATAATGAAGAGAGTGTCATCTTTGTGTACTCTTCTTACAGCCATACCTATACAAGAGCGGAAAGCGGAACGTTTTCTACCGCTTAGCGTTAATGCTGAAATACCATACCTAAACAAGAGCGTCAACGCTTTGTCATAAAACAAACACAACAAAAAAATTCCGCGGAAGTCAAAAGTATAAATTTGTATGTGTGTATGTTTCAAACTGTGACAAAAATATAAATGAAAATTATTCATTCAAATACGAAAAAATAAATACAAATCAAAATTTAACACTTGAAATAAAATACAATTGATTACAACAATTGTCAGCTGGGCTTGTGAGACTACCTTGTAGTCATTGTATCACGTGTGCTTGTCTTTTGCAGCTAACTTCACTATTAAACGCGCTGTCAAAATCGGATTTTCCAATTGCAAAATGTTGCCGCCGCGTTATTTCGGTATGCTCCATACAAATTGTATAGGCATGAGAACTTTTGATATTGTAATATTTTTTACGAAATCTCATTTAATTTGTAAAAGTTATAAATATATTGCCATAAGCAAGTAAATCCATGTTTATCTTTTATTAATTTATAAAGTAAACGAAAACTAAAATAAAAAAGTACTAAAAAAAGCAACAGTGGTTGCATCTTTTAATTGTAAACAATTATATGTATCTATTATGTATATTGGAAAATTTTTATAATACAGCTGATGTGTCATTTGCTTAAGGAAGAGCGAAATTGACCGCACTTTCCTTAAGCAAATGACACTTGACGAAAAGTGTCTTAAGTACATTATAGTTGTATACATTTGATTGTGTGTATTCGCACATTTGCATAAGTTACATTAAGCACATTATAGTTGGGCCTTAAAGGCCCAACCATAATATGCATAAGCTGGCTTAAGCTAAAATCAAAATTGAACGAAAAGTCTGTCAAATGCTTAAGCAAATTTGCAGAGACTTTTAGGTGGCTATAATGTACTTATGCGACTTAAAATTTAAGTAGTCATAGTTGCACACATATGTAGCATAAATAATTTTTCGAAAAAATTGTATCTTCTTATTTATCCTAAACAAATTGAGTCTTGTACTCAAATGTATATAAAACGATTGTAATTAAAAAAAATTATGCTAAAATATACGTATGTATATTATTATTTTTACTAATAATAAGAAAAGATACAACCGAAATTATGTACTTTGTAGTATTTATTTTATTTAAGGGCAAGAGTACTAAAATATACATTAGTGGAAATAAAATATGTTTAATAAAATATATGAAATGTCACTTTCGTGTACAGACACTTCTTTTCTTCCACATTTTCTATTAAATTTTATATGTAAACTATTTCGTCTTCTTTTTCCATTTTCAAAATTAATTTATTTTTACGTACACACAAATATATCGATTCAGTTTCAACTCTCGTAGTGAACAGACGCGTTTTTATAATCGTCGCAACTGAATATAAAAAAAAAAATTAAATAAAAAAATATTTTCAAGTCACAAAAAATATAAAAAAAAAAACAAAACATTTATTGAACAGTTATTTTACTGGTTTTATTTTATTTTTTGCTTGTGTGCAATATACATAAATATTTGCATACACAAACTAATATAAGTGAAAATAAAAAAAGAGAACTCTGATGAGTTCATCTTCTCACAAAAACAACAATAATCCTATAAGCAGTAGGAATGTGCAATATATAACTTTAGTTGCTGATGACGACAATAAAAAAAATGAATTAAACAAAAACCTGAATTTAACAGAAAACTCAAATACTCGTGCGCGATCATTATCTCTGAACATGTTAAATAGTGATCAAGAAGCAACAACAATTGCACCCATCAGCAAACTTGTCAGCTTAGCTGTACAAACAAACAAACAAACAATAAGTAACAAGGTGACCAACGTGCACAAAATGGTAAATGCGGTGAGTACAATAAATGATAATAAAATTCAAACAGGAATGGACAGATACACAACCGTATTAAAAAGGGGAAGAAGTCCAAAATCAGCTCAAATTACTTCAATATCGAAAGTTCCCAGAGATGGAAAAAACAATATAATAAATTCCGAAAATCGTTTCGCGATTTTATCTGAACAAGGCGATGAAGACACAACTACAACAAGTTCGAGTAAGCCCCCACCCATATATTTAAGAGATCAGAATTCCAGTTTGCTGATTAAAAGTCTTATCTCATTAATTGGAGAAAATGAGTTTTATGTAACTCCAATTAAGCGCGGAAACATCAATGAAACAAAAATTCAGGTAGCTCATGAAAATAATTACCGAAAAATTGTTTCAGATTTAGAATCTAAAAATAAAAACTTCTACACGTACCAATTAAAGAGTGCTAAAGGTCTAACAGTCGTAATAAAAGGTATAGACTCTAGCGTGGATCCAGAAGAGGTCAAGTCTGGCCTTGAAAATAGTGGCTACAAGGTGAAAAATGTCTCAAACATTAAAAATAGAAAAAAAATCCCCCAACCAATATTTAGAGTCGAGTTACAGCCTGATGGCATAAAAATAAAAAAGAATGAAGCACATCCAATATATGACTTAAAGTACTTGTTGCATCGAAGAGCTTCCACATAAAAGAGCTGGACCTGTTCAATGCCTGAACTGCCAAGAATTTGGGCACACGAAGACTTATTGCAAGTTGCCTACAGTCTGCGTTGTATGTGGTGAGTTACACAGTACTGCTAACTGTGATAAAATAAAAGGTGATACCAAGGCGAAAAAATGTGGCAATTGCGGCGGAAATCACACTGCCAACTATAGAGGCTGCCCCCTTTACTCGTTTTTTAAGAATTCATCAACCAAAAAAATCAATGCTACTCCCGCTCAACCTAAAACCCCTATTAACTATCCACAGTTACCTCAACTGTCCACCAGCCAAAATAAATTATCAAACATTTTAAAATCTAACGCGACTAGTGCTCAACAACAATCTAACAACAAATTTTCATACGCTAGTATTTTAAAAAGCAATCAGAGTACGGCGCAAAAAACCGTAAATGTAAATGAAGATTCGGGGTATAATTTTAGTCGTATTGAAGCCTCAATTGAGAGCTTAATACAAACTGTAAATACATTTACTCTCAACATGTCCTGTATGATGCAGGAAATGTTGAAAATGCAGTCTACCTTGTTGCAGGCTGTACTAAGCAAACCATGAACTTAAAAATCTGTTTTTGGAACGCAAACGGCATCTGCCAACATAAAAACGAAATAGAATATTTTCTTCAGGATAATCAAATCGATGTTATGCTTATCTCAGAAACTCATTTGACATCTCGAAGCTGTTTCAGAATTAGTGGATATAATTTTTACGACACCAAGGATCCCCGTGGCAGAGCTTGTGGTGGTTCGGGAATCCTAATAAAAACGCGAATAAAACACCACCTGTTGAATGATTTTTGTGAAGATTATCTTCAAGCAACGAACATCTGCATCGAAACTTACTATCAAAAACTTGTAATATCATCTGTCTATTCGCCCCCCAGATTCACAATTACCGAGAGTCAATATACGGCTTTTTATAAATCACTGGGCCTCCGTTTTCTAGCAGCTGGCGACTACAATGCTAAACACACATTTTGGGGTTCACGTTTAATCACACCTAAGGGACGAATTTTATTCGACACAATATCTAAAATGGGTTTGAATGTAGTTTCAAGTGGACAGCCAACATATTGGCCAACAGATCGACAAAAAATTCCTGATGTTATCGACTTTGGAATTGTGAAAGGCGTGCCCAGCGAGATGGTTGAAGTTGAAGCATCTTTGGACTTATCTTCAGACCACTCGCCTACTATTGTCACTATTTACTCACACACAACATGTGATTTAGCGACGACATCTGCACGTATTAACTGGCTGAAATACAGAAAATATCTGAGTGCTCATTGCTCGGAAAAAATGCCGCTGAGAACACCTTCAGACATACACGATTCTCTCAGTTTGTTTGAAGCGCATGTTAAACAAGCTGCTTTTAATGCTACTTCAAATGAAATAAACCAACCAGTGAGATTTACCAATATTTTTTCTGTAGATATAGAAAGGCTATTGACTGAAAAACGGAGAGCTCGACGAGAATGGCAGCGCTACAGATCGCCCCAGCTAAAATTAAGGCTTAAGGAGTGTACCAAGCAGCTTAGGAAAGTTTTGCAAGCTCAAAAAACAGCTTCCCTTCAAAAATTCCTTCAAGAGCTAGATGCAACACCACAAACAGATTATTCACTGTGGCGTGCAGCCAGAGGACTAAAAAGGCCGGTGATATGCAAACCCCCATTACGAGCCCCAAATGGTGACTGGGCAAAAACTGATGCTGAAAAAGGTGCACTTTTTGTTAAACACTTAGAAAAAGTTTTCACTCCGAATATTTCTGCTGATATTGTTGAACTGCCACCAGTCGTCCCTTTACCAGAAATACCGATGAGATTTAACATGACGGAGATTGAAAATACTATTACTAGTCTTAACACAAGAAAAGCCCCAGGTGTCGACAAAATAAGCAACAAAATGCTTTTGCCTTACCCTGCAAAAAGAATAATACTATTCATTTTTAACAGTATTCTACGCCTAGAACACTATCCTAAAGAATGGAAGGTTTCGCTAATTACTATGATACCAAAGCCCGGCAAGGATCATACAAAAGTTGAATCCTATCGGCCTATTAGTTTACTGTCTAACATTTCAAAACTATTTGAAAAGCTGTATATGAGCAAGCTGATGCCTATAGTGACTAGTAATGGATGTATTCCAGATCATCAATTCGGTTTTCGCAGACAACATAACACAATTGAACAAACTCACAGACTAGTGAATGTCGTTAGAGACACTTTTTGAAAAAAAGAAATACTGCTCTGCGCTCTTTATTGATGTCTCACAAGCTTTCGATAAAGTATGGCACGAAGGTCTTTTCAATAAATTAACACAAAATCTACCAGCAAACATCGTAAAGCTTTTATAAAGCTATTTAATGGAACGTAAATTTGTAGTTAGGGAAGTGAATCTTTTAAGCCCTCCGCAGTCGATTGAAGCCGGAGTCCCTCAAGGCAGTATCTTCGGACCCTTACTTTATTTAATATATGCCTCTGACTTGCCATTAAGCAGTAACATTCATACATCAACATTTGCGGATGATACAGCCTTTCTAAGCGTTCACGAAAATCCTGTAGAAGCTTCCCGCAACTTACAAGAATATATATCCAAACTGGAAAAATGGCTCAAACATGCCCGCCTATAAAAATTAACACCGTGACTATACCACAACACACTGTAGTAAAATATCTAGGCGTTCATCTTGATCGTCGTTTAACATGGAAATGGCATATAGACGCAAAGTTAACACAAATGAAACTAAAAGCAGCCCAAATGAATTGGCTTATTGGAAGAAACTCTATACTAAGCCTTGACTGTAAACTTCTCTTATACAACGCGATCCTGAAACCAATATGGTCCTATGGAATCCAGTTATGGGGCACTGCCTCAGCATCGAATGTAGAAAGAATTCAAAGGCGACAGAATAAAATCCTACGTACAATAACAGCAGCCCCTGGTATGTCAGAAACCATCGAATTCATAAAGACCTAGACGTTCCGTTGGTGAAGACAGTATTTTCAAAACACGCGAAAAAATATATAAAAAAACTTGAGTTGCACCCAAATCCACTTGCGCGCAATATTCTTCATTATAGAGGCCACACCCTGCTTAAAAGAAGGGATACTCTTTTTCTCAGCCGTTCACGAGAGATGTAAAACAACAAAAATTAACCGTTGAAATTAAAAATTTTGTTTAGCATTGGCTAAACTTATATTTAATATTTTTTAGATTTAAGATTTGAAAAACTTATTGATAATTTAATTTAAATAATTAAAGATTCAATAAATAATAAAATTATAAAAAAAAAAAAAAAATTTACGTACAAACATACATAGGTATGTATGTATTAGTAGAAAAGCTGATTCCGTACGGAATGTGCGTTCAGTTTCGCACTTTGCTTAAGCAAATGACGTTTCATAAAACTTAACGAAAATTTTGCTTAAGTTCATTATAGTTGCCACATACGATTTACATGTATTCGCACAGTTGCTTAAGCTGACTTAAGCTAGCTTATGCATATTATAGTTGGGCCTTAAGTGTTCATGCTTTGGAAGTACACGTGAACTTCTTAGCTACACATTTACTTATGCAGCATTCTAATACTAATTGGGAAGAATATCAACTATTTAACCAAGTTTTTGTTAAGTCGAGTTTTATTTAAAAACTGACTTATAATGAAAATTTCAAAAAACAACAATATAAAAGCAATTTAGTTTATAAACATTATTAAAATAAACATTGTCAGTAGATTAATAGTAAAGTGAAATTTAGCATTCCTAATTCATTTACTACACTATCTCTCCCAGAGTAATAAATTTCAAAATTCAAATTAAAAATAAATATAAACAAAAAATTCTTAGATGAGACTAAAATTATCGGCAAAGAACTTCATCTTCTGTGGGGTTACTGCGTTAGTTAAAATTTCAGCTATCATTTCATTTATGTTAAGATACTCCAATAAAATTTCCTTGTCTTCAATTTTTTGTTTAATAAAATTAGCTTTAATGTCCACATGTTTTGTTCGGTTTGAATAGTTATTGTTTAACGCAACTTGTATAGCACCTTTATTGTCAGAAAAAATAGTCATGCTTCGTTTATGATCGGACTAATTTCGGCTTCCAAACATTTCAACCAATTTGATTCTTGAATTGCAGCAGTTACCGACATGAACTCTGATTCCGTAGTTGATAAAGCTACTGTTTTTTGTATTTTAGTAGCCCGTGATAATGCATGACATAGAAAAATAAAAACGATCGTCTACGCTTCCAGCCCAATCAGCATCACAAAAACATTTTATTTCATCATCTGCTCATTTTTTATATACTATTCCTTTATCTATTGTTCCTTTTAAATTTGGGCGCCTGCCGGTCCATTTTTCTTCCTGAGTACAAATTTGATCTCTACGGTATCCTATTCATCAAGAAACAAGCTGTGTTCGTTGCTTCTCCCCGATATCTGTGATCTAAATTGCTATCAATAAGCGTACATTTAACTCGCTCTACAATAGTTCACCATTTGTTTCGGAGTATATGGACGAGTTTTCTAATGTATAATACATACCATAAACTTATTCCAGTCCGTTATCAGTGCGTAAAATTTTGATTTCAGCAGAGCACTGATTTTCGACCATGTTTTTAAATTTAATAAATATATTACATACCTCTGATTTACTCTTCAAAGGGTATACAAAAAACTTTCGGTAAAAGTCATCCACAAAATTAACAAGGAATTTTGGACCGGAGAAAGAATTCGTGTTAAATGGAGCTAAAACATCTGAATGAACTAGTTGCAATAGTTGTTTTGCTCTTGTACCGCTTTCTCCTGTTAGTCTTCTAGTATGCTTTCTTTTGGTCTTTATTTTCCTTTCTAAAATCAATACCAAATTTGCTTCCTTTACCTTATGCAAAATTTTGTTGCAGATATGACCCATATTTTTCTAGTCCATATTTTAAAACTTTCTTTGGCCAAAAAAACCTTTTCATTTTTTAACAGCATCTTGCTATCCAAAGAATAGAGGTCGTTGAAAGCTTTAGCATTTACAACGAGATTATTATATTCATCAATAATTTTACATGTTTGTTTTTCCAATATAACTTTCTTGCCTCTGTCAATTATTTTACAGATAACAAATTTGCACATAAGTTTGGTACAAACTCTACATTTTTTACTGTAATCTCCTTATTGTTTTCACATTATATTTCCAGATCAATATCACAGTCTACAGAGAGTTCACTTGTGTCTGCTATAACCAGCGTTGTCAACTTGGTGCGTTTCGCACCTTTTTTGGTGCTTCTCTAAATGTTTTGTGCGAAAAACATCTGAGCTGGTGCTTTTAATTTTGGGTGGCTCCAAAACAAATTCAACACAATTTTTTGTTTACGTATGAGAAAAAAGAATTTTGTACAAAAAATATAACTGTTTCAATAACATTTCATTCAATTTTTTTTTTTTTTTTTTTTTTGATAATTTTATTATTTATTGAATCTTTAATTATTTAAATTGAATTATCAATAAGTTTTTCAAATCTTAAATCTAAAAAATAATAAATATAAGTTTAGCCAATGCTATACAAAATTTTTAATTTCAACGGTTGATTTTTGTTGTTTTACATCTCTCGTGAACGGCTGAGAGAAAGAGTATCCCTTCTTTTCAGCCGGGTGTGGCCTCTATAATGAAGAATATTGCGCGCAAGTGGATTTGGGTGCAAGTTTTTTTATATATTTTTTCGCGTGTTTCGAAAATACTGTCTTTACCAACGGAACGTCTAGATCTTTATGAATTCGATGGTTTCTGACATACCAGGGGGCTGCTGTTATTGTACGTAGGATTTTATTCTGTCGCCTTTGAATTCTTTCGACATTCGATGCTGAGGCAGTGCCCCATAACTGGATTCTATAGGACCATATTGGTTTCAGGATCGCGTTGTATAAGAGAAGTTTACAGTCAAGGCTTAGTATAGAGTTTCTTCCAATAAGCCAATTCATTTGGGCTGCTTTAAGTTTTATTTGTGTTAACTTTGCGTCTATATGCCATTTCCATGTTAAACGACGATCAAGATGAACGCCTAGATATTTGACTACAGTGTGTTGTGGTATAGTCTCGGTGTTAATTTTTATAGGCGGGCATGTTTCCCTGCGCAACGTAAAAGTGACGTGTGCACATTTCTGCTCGTTAACTTTTATACGCCATTGTTTGAGCCATTTTTCCAGTTTGGATATATATTCTTGTAAGTTGCGGGAAGCTTCTATAGGATTTTCGTGAACGCTTAGAAAGGCTGTATCATCCGCAAATGTTGATGTATGAATGTTACTGCTTAACGGTAAGTCAGAGGCATATATTAAATAAAGTAAGGGTCCGAAGATACTGCCTTGAGGGACTCCGGCTTCAATCGACTGCGGAGGGCTTAAAAAATTGCCTTCCCTAACTACAAATTTACGTTCCATTAAATAGCTTTTTAAAAGCTTTACGATGTTTGCTGGTAGATTTTGTGTTAATTTATTGAAAAGACCTTCGTGCCATACTTTATCGAAAGCTTGTGAGACATCAATAAAGAGCGCAGAGCAGTATTTCTTTTTTTCAAAAGTGTCTCTAACGACATTCACAAGTCTGTGAGTTTGTTCTATTGTGCTATGTTGACTGCGAAAACCGAATTGATGATCTGGGATGCATCCACTTCTGCTCACTATAGGCATCAGCTTGCTCATACACAGCTTTTCAAATAGTTTTGAAATGTTAGACAGTAAACTAATAGGCCGATAAGAATCAACCTTTGTATGATCCTTGCCGGGCTGTGGTATCATAGTAATTAGCGAAACCTTCCATTCTTTAGGATAGTGTTCTAGTCAGAATACTGTTAAAAATAAATAGTATTATTCTTTTTGCAGTGTAAGGCAATTCTTGAAGCATTTTGTTGCTTATTTTGTCGACACCTGAGGCTTTTCTGGTGTTAAGACTAGTAATAGTATTTTCAATCTCCGTCATGTTAAATCTCATCGGTATTTCTGGTAAAGGGACGACTGGTGGCAGTTCAACAATATCAGCAGAAATATTCGGAGTGAAAACTTTTTCTAAGTGTTTAACAAAAAGTGCACCTTTTTCAGCATCAGTTTTTGCCCAGTCACCATTTGGGGCTCGTAATGGGGGTTTGCATATCACCGGCCTTTTTAGTCCTCTGGCTGCACGCCACAGTGAATAATCTGTTTGTGGTGTTGCATCTAGCTCTTGAAGGAATTTTTGAAGGGAAGCTGTTTTTTGAGCTTGCAAAACTTTCCTAAGCTGCTTGGTACACTCCTTAAGCCTTAATTTTAGCTGGGGCGATCTGTAGCGCTGCCATTCTCGTCGAGCTCGCCGTTTTTCAGTCAATAGCCTTTCTATATCTACAGAAAAAATATTGTTAAATCTCACTGGTTGGTTTATTTCATTTGAAGTAGCATTAAAAGCAGCTTGTTTAACATGCGCTTCAAACAACCTGAGAGAATCGTCTATGTCTGAAGGTGTTCTCAGCGGCATTTTTTCCGAGCAATGAGCACTCAGATATTTTCTGTATTTCAGCCAGTTAATACGTGCAGATGTCGTCGCTAAATCACATGTTGTGTGTGAGTAAATAGTGACAATAGTAGGCGAGTGGTCTGAAGATAAGTCCAAAGATGCTTCAACTTCAACCATCTCGCTGGGCACGCCTTTCACAATTCAAAGTCGATAACATCAGGAATTTTTTGCCGATCTGTTGGCCAATATGTTGGCTGTCCACTTGAAACTACATTCAAACCCATTTTAGATATTGTGTCGAATAAAATTCGTCCCTTAGGTGTGATTAAACGTGAACCCCAAAATGTGTGTTTAGCATTGTAGTCGCCAGCTGCTAGAAAACGGAGGCCCAGTGATTTATAAAAAGCCGTATATTGACTCTCGGTAATTGAGAATCTGGGGGGCGAATAGACAGATGATATTACAAGTTTTTGATAGTAAGTTTCGATTCTTGAAGATAATCTTTACAAAAATCATTCAACAGGTGGTGTTTTACAGCCATACCTAAACAAGAGCGGCAAGCGTTTTTTAGCTGTCAAAAGTTTTCATGCCCATACATTTTGTATGGGGCATCCCGAAATAACGCGGCGGTAACGCGGCGGCAAAATTTTGCAATTGGAAAATCCGATTTTGACAGCGTGTTTAATAGTGAAGTCAGCTGCAAAAGACAAGCAGTCATGATACAATGACTATAAGGTAGTCTTACAAGCCCAGCTGACAATTCTTCTAAATTACTTGTTTTTTATTTCAAGTGTTAAATTTTGATTTGTATTTATTTTTTCGTATTTGAATGAATAATTTTTATTTATATTTTAGTCACAGGTTGAAACATGCACACATGCACATTTATACTTTTGACTTCTGTGGAATTTTTTTGTTGTGTTTGTTGTAGAGATGCATGTATTATTAGGTTATGAGTATACTATTATAATCAGGGTTGTTATATATTTTGTAATAACCCTGTTTTTATGACAAAGCGTTGACGCTCTTGTTTAGGTATGCTATTTCAGCGTTAACGCTAGGCGGTAGAAAACGTTCCGCTTTTGTTTAGGTATGGCTGTTATTCGCGTTTTTATTAGGATTCCCGAACCACCACAAGCTCTGCCACGAGGATCCTTGGTGTCGTAAAAATTATATCCACTAATTCTGAAACAGCTTCGAGATATCAAATTAGTTTAATTTATAATAACATCGATTTGTTTATCTTGAAGAAAATATTCTATTTCGTTTTTATGTTGGCAGATGCCGTTTGCGTTTCAAAAACAGATTTTTAAGTTCATGGTTTGCTTAGTACAGCCTGCAACAAGGTAGACTGCATTTTCAACATTTCCTGCATCATACAGGACATGTTGAGAGTAAATGTATTTACAGTTTGTATTAAGCTCTCAATTGAGGCTTCAATACGACTAAAATTATACCCCGAATCTTCATTTACATTTACGTTTTTGCGCCGTACTCTGATTGCTTTTTAAAATACTAGCGTATGAAAATTTGTTGTTAGCTTGTTGTTGAGCACTAGTCGCGTTAGACTTGAAAATGTTTGAAAATTGATTTTGGCTAGTGGACGGTTGAGGTAACTGTGGATAGTTAATAGGGGTTTTAGGCTGAGCGGGAGTAGCATTGGTTTTTTTGGTTGATGAATTCTTAAAAAACGAGTAAAGGGGGCAGCCTCTATAGTTGGCAGTGTGATTTCCGCCGCAACTGCCACATTTTTTCGCCTTGGTATCACCTTTTATTTTATCACAGTTAGCAGTACTGTGTAACTCACCACATACAACGCAGACTGTAGGCAACTTGCAATAAGTCTTCGTGTGCCCAAATTCTTGGCAGTTCAGGCATTGAACAGGTCCAGCTCTTTTATGTGGAAGCTCTTCGATGCAACAAGTACTTTAAGTCATATATTGGATGTGCTTCATTCTTTTTTATTTTTATGCCATCTGGCTGTAACTCGACTCTAAATATTGGTTGGGGGATTTTTTCTCTATTTTTAATGTTTGAGACATTTTTCACCTTGTAGCTACTATTTTCAAGGCCAGACTTGACCTCTTCTGGATCCACGCTAGAGTCTATACCTTTTATTACGACTGTTAGACCTTTAGCACTCTTTAATTGGTACGTGTAGAAGTTTTTATTTTTAGATTATAAATCTGAAACAATTTTTCGGTAATTATTTTCATGAGCTACCTGAATTTTTGTTTCATTGATGTTTCCGCGCTTAATTGGAGTTACATAAAACTCATTTTCTCCAATTAATGAGATAAGACTTTTAACCAGCAAACTGGAATTCTGATCAGTTAAATATATGGGTGGGGGCTTACTCGAACTTGTTGTAGTTGTGTCTTCATCGCCTTGTTCAGATAAAATCGCGAAACGATTTTCGGAATTTATTATATTGTTTTTTCCATCTCTGGGAACTTTCGATATTGAAGTAATTTGAGCTGATTTTGGACTTCTTCCCCTTTTTAATACGGTTATGTATCTGTCCATTCCTGTTTGAATTTTATTATCATTTATTGTACTCACCGCATCTACCATTTTGTGCACGTTGGTCACCTTGTTACTTATTGTTTGTTTGTTTGTTTGTTTGTACAGCTAAGCTGACAAGTTTGCTGATGGGTGCAATTATTGTTGCTTCTTGATCACTATTTAACATGTTCAGAGATAATGATCGCGCACGAGTATTTGTGTTTTCTGTTAAATTCATGTTTTTGTTTAATTCATTTTTTTTATTGTCGTCATCAGCAACTAAAGTTATATATTGTACATTCCTACTGCTTGTAGGATTATTGTTGTTTTTGTGAGAAGATGAACTCATCAGAGTTCTCTTTTTTTATTTTCACTTATATTAGTTTGTGTATGCAAATATTTATGTATATTGCACACAAGCAAAAAATAAAATAAAACCAGTAAAATAATTGTTAAATAAATGTTTTGTTTTTTTATATTTTTTGTGACTTGAAAATATTTTTTTTATTTTATTTTTTTTTATATTCAGTTGCGACGATTATAAAAACGCGTCTGTTCACTACGAGAGTTGAAACTGAATGTGATTTCATTCAATTGTGTATAATTTTTACATTAAATTTTACAGACCACAATAAGAGCAACCATTAATGATATTTAAGAGGTACCAAAACACATTCACAAAAACTGTATTGTTGTTATAGATAATTTGTAACATTTCATTATAAGAAATTTGTTGTCCCTTTTAGATTTTCAGAGTACATAATTGTTTTTTGTCGTAAAAGTTGCTGTCAAGTATGTTAAAGAGCTTAGCAAAAACAAAGTATTCTTGAGACTTGCGGGATTCCAATGTTGAGTAAAGAAACAGACCTAGTGTTGTAACCATGATGAAATAATGACATCATGGTTGTAACACTAAAATTAATAAAATTTCTATTTACTAAAAGAAATATTTAAAGTTAGTGTCAAGAATAGAGTCTAAAAAGGGAGATCATAAGAGAAATACAAAAAGATTTGGGAATCACAATGTGAGTTTAACCAATGGATTCGGGCTTGACCAAATAATAACACAAAAGCAAGATGTTTTTATTGCAAATGCGAGATCCCGCCTAAATACCGAACCTTGTTCGGCATGCTGGAACACAGAAACACATTGCAGCTTTAAGCCCATTAAGCTACAAATGACATCAAGAACCAACATTGTACAAAATGTTTGATCCCATTACAAATATGATATCATGCCATTAGCATTACAATTTGAATCCGATGTCGAAATATTATCTAGTACGAGGGCGGTTCGGAAACTTCTTAGCCTAGCACAAAAAGCGCGGTATAAACAGAAAAAAGTTAAGTGTTTTGGAAACTCCCATCTCTGCTATGAACACATGTTAAATTTTGTTTCGATCTGGCAACTCCTTCATATAGAAACAGGTGTTCACAAAAGACGCATCCGCGATTTTTTTACAATGGAAAAATTAGAAATGCGTGGTGTCATTAAATATTTACATAAAGAAGGTTTATCGGGACAAGAAATTCATAATGATATGGTGAATGTGTTAGGTGAAAGTGCTCCTTCATATGCAACAGTAAAAAATTGGGTTGCTGAATTTAAACGCGGTCGTACAAGCATTGAAGATGAACCACGTAGTGGACGTCCAAAAACAGCAACAACAACAGAAATTGTAGCCAAAGTGCATGATATGGTATTAAATGATCGACGAATAAAAGTGCGTGAAATAGCTAATATCATGGGCATCTCAAATGATCGAGTCCATTTAATTTTGCATGAAGAACTACAGATGAAAAAGCTTTCTGCAAGATGGGTGCCGCATTTGTTAACAGTCGACCAAAAACGCATAAGAATGAACATTTCTCAAGCTTGTTTGGATCGTTTTAAGCGAAATAAAATGGATTTTAAGCGTCGTTTCATAACTGTTGATGAGACATGGATCCACCACTATACTCCAGAGACAAAAGAACAATCCAAACAATGGACTGAAGCTGGAGGAAGTGCCCAAAAGAAGGCAAAAGCAATTCAATCGGCTGGTAAGGTTATGGCAACGGTTTTTTGGGACTTCAAAGGTATTTTATTGATTGACTATCTGGAAAAGGGTAAAACAATAAATTCAGAGTACTATTGCAACCTTTTGGATCAATTAAATGTACAAATTCGAGAAAAACGTCCTGGCTTACAACACAAAAAAATTATTTTTCATCAAGACAACGCACCCAAATCTAAAAAAATTCCTTGCTGGCAAGCGTTTTACCTCAAATGAAGATGCAATTACAGTTGTAAACCACTATTTTGAAGACCTTGAGGAAAACTATTTTAATCAAGGGATAGAATTGCTAGAAAAGCGTTGGACTAAGTGTATTGAAGTTTCAGGAGATTATATTGAAAAATAAAAATATTTTTGAAAAACTAACTATTCTCTTTCATTGATAGGCTAAGAAGTTTCCGAACCGCCCTCGTATTGGTGAATGATTCACTTCATGCAATGGCACAATATTGTATCAACATTAGAATTTTGGACTAAAGTTAAATGTTGTGAAGACGCAAAATAATTTCAATAAAAATTTTCAACAAAAAAAAAATTCTGAACTTGGTGCGTTTTTTGTTGAATGGTGCGTTTTTTTCTCCATTTTTGTGAGTTTTGAAATTTCAAAGTTGACAACGCTGGCTATAACCACCATTTTATTTTCTATTTTCCGCTTGATGTACAAATAGCTACTGATACCTACCATATGACTGCTTGCACTGCTGCATACCCATTTTCACCTATCATAGGACAGGTATTTTTAGACAATTGGTACAACATTTCCCGTAGGGTTGTTAGCTACGTGCTATTAGTGTTTTAACAGTTAATTGATAAATTTTTAGCCGAACTGAATGATGGTGCATTAATGAAATATTTTAATTTGTCAGACTTAAGTTCGTTTCCACCACCACCAAGAAGTCAGCAAACTTGTCGACAAAAGTGGTGACTAGGAGGCACTTGGCCCCAGCCTCTCTCCAGGGTAGTGAGCAACTGAAGTTTTAAATAGAATTATGCAATATTCACCCCTATTCTGCGTTTCGATTAAGTCTCCGCATTCAGTTCCGTTGCGATCGAAAATTGGTATTCTGAAGAAAAACGGAATCGAAAGAAAAAGAAGAAGACAACAATGTTTACAAAATTAATAGCATCACTGTGGAATGTGGAAATTTTTTTTTTTTGTGATAATTTTATTATTTATTGAATCTTTAATTATTTAAATTGAATTATCAATAAGTTTTTCAAATCTTAAATCTAAAAAAATATTAAATATAAGTTTAGCCAATGCTAAAAAAAATTTTAATTTCAACGGTTAATTTTTGTTGTTTTACATTTCACGTGAACGGCTGAGAAAAAGAGTATCCCTTCTTTTCAGCCGGGTGTGGCCTCTATAATGAAGAATATTGCGCGCAAGTGGATTTGGGTGCAACTCAAGTTTTTTTATATATTTTTTCGCGTGTTTTGAAAATACTGTCTTCACCAACGGGACGTCTAGGTCTTTATGAATTCGATGGTTTCTGACATACCAGGGGGCTGCTGTTATTGTACGTAGGATTTTATTCTGTCGCCTTTGAATTCTTTCGACATTCGATGCTGAGGCAGTGCCCCATAACTGGATTCCATAGGACCATATTGGTTTCAGGATCGCGTTGTATAAGAGCAGTTTACAGTCAAGGCTTAGTATAGAGTTTCTTCCAATAAGCCAATTCATTTGGGCTGCTTTTAGTTTCATTTGTGTTAACTTTGCGTCTATATGCCATTTCCATGTTAAACGACGATCAAGATGAACGCCTAGATATTTGACTACAGTGTGTTGCGGTATGGTCTCGGTGTTAATTTTTATATGCGGGCATGTTTGAGCCATTTTTCCAGTTTGGATATATATTCTTGTAAGTTGCGGGAAGCTTCTATAGGATTTTCGTGAACGCTTAGAAAGGCTGTATCATCCGCAAATGTTGATGTATGAATGTTACTGCTTAACGGTAAGTCAGAGGCATATATTAAATAAAGTAAGGGTCCGAAGATACTGCCTTGAGGGACTCCGGCTTCAATCGACTGCGGAGGGCTTAAAAAATTGCCTTCCCTAACTACAAATTTACGTTCCATTAAATAGCTTTTTAAAAGCTTTACGATGTTTGCTGGTAGATTTTGTGTTAATTTATTGAAAAGACCTTCGTGCCATACTTTATCGAAAGCTTGTGAGACATCAATAAAGAGCGCAGAGCAGTATTTCTTTTTTTCAAAAGTGTCTCTAACGACATTCACAAGTCTGTGAGTTTGTTCTATTGTGCTATGTTGACTGCGAAAACCGAATTGATGATCTGGGATGCATCCACTTCTGCTCACTATAGGCATCAGCTTGCTCATACACAGCTTTTCAAATAGTTTTGAAATGTTAGACAGTAAACTAATAGGCCGATAAGAATCAACCTTTGTATGATCCTTGCCGGGCTGTGGTATCATAGTAATTAGCGAAACCTTCCATTCTTTAGGATAGTGTTCTAGTCAGAATACTGTTAAAAATAAATAGTATTATTCTTTTTGCAGTGTAAGGCAATTCTTGAAGCATTTTGTTGCTCATTTTGTCGACACCTGAGGCTTTTCTGGTGTTAAGACTAGTAATAGTATTTTCAATCTCCGTCATGTTAAATCTCATCGGTATTTCTGGTAAAGGGACGACTGGTGGCAGTTCAACAATATCAGCAGAAATATTCGGAGTGAAAACTTTTTCTAAGTGTTTAACAAAAAGTGCACCTTTTTCAGCATCAGTTTTTGCCCAGTCACCATTTGGGGCTCGTAATGGGGGTTTGCATATCACCGGCCTTTTTAGTCCTCTGGCTGCACGCCACAGTGAATAATCTGTTTGTGGTGTTGCATCTAGCTCTTGAAGGAATTTTTGAAGGGAAGCTGTTTTTTGAGCTTGCAAAACTTTCCTAAGCTGCTTGGTACACTCCTTAAGCCTTAATTTTAGCTGGGGCGATCTGTAGCGCTGCCATTCTCGTCGAGCTCGCCGTTTTTCAGTCAATAGCCTTTCTATATCTACAGAAAAAATATTGTTAAATCTCACTGGTTGGTTTATTTCATTTGAAGTAGCATTAAAAGCAGCTTGTTTAACATGCGCTTCAAACAACCTGAGAGAATCGTCTATGTCTGAAGGTGTTCTCAGCGGCATTTTTTCCGAGCAATGAGCACTCAGATATTTTCTGTATTTCAGCCAGTTAATACGTGCAGATGTCGTCGCTAAATCACATGTTGTGTGTGAGTAAATAGTGACAATAGTAGGCGAGTGGTCTGAAGATAAGTCCAAAGATGCTTCAACTTCAACCATCTCGCTGGGCACGCCTTTCACAATTCCAAAGTCGATAACATCAGGAATTTTTTGCCGATCTGTTGGCCAATATGTTGGCTGTCCACTTGAAACTACATTCAAACCCATTTTAGATATTGTGTCGAATAAAATTCGTCCCTTAGGTGTGATTAAACGTGAACCCCAAAATGTGTGTTTAGCATTGTAGTCGCCAGCTGCTAGAAAACGGAGGCCCAGTGATTTATAAAAAGCCGTATATTGACTCTCGGTAATTGTGAATCTGGGGGGCGAATAGACAGATGATATTACAAGTTTTTGATAGTAAGTTTCGATGCAGATGTTCGTTGCTTGAAGATAATCTTCACAAAAATCATTCAACAGGTGGTGTTTTATTCGCGTTTTTATTAGGATTCCCGAACCACCACAAGCTCTGCCACGGGGATCCTTGGTGTCGTAAAAATTATATCCACTAATTCTGAAACAGCTTCGAGATGTCAAATGAGTTTCTGAGATAAGCATAACATCGATTTGATTATCCTGAAGAAAATATTCTATTTCGTTTTTATGTTGGCAGATGCCGTTTGCGTTCCAAAAACAGATTTTTAAGTTCATGGTTTGCTTAGTACAGCCTGCAACAAGGTAGACTGCATTTTCAACATTTCCTGCATCATACAGGACATGTTGAGAGTAAATGTATTTACAGTTTGTATTAAGCTCTCAATTGAGGCTTCAATACGACTAAAATTATACCCCGAATCTTCATTTACATTTACGGTTTTTTGCGCCGTACTCTGATTGCTTTTTAAAATACTAGCGTATGAAAATTTGTTGTTAGATTGTTGTTGAGCACTAGTCGCGTTAGATTTGAAAATGTTTGATAATTTATTTTGGCTGGTGGACAGTTGAGGTAACTGTGGATAGTTAATAGGGGTTTTAGGTTGAGCGGGAGTAGCATTGATTTTTTTGGTTGATGAATTCTTAAAAAACGAGTAAAGGGGGCAGCCTCTATAGTTGGCAGTGTGATTTCCGCCGCAATTGCCACATTTTTTCGCCTTGGTATCACCTTTTATTTTATCACAGTTAGCAGTACTGTGTAACTCACCACATACAACGCAGACTGTAGGCAACTTGCAATAAGTCTTCGTGTGCCCAAATTCTTGACAGTTCAGGCATTGAACAGGTCCAGCTCTTTTATGTGGAAGCTCAACAGTAACTCTTCGATGCAACAAGTACTTTAAGTCATATATTGGATGTGCTTCATTCTTTTTTATTTTCATGCCATCTGGCTGTAACTCGACTCTAAATATTGGTTGGGGGATTTTTTCTCTATTTTTAATGTTTGAGACATTTTTTACCTTGTAGCCACTATTTTCAAGGCCAGACTTGACCTCTTCCGGATCCACGCTAAAGTCTATACCTTTTATTACGACTGTTAGACCTTTAGCACTCTTTAATTGGTACGTGTAGAAGTTTTTATTTTTAGATTATAAATCTGAAACAATTTTTCGGTAATTATTTTCATGAGCTACCTGAATTTTTGTTTCATTGATGTTTCCGCGCTTAATTGGAGTTACATAAAACTCATTTTCTCCAATTAATGAGATAAGACTTTTAACCAGCAAACTGGAATTCTGATCTCTTAAATATATGGGTGGGGGCTTACTCGAACTTGTTGTAGTTGTGTCTTCATCGCCTTGTTCAGATAAAATCGCGAAACGATTTTCGGAATTTATTATATTGTTTTTTCCATCTCTGGGAACTTTCGATATTGAAGTCATTTGAGCTGATTTTGGACTTCTTCCCCTTTTTAATACGGTTATGTATCTGTCCATTCCTGTTTGAATTTTATTATCATTTATTGTACTCACCGCATCTACCATTTTGTGCACGTTGGTCACCTTGTTACTTATTGTTTGTTTGTTTGTTTGTTTGTTTGTACAGCTAAGCTGACAAGTTTGCTGATGGGTGCAATAATGGAAAGTTTTTTTAAACAATTAAATAGATTTCCCAACCCTTGATAAAGTCAACAAATAATTGACGAAACGTCGGGAAAAATGAAATAAAATATTTTGTTTTATTTACATGAAGAATTTTAGGCCGTATTAGCTCATTTTCAATATTAAAACTAAGAAAATTTACATTGGCCATACAACAAAAAAATAATTAAACATCATCGGAGAGCTTGCCGAAACACAAATCTATTCAAAGTCAACAAAACATTACCTATAATAATAATAATAACAACAACAACAACATGAAAGGCTACTTCACACACATAGCTTTAAAGTATGACAAAGAAACTTGCAGAACTCTAAAAGAATACTGCAATCAAATTAAAAAACTAACACATCAAGAAAGTAGATTGAAATTCATTTTATCGTGCAGGAATTATGGTATAATTCCAAACCACGCAAAAAACACAACCACAAAGGTAACACAACTATTTACAAGTACAAATTTAACAGAAAAAGTAAAGAAAATTGAATATAACTTTCATAAAAAAATTGTAAACCTGGAAATATCACAGACATATTTAAATATTACTATAATAAAGAAGAAGATTCATCATTTAGAAGCTAATATTGAAAATATGCTGACAGACGAAGACTACATTACTTTTATAAATAAACAAAGAAACCGGAAGAAAGGTATAGCAGTAAACATACAAAATAAACAAAACACAAAATTAGATAAACTAAAAGAAAATCAGTTTAAAATATACGGATTCAAATATAACAATAACTGGTTTGATAATAAAACCGATATAACAATTCCTATGGAGTCAAGATGGCTATTATCTCTCGGGAAAAAATTCGCACTGCCTATAGACAAAAGTAGTTTTTCTGCACTACATACAATAGCAGACATGGAACAATGTATTCAGACAATGGAAGAAAACGAAGATCAAGCAAAAAATGTAGCAAGAACCATAATAGCCAACAATATTACACGGTTCAAAAGAAGTTTAAAAAGCACACCTAAAGATAAATTTATTCTTACCGTATATAACAGAACAAAGACATTCTTAAGAAAACATCAAAACATCGTTATTATACAAGCAGACAAGGGAAATAAAACAGTTGCGCTTTATAAAGAAGACTACAAGCTAAAAATGGAAAAACTATTGGAGGAAAAAAACACATACAAGAAACTTAGAAACGATCCCACTAATAAACTTCAAAAAGAGAATAATAATATAATAGGTGAGCTGTATAAAAATAAATACATTGATAATTGGCAGAGAAAACAATTACTCTGCTCAGCTGCAACAGCTCCCAGAATATATGGACTCCCTAAAATTCATAAGCCGGAAATCCCTCTAAGGCCCATAGTCTCATCAATACAAGTCCCTTGTTATAAGTTATCAAAATATATAGGACAAATTCTCAAGAATACTATTTCCACCGAATATAACATTATAAATTCTAAAAGACTTAAAGAACAATTAAGTAATATCAAATTAGAAAATGGCGAAGTACTCATTTCTCTGGATGTCATATCCCTGTTTACAAATATCCCAGTAAGCAAAGCCATAAACATTATTATAAACAAATGGGAAATTATCAAAAATTACACTAAAATGCCTAAATCTATGTTCCTAAAAGTACTACGATTTTGCCTTCACGACAACAATTATTTTATGTATGAAAAGGATATTTATAAGCAAATCTTCGGTATGCCAATGGGGAACCCTCTGTCGCCAACAATTGCAGATTTAGTGCTTGACAATTTATTGGAGGAAACTCTAAAAAAGCTACAAACAGAAAACATCAAACTTAAATACATAACTAAGTATGTAGACGATATACTGGCTATAGTAAAAACAGAAGAAAAGAGTAAAATTTTAAATTTATTCAACAACTTTCACCCGAAAATACAATTTACCATGGAAATGGAAAAAGACTGCTCAATCGCGTATTTAGATACCAAAATATACAGAAGGAAAAACAAACTAGTATTAAATTGGCATAAAAAAGACACAGCATCTGGCAGAATCATCAATTTCAATTCCAATCAACCCAAAAATCAAATAATCAATACTGCCAAAAATTTAATTTTCAGAATACTTTATCTGAGTGATAGAGAATTCCACAAAAGTAACATAAAATACATTAGAAAAACATTAATTGAAAATAGTTTTCCTACCGTACTCATTAACAAACTGATTGAAGAAACAAATAAAAAATTAAATAACAACACCACAAATGAAGATGTCAGTAACAACGAAGAAAATAAATATTATAGTGTCAGTTACATCCCTGGCTTAACAGATAATAAAAATATCAGAAACACAATAAAAAACAAAAACATTAAATTTGCATACACAGCCAATACAACACTAAATAAAATATTTTCAAAAGTAAAAACGCCAATCAATAACCAACAACAAAGTAATGTAGTTTATGAAATAAGCTGTAATGGCAACAACAACAACAACTGTGATAAGCTCTACATTGGAACAACAAAGCGCAATCTAGAAACAAGAATAAAAGAACATAAAAATGATATTGATAAAAACAAACATTCAACAGCGTTGTCACAACACATACTGGAAACTGGCCACACATCTGATTTTGAAAACGTCAAAATCTTAGACAAAGAGAATATCGCAAAGAAAAGGTACACAATAGAAAGCCTGCGAATACAACAAAAAAGAGAAAGGACGATGAATCTAAAAGAAGACACAGACAACATTAGCGCAAACTACAAAGTAGCAATAAAATAAAACTGTGATATAGTTTGTTAAGTTGTGTTTTTAACTTTTTTAACTTTTGTTTTTTATATATAAAAAGGTTTTTTTTTTAATTTACAATATTTACAAACCAAATCTTTTGGAATGATTAAAAATTGTGGATAAAAATTTAAATATTAATGTAAGTTTATATTCTAACCGATATTAAAGCTTTTTATGTACATATAATAATGGAAAGTTTTTTTAAACAATTAAATAGATTTCCCAACCCTTGATAAAGTCAACAAATAATTGACGAAACGTCGGGAAAAATGAAATAAAATATTTTGTTTTATTTACATGAAGAATTTTAGGCCGTATTAGCTCATTTTCAATATTAAAACTAAGAAAATTTACATTGGCCATACAACAAAAATAATTAGGGTGCAATTATTGTTGCTTCTTGATCACTATTTAACATGTTCAGAGATAATGATCGCGCACGAGTATTTGTGTTTTCTGTTAAATTCATGTTTTTGTTTAATTCATTTTTTTTATTGTCGTCATCAGCAACTAAAGTTATATATTGTACATTCCTACTGCTTGTAGGATTATTGTTGTTTTTGTGAGAAGATGAACTCATCAGAGTTCTCTTTTTTTATTTTCACTTATATTAGTTTGTGTATGCAAATATTTATGTATATTGCACACAAGCAAAAAATAAAATAAAACCAGTAAAATAATTGTTAAATAAATGTTTTGTTTTTTTATATTTTTTGTGACTTGAAAATATTTTTTTTATTTTATTTTTTTTTATATTCAGTTGCGACGATTATAAAAACGCGTCTGTTCACTACGAGAGTTGAAACTGAATGTGATTTCATTCAATTGTGTATAATTTTTACATTAAATTTTACAGACCACAATAAGAGCAACCATTAATGATATTTAAGAGGTACCAAAACACATTCACAAAAACTGTATTGTTGTTATAGATAATTTGTAACATTTCATTATAAGAAATTTGTTGTCCCTTTTAGATTTTCAGAGTACATAATTGTTTTTTGTCGTAAAAGTTGCTGTCAAGTATGTTAAAGAGCTTAGCAAAAACAAAGTATTCTTGAGACTTGCGGGATTCCAATGTTGAGTAAAGAAACAGACCTAGTGTTGTAACCATGATGAAATAATGACATCATGGTTGTAACACTAAAATTAATAAAATTTCTATTTACTAAAAGAAATATTTAAAGTTAGTGTCAAGAATAGAGTCTAAAAAGGGAGATCATAAGAGAAATACAAAAAGATTTGGGAATCACAATGTGAGTTTAACCAATGGATTCGGGCTTGACCAAATAATAACACAAAAGCAAGATGTTTTTATTGCAAATGCGAGATCCCGCCTAAATACCGAACCTTGTTCGGCATGCTGGAACACGGAAACACATTGCAGCTTTAAGCCCATTAAGCTACAAATGACATCAAGAACCAACATTGTACAAAATGTTTGATCCCATTACAAATATGATATCATGCCATTAGCATTACAATTTGAATCCGATGTCGAAATATTATCTAGTACGAGGGCGGTTCGGAAACTTCTTAGCCTAGCACAAAAAGCGCGGTATAAACAGAAAAAAGTTAAGTGTTTTGGAAACTCCCATCTCTGCTATGAACACATGTTAAATTTTGTTTCGATCTGGCAACTCCTTCATATAGAAACAGGTGTTCACAAAAGACGCATCCGCGATTTTTTTACAATGGAAAAATTAGAAATGCGTGGTGTCATTAAATATTTACATAAAGAAGGTTTATCGGGACAAGAAATTCATAATGATATGGTGAATGTGTTAGGTGAAAGTGCTCCTTCATATGCAACAGTAAAAAATTGGGTTGCTGAATTTAAACGCGGTCGTACAAGCATTGAAGATGAACCACGTAGTTAGTGGACGTCCAAAAACAGCAACAACAACAGAAATTGTAGCCAAAGTGCATGATATGGTATTAAATGATCGACGAATAAAAGTGCGTGAAATAGCTAATATCATGGGCATCTCAAATGATCGAGTCCATTTAATTTTGCATGAAGAACTACAGATGAAAAAGCTTTCTGCAAGATGGGTGCCGCATTTGTTAACAGTCGACCAAAAACGCATAAGAATGAACATTTCTCAAGCTTGTTTGGATCGTTTTAAGCGAAATAAAATGGATTTTAAGCGTCGTTTCATAACTGTTGATGAGACATGGATCCACCACTATACTCCAGAGACAAAAGAATAATCCAAACAATGGACTGAAGCTGGAGGAAGTGCCCAAAAGAAGGCAAAAGCAATTCAATCGGCTGGTAAGGTTATGGCAACGGTTTTTTGGGACTTCAAAGGTATTTTATTGATTGACTATCTGGAAAAGGGTAAAACAATAAATTCAGAGTACTATTGCAACCTTTTGGATCAATTAAATGTACAAATTCGAGAAAAACGTCCTGGCTTACAACACAAAAAAATTATTTTTCATCAAGACAACGCACCCAAATCTAAAAAAATTCCTTGCTGGCAAGCGTTTTACCTCAAATGAAGATGCAATTACAGTTGTAAACCACTATTTTGAAGACCTTGAGGAAAACTATTTTAATCAAGGGATAGAATTGCTAGAAAAGCGTTGGACTAAGTGTATTGAAGTTTCAGGAGATTATATTGAAAAATAAAAATATTTTTGAAAAACTAACTATTCTCTTTCATTGATAGGCTAAGAAGTTTCCGAACCGCCCTCGTATTGGTGAATGATTCACTTCATGCAATGGCACAATATTGTATCAACATTAGAATTTTGAACTAAAGTTAAATGTTGTGAAGACGCAAAATAATTTCAATAAAAATTTTCAACAAAAAAAAAATTCTGAACTTGGTGCGTTTTTTGTTGAATGGTGCGTTTTTTTCTCCATTTTTGTGAGTTTTGAAATTTCAAAGTTGACAACGCTGGCTATAACCACCATTTTATTTTCTATTTTCCGCTTGATGTACAAATAGCTACTGATACCTACCATATGACTGCTTGCACTGCTGCATACCCATTTTCACCTATCATAGGACAGGTATTTTTAGACAATTGGTACAACATTTCCCGTAGGGTTGTTAGCTACGTGCTATTAGTGTTTTAACAGTTAATTGATAAATTTTTAGCCGAACTGAATGATGGTGCATTAATGAAATATTTTAATTTGTCAGACTTAAGTTCGTTTCCACCACCACCAAGAAGTCAGCAAACTTGTCGACAAAAGTGGTGACTAGGAGGCACTTGGCCCCAGCCTCTCTCCAGGGTAGTGAGCAACTGAAGTTTTAAATAGAATTATGCAATATTCACCCCTATTCTGCGTTTCGATTAAGTCTCCGCATTCAGTTCCGTTGCGATCGAAAATTGGTATTCTGAAGAAAAACGGAATCGAAAGAAAAAGAAGAAGACAACAATGTTTACAAAATTAATAGCATCACTGTGGAATGTGGAAATTTTTTTTTTTTGTGATAATTTTATTATTTATTGAATCTTTAATTATTTAAATTGAATTATCAATAAGTTTTTCAAATCTTAAATCTAAAAAAATATTAAATATAAGTTTAGCCAATGCTAAAAAAAATTTTAATTTCAACGGTTAATTTTTGTTGTTTTACATTTCACGTGAACGGCTGAGAAAAAGAGTATCCCTTCTTTTCAGCCGGGTGTGGCCTCTATAATGAAGAATATTGCGCGCAAGTGGATTTGGGTGCAACTCAAGTTTTTTTATATATTTTTTCGCGTGTTTTGAAAATACTGTCTTCACCAACGGGACGTCTAGGTCTTTATGAATTCGATGGTTTCTGACATACCAGGGGGCTGCTGTTATTGTACGTAGGATTTTATTCTGTCGCCTTTGAATTCTTTCGACATTCGATGCTGAGGCAGTGCCCCATAACTGGATTCCATAGGACCATATTGGTTTCAGGATCGCGTTGTATAAGAGCAGTTTACAGTCAAGGCTTAGTATAGAGTTTCTTCCAATAAGCCAATTCATTTGGGCTGCTTTTAGTTTCATTTGTGTTAACTTTGCGTCTATATGCCATTTCCATGTTAAACGACGATCAAGATGAACGCCTAGATATTTGACTACAGTGTGTTGCGGTATGGTCTCGGTGTTAATTTTTATATGCGGGCATGTTTGAGCCATTTTTCCAGTTTGGATATATATTCTTGTAAGTTGCGGGAAGCTTCTATAGGATTTTCGTGAACGCTTAGAAAGGCTGTATCATCCGCAAATGTTGATGTATGAATGTTACTGCTTAACGGTAAGTCAGAGGCATATATTAAATAAAGTAAGGGTCCGAAGATACTGCCTTGAGGGACTCCGGCTTCAATCGACTGCGGAGGGCTTAAAAAATTGCCTTCCCTAACTACAAATTTACGTTCCATTAAATAGCTTTTTAAAAGCTTTACGATGTTTGCTGGTAGATTTTGTGTTAATTTATTGAAAAGACCTTCGTGCCATACTTTATCGAAAGCTTGTGAGACATCAATAAAGAGCGCAGAGCAGTATTTCTTTTTTTCAAAAGTGTCTCTAACGACATTCACAAGTCTGTGAGTTTGTTCTATTGTGCTATGTTGACTGCGAAAACCGAATTGATGATCTGGGATGCATCCACTTCTGCTCACTATAGGCATCAGCTTGCTCATACACAGCTTTTCAAATAGTTTTGAAATGTTAGACAGTAAACTAATAGGCCGATAAGAATCAACCTTTGTATGATCCTTGCCGGGCTGTGGTATCATAGTAATTAGCGAAACCTTCCATTCTTTAGGATAGTGTTCTAGTCAGAATACTGTTAAAAATAAATAGTATTATTCTTTTTGCAGTGTAAGGCAATTCTTGAAGCATTTTGTTGCTTATTTTGTCGACACCTGAGGCTTTTCTGGTGTTAAGACTAGTAATAGTATTTTCAATCTCCGTCATGTTAAATCTCATCGGTATTTCTGGTAAAGGGACGACTGGTGGCAGTTCAACAATATCAGCAGAAATATTCGGAGTGAAAACTTTTTCTAAGTGTTTAACAAAAAGTGCACCTTTTTCAGCATCAGTTTTTGCCCAGTCACCATTTGGGGCTCGTAATGGGGGTTTGCATATCACCGGCCTTTTTAGTCCTCTGGCTGCACGCCACAGTGAATAATCTGTTTGTGGTGTTGCATCTAGCTCTTGAAGGAATTTTTGAAGGGAAGCTGTTTTTTGAGCTTGCAAAACTTTCCTAAGCTGCTTGGTACACTCCTTAAGCCTTAATTTTAGCTGGGGCGATCTGTAGCGCTGCCATTCTCGTCGAGCTCGCCGTTTTTCAGTCAATAGCCTTTCTATATCTACAGAAAAAATATTGTTAAATCTCACTGGTTGGTTTATTTCATTTGAAGTAGCATTAAAAGCAGCTTGTTTAACATGCGCTTCAAACAACCTGAGAGAATCGTCTATGTCTGAAGGTGTTCTCAGCGGCATTTTTTCCGAGCAATGAGCACTCAGATATTTTCTGTATTTCAGCCAGTTAATACGTGCAGATGTCGTCGCTAAATCACATGTTGTGTGTGAGTAAATAGTGACAATAGTAGGCGAGTGGTCTGAAGATAAGTCCAAAGATGCTTCAACTTCAACCATCTCGCTGGGCACGCCTTTCACAATTCAAAGTCGATAACATCAGGAATTTTTTGCCGATCTGTTGGCCAATATGTTGGCTGTCCACTTGAAACTACATTCAAACCCATTTTAGATATTGTGTCGAATAAAATTCGTCCCTTAGGTGTGATTAAACGTGAACCCCAAAATGTGTGTTTAGCATTGTAGTCGCCAGCTGCTAGAAAACGGAGGCCCAGTGATTTATAAAAAGCCGTATATTGACTCTCGGTAATTGTGAATCTGGGGGCGAATAGACAGATGATATTACAAGTTTTTGATAGTAAGTTTCGATGTTCGTTGCTTGAAGATAATCTTCACAAAAATCATTCAACAGGTGGTGTTTTATTCGCGTTTTTATTAGGATTCCCGAACCACCACAAGCTCTGCCACGGGGATCCTTGGTGTCGTAAAAATTATATCCACTAATTCTGAAACAGCTTCGAGATGTCAAATGAGTTTCTGAGATAAGCATAACATCGATTTGATTATCCTGAAGAAAATATTCTATTTCGTTTTTATGTTGGCAGATGCCGTTTGCGTTCCAAAAACAGATTTTTAAGTTCATGGTTTGCTTAGTACAGCCTGCAACAAGGTAGACTGCATTTTCAACATTTCCTGCATCATACAGGACATGTTGAGGTTAAATGTATTTACAGTTTGTATTAAGCTCTCAATTGAGGCTTCAATACGACTAAAATTATACCCCGAATCTTCATTTACATTTACGGTTTTTTGCGCCGTACTCTGATTGCTTTTTAAAATACTAGCGTATGAAAATTTGTTGTTAGATTGTTGTTGAGCACTAGTCGCGTTAGATTTGAAAATGTTTGATAATTTATTTTGGCTGGTGGACAGTTGAGGTAACTGTGGATAGTTAATAGGGGTTTTAGGTTGAGCGGGAGTAGCATTGATTTTTTTGGTTGATGAATTCTTAAAAAACGAGTAAAGGGGGCAGCCTCTATAGTTGGCAGTGTGATTTCCGCCGCAATTGCCACATTTTTTCGCCTTGGTATCACCTTTTATTTTATCACAGTTAGCAGTACTGTGTAACTCACCACATACAACGCAGACTGTAGGCAACTTGCAATAAGTCTTCGTGTGCCCAAATTCTTGACAGTTCAGGCATTGAACAGGTCCAGCTCTTTTATGTGGAAGCTCAACAGTAACTCTTCGATGCAACAAGTACTTTAAGTCATATATTGGATGTGCTTCATTCTTTTTTATTTTCATGCCATCTGGCTGTAACTCGGCTCTAAATATTGGTTGGGGGATTTTTTCTCTATTTTTAATGTTTGAGACATTTTTTACCTTGTAGCCACTATTTTCAAGGCCAGACTTGACCTCTTCCGGATCCACGCTAGAGTCTATACCTTTTATTACGACTGTTAGACCTTTAGCACTCTTTAATTGGTACGTGTAGAAGTTTTTATTTTTAGATTCTAAATCTGAAACAATTTTTCGGTAATTATTTTCATGAGCTACCTGAATTTTTGTTTCATTGATGTTTCCGCGCTTAATTGGAGTTACATAAAACTCATTTTCTCCAATTAATGAGATAAGACTTTTAACCAGCAAACTGGAATTCTGATCTCTTAAATATATGGGTGGGGGCTTACTCGAACTTGTTGTAGTTGTGTCTTCATCGCCTTGTTCAGATAAAATCGCGAAACGATTTTCGGAATTTATTATATTGTTTTTTCCATCTCTGGGAACTTTCGATATTGAAGTAATTTGAGCTGATTTTGGACTTCTTCCCCTTTTTAATACGGTTATGTATCTGTCCATTCCTGTTTGAATTTTATTATCATTTATTGTACTCACCGCATCTACCATTTTGTGCACGTTGGTCACCTTGTTACTTATTGTTTGTTTGTTTGTTTGTACAGCTAAGCTGACAAGTTTGCTGATGGGTGCAATTGTTGTTGCTTCTTGATCACTATTTAACATGTTCAGAGATAATGATCGCGCACGAGTATTTGTGTTTTCTGTTAAATTCAGGTTTTTGTTTAATTCATTTTTTTTATTGTCGTCATCAGCAACTAAAGTTATATATTGCACATTCCTACTGCTTGTAGGATTATTGTTGTTTTTGTGAGAAGATGAACTCATCAGAGTTCTCTTTTTTTATTTTCACTTATATTAGTTTGTGTATGCAAATATTTATGTATATTGCACACAAGCAAAAAATAAAATAAAACCAGTAAAATAACTGTTCAATAAATGTTTTGTTTTTTTTATATTTTTTGCGACTTGAAAATATTTTTTTTATTTAATTTTTTTTTATATTCAGTTGCGACGATTATAAAAACGCGTCTGTTCACTACGAGAGTTGAAACACGTTGATGAATGTGGAAATGAAATAGCAAAATAAGCAAGTTTGTTATTATTTCCATAACCAAATGTCAAATTTAATACAAAAAGTTGTATGTATACATAATTAAAAATAAGTTCTTTATAAAGTTTTATAAAAGAATTGTTAAATAAAATAAAAAAAATATAAAAACAAACTAAAATTAGTTCTTCATAAACAATTTTTCATACTGCTCTGGTGTTGTTGTTTTTGACCTGTAATACATAAAAAAACACATCAGATTCGGGTACAAAAATTAACAATTTAAAAAAAAAATTTATTTAATTAAATAAATTAATTAAAAATAATTTTAAGTGTTTTTTTTAATCGTTTCTGAACATTTTATCTTATTTCTACTTACATCTTTTTCAATTTTAAACTTTTTAACTAAAAAACACAGATAAAGAAAACCCCTCCGTTAACAAAAAAAAAACTGAGAAAAACGGAGCTCCGATCGTAATGCAGAATACATACACTCGAAAGAAACTGAGCGGAATTGAAACGCAGAATACCAAAGCTGCCAGACGGAGAAAATTTCGATTCGAATCGAATCGCAGAATAGCCCCCATTAGCTTACCTTAGCTTAAACATTTCAAAATGTACATCGCTGAGTTTTTGGGACTGGAACTATTCACAATTCCAGAAAACGAAAATAATCGTACTAAAGGAGCGGATGAAGGTAATTGTGTATTGTAAATGAGAAATACTTTTTCAACCGCACTGCGTCACGTTTGGCCAAGTAAAACACTGTTTTCGGAAGATAATTTCCCGAGTCATTGAAAACAATTATTGAAATTTTGTTTTTGTTTCCATGTAAATTTTCACTTCTTCGACGCGTTTTCTGGAATAGACACCAATATCTTTTTAAGAGATCTATATGTACAAATACATACCTATTTTCAGGGTGAGCAGTATTTCAAATACATACTTATTTACGTATACGTGTTTGAAAATTAAATTTTGTATTTTAATTACTATAAAAAGTTTATTTTGTATTTTGGTATTTGAAGTAATTAAGTTAAGTTAATGATGTATAAAGGCCGTGATCCACTATCCTACACAATCGTACAATTTATTCAAAGGAAAATCTAACAAAATCTGACCGAATTAAAAAAATCGTTTCTAATTGGTGTTGTAGTTGTCACACAATGATACAAAAGATCTGTTTGTTTTGTTAATACACATGCAATTTTTTATTTATTTCATAAAACATTAAAAAAAATTAATTCCCTTTCGTTGTATAAACAAAAACAATAAAATGTTAAAGACAAAGTTGAAGTTCTCAGCTGGTGCACAGTAAATACTCCTCTGATCGCATGAAAACTATCACTTTCTGAAAATTTTTAAAAAATTTTTTGCAGCACACATGTCATATTTAGCAGATCGCAGGATTTTGTACGATAGTGAATCACGACCTTAAGTAATGCAAGTTAAATAAAAACCTGAACAATGGTATTTTTTCAGCTAAGGTAGGCGGTAATGAAAAATTAATTTTCATACACGCTAGAGATTCGATCTGTAAACTGTTCTATGAAATAAATAGAATTTGGAACAATTTTGAAATTTTACTGTTTATGATTTATGGCAAACTTTTCTTGTTCTAATTTAAATACTCATTTATGTTATTTTCATATAAATTCAAGTTGTATTTAAATGCTACTTCTGTTTTTCAAAACAGAACAGCTTAACGGAACAAATAGAGATAAAAAATGTTTAAAATAAGAAGAATAAGCTCAAAAACAAATGAAAATTCATAAAACTTAAGTTTGTATGTATTTAAATACACAAGGTTGGGCATTTTGGGTGTTTTCTTTTCTACAAAAAAAAAAAAAATGGAACATCTCCATGCAGAAAGTGTACTTTAGTGTTTGTTTCTTAAAAATGTTTTGCTCTATAAAAGGGTGGTGTGTTTGATTCTAAAAAAATCGCCTTCACTAATGGTGGAAGGCATTGCACTTTATGCCCGTAAAAATCGACAGTGTTGATAGTTCCCTATAAAACTTAGCTTTCAGCTGTTAAAAACAGGGCGTTCCACTTTTTCATAAGTTGTGTTTAGTTCTAGTGAAATAACAAGCTGAATTATTACAGGGTTGGCAAGACAGTTTATACATGAACCTTAAGTAGGTGTCATTTTGTGTGTAGAAAAGAAAACACCATAAGTATACAATCAAAAACACAATTTTGTATTTAACTAGAACTTAAAAAAAATTTCAACTTAAATATCAAATATGGGATATATAGTAAACGCACACATTTATAGATTCTTATTGTAGTTAACCTCCTAAAAAGGTGTTTGTTTTGCTATAAGAAAACTAAAATTATATTCCTAAAATCACAGCAACCTTAAAGGTGTTCAATTGAGTAGATCTTCAAGATATTAAAATAAAAGGAATTAACTCGCCAACCTAAAATTTATGAATTTTTGATATCCATTGAATATTTTGTATTAAATATTGAGTGGAAAAACTTCTTGAAAATATTTTAATGAAAATTCTATTCAGTTTCTTAAAAAATTATATCGCACCAGTTCCTCTCAAGAGCTTCAACTCAAAATTTTCAGTAGAGGCACAAATCAGATTTTTTATATACTACTCTTCTATCACAAAGAGAGATACAACAGTATTTTTTGGCGAAAGAGTAGAGAAAATGATGTAAGATTTTTACAAATATGGCAAATGAAAATTTAAAAATTTTGAGTTGACTCTCCTTAGAGAAACTAGTGCAATATGTTCTTGTTTTGCTACTTAAACTGACTCATTGAATAGGCGTACAAATGTGGCAGCCTCAAGTATCCGCTTGCTCGTCCGGACAACATAGTCTTTTAATGATCCGATGTCACTGGGTTCTTCAGAATTTTTTTGGGCCTAATCGCTTATGTCAAGTGAATCTTCATATTTGTAAAAAATTCAAACATGTTATTAAATTCTACATATCTATGTGTGGTCTATACTGATCTTTAATAAAAAAAAAAAAAAAAATAAAGGTATTAAAATAATTTTTAATTAAGGAAAATTTGCTTACTTTTTAAGATTTCTTTAACAAAGAAAAATTTTAAAACTACTTGCATTATGGTTTATTACGCAGGCTGAAATTTTATTTTAAACAAAGCTGAAACTTTTTGGTAGTGCTAAAAAATATGGTGTTCTCAGTTTTTTCCTATCAGTTACAGTATTTTGTATGAGTACGAGTACATCTAATATTTTCTATGCATAATTCGAAAACAGTAAGGCCGATTTCATAAAAATAAATTTTTTCCATACCAATTTGTGAATAATTGAGAAAATACTATTTTGTTTACTTAACTATATTCAAAACATACAGAAAACAAAAAAAAAAAAAAAAAAAAAACATGCGTTCGCAATAAAAAATGGGAATCAACGTATTTGAATTATGTATGTATGTACTGCGAGCGTCAATTGAAAGTAAACACCAAATGCAATTTTAAGATTATTTCAATTATTTGTAAATAAACAATCATATATAATAAATAACTTTGCATAATTACTGATTATAAAATGTAGAATCAAATTAGTCAAAACAAGGAAATTTGAAAAAAAAACCCCTTTCAAGGCATAATATTTTTTTTTTTATGATATGTGCAAAATTGACACGTCAAATGAGAGTAAACGGTGGCATCAACATTAAACAATGTATGCCGCCTATGCATAATTGGTGGCAACTTTTTAATAGTTTTTTGTTTCAAAGTAAAGGGGTGAATTACTTATTTATATATTCGCCACTTTCACAGTGTATGTCAAAAAAGAAATTCTGGCAACATAAAACAATTAAACACCGACAGTGGGAAAGCAAACCCCAATTGATGCTCGTGAGATCATAGTAGATTGACAGAAAAAAGGTAATACACTGCGTAAAATAGCTAAAAATATTTGGAAGAAACCATTGTAATGTAAAAAAATTAAAGAAAAATACGACAAACACAAAATATTAGATAATTTTCCGCGTGGGAGGCGAAGTTTCTTAAAGATAAGGAAGTAAGGGCCATAATTAGAGAAATGAAAGCAAATCCGGCTTCTAGTGCAGTAAAAATAGTTGAAAATATATCAGAATCTGCCAGCAAATCTGTAAGTGCCAGCACTTTTAGAAGATCGCTATACCAAAATGGCTTACAATGAAAGCCCTAGGTGTCAAAGACAAACAATATTAAACGAATGACTTTCGCTAAAAATATAGGGCCTGTTCGTAAATGCAAAACTGCGTTGCATATTATGCGCAGTACGTTCATATATGCAAACAGTGGCAACTCTGCAAAAGGTATGCGTTCAAAAAAAATGCATCGCTGAAGTATATTATGCGCAAATAAACACAAAACACTAATCATAAAAATTACTGATGCAACGGATGAGTATGTGTTAAATTTTTTATTTTATTATTTGTTTTGTTTATTATTTCTTAACCTTTTTCTTTCTTGTACGAATAGATTAGATAATTTTACATCATCATTATCATCATTTATCATCCAGCTCAAATATAAATTTATCATCAACTTTTCCATTTTTGTTAAATTTTTTGGTTCATAAATACAAACATTAAAATGCGGAAAAGAAGCATAAGCAACAGCTGATTAGCAGAGGCAGTGCAAAATAATCATATTATGCAGCGCAGTGATGCATTTACGAACAGGCCCATACAAATCAGTCATTAACATTTTGGGAAAATATTCATTTTACAGATAAAAGTAAACTTGAGATATTTGCTGCAAAAATATGGAAATGTGCGAATGAAGCCTTTAGTGACAAGTGCGTGATAAAAGCCGTAAAATATGGTGGAGGTTCCGAAATGGTCTTTGGATGCATGGCGGCATCAGGGGTAGGAAATCTTTTGTTTATCGAATCTACCATTATAATATAGAAATATATAGAATAATACAGGTATATACAAATGAAGCACGGCTAATAGAGGTAAAATCAAATATATGTAGCCGGTTAATAGGGACCCGGATAATCGAGGTTCAATTGTAGTTTGAATTTCACAATTCAGATAATAAGCCAAAATTTTCACGAGTTATAGTAAATTATGCTGTGGCTTATAATGCAAATATTAGATAGACCATAACAAATCTGTAAGTGATGGGAAAAACTAGAAACAAAAACATTACAGCGCATCAAAACGATTAGAAAAAAAATTCAGTTTTGATTAAAACGAAAAAAACCAGTTCCAATTTTTAAGCCTGTGTTAATTAAACAATATAAAAATTAATATAAAATACATTTTGTTATTAAACTAATACAAAAATAAAACATACGCAAAAAAATAGTTGTATGCATACCTTCATTCAGGTAATATGCATAACTTAAGCAGAATTTAAATAATAGACATTCTTTAACTCCTAAATTTAAAACTAATGGAATAAATATACACTTAAATAATGTTGCCTTACGGTTGATTAATAGATAAATTAATTTTTTTAATACAGAGGTTTTGTTAAAAGATAGCATTAATAAGAGAAACTTACAAATAATATATGTATATATATACATATATACATACATACATACATATATATATACATATATATACATATAAATATACATATAAATATATGTAAGCGTATATTTATGTTATGTTATTTTTTGAATTATTTCGATCTCCAATATTGAAGTCTTAAGTTCATCTATCGAGAAAATTTTATTTATTTGGCCCAGGTTGAAATGGATTTATCACAGCTACAGCAGCCGCTTGTTGACTTGCTAGTACAGCAGCTAAAACATAAAGAAATAAAAAATCAAATTAAAATGTTTTCGAATTTAATACAAGATATATGATTAAATTATTAAAATTATTCACGATCAGAGAAATTAATTTAGCATGAAATTATTCACGGGGAATTGTTTCGCGATTGTACATCTAGTTTCGACGGAAAAAGTATTCATGATAGGGGAGAATATTTTCATGAATAAGCTACAGTAGAAAAAGTAATACAATTTTTTTTAAATAATTTTCAATGATCTATTCGATTCTGCTATGGCCATTTTGCTATTTGCAAAAAAAATATATGTATGTGCATTTCAAAATATTATATCGTAGAGCCAAACAAAATAGATTGACCAATCAAATGCCTGAACTACCAATAGTTTTCCACACCGATGAACACTGACAGGTGATTTCAAGGCTAAAAATGTGAAAATTGCGACGCCTTACTTTAGGGACTACCCTCTTTACTCGTTTTCAAGCAATATTTTACTAAAAAAGATAATGTCATCCCAATAATCTTTTTAACTATAGTTTTTTTGACATTGGCTTACATATTTGTTTCGTCAGGTCAGCTAAAACACCTGCGATATTAACTGGCAAACGTTTGCCGTGACTTTTTTATAATCCATAATCAATATACAAAGTTTTGATGCGTACCAATACTCAGATTGAAAACCACCTACTAGGTAATTTAAATATGCTAATGTTCGTAACTCAAACTAGCCTACATATCAAAAATGGTACCAGCAAATGAAATTTCCGGTTCCAGTTTTAATCGTCTTGAGCCTCACCAGAGATCTTAATATAAAAAGTAAATACATTCAGTCACAACATATACTGGATGATGCATAATCTGCTGTCTACGTCGTTATAGCCTGTTCTTTTTAGGACACCAAGCATTGGTCGCCTCTAAGATTATCTTCAAGTAACAAATATTTATATTGAAAATTATCATCAAAACCTGCGATTTCATCTGTTTATTTCCCTTCATTTTCAATTAATGAACCGCATTTTTTAAATCTTTGGGCACCGATTTTCTATTAGTTAGTGAATACAATGCCAAACACATGTTCTGAGGTTCACGCCTAGTCACTTTTTAAAATAGGATTAAAATGGATTTAAAAACAGAAAACCAACATACTTCCTAATTTTGTTGACTGTGGAATAGTAAAAGCTTTGCTTGATGTTTAGATCACTGGTCTACTAATACCGACTTATAGTCATATAATACTTTATCACCTACATTTTTATTTTTATTTATTTATTTATTATTTTTAAGTACAAGTAAGACTTAAAGTCTCTTAAAGCACCTCAAACAAAAGTACATGCTCAATGATAATAAATTTTAGTTTACTTAAAACTCCCTTCTTAAATACAATACATTAAAATGCATGCATATAAACATACTAAAATAAAATAAAATGAGAAAAAAATTAAATTAGTTACTAAAAAGTTGTTTAACAGTCATTTTGAAAGACGATGCGATTTACCGATACATCTTCACTTATTTACCAATACATCTTCACTTATTAAATGGTTGAAATACTTAAAATACCGGTAAATCGGGGTTCTTACTAATTTGAATTTGGACTCCTTGTTTTGTCTGAGGATGATATATCTTTAATGAATTCTGCTTAAAAATGGATTAAAAGATAATAGTGTTTATTACAAAATATATTAAAGATACTTAGCTCCTGCTAAAAATATCTGCCTTGAATTTCTACCGTGAATTGTAATTAGACTTACCGAAGCAAAAAGAGTATTTTTGTAGTCTAACGGTTTCATGTCCGTATCAACCAGTTTTTATAAAGGGTGTTTTTTATAGAATGACACAAGTTTAAATCATAATAAATCCATGAAATATATTTTTTTTATATCAATGAAACGGGCTTTATTGGAAAGAAAATTTTATGAATTAATTGGTGGACAATTAATTGGGCCATATTGATATTTCTATGAGGTCTATATATGGTCCTAACCAACAGAGTTTCACTATTATTAACAATTTCCATCAAAATGTACTCCACGTTCTCACCGACTTTATTTTTGTATTTATCCTTGCAGGTAATATTTGATTTTATATATGTAGCAACACCATCACCAATCGTTGTTCTGTCAGAACGAAAGAGGCGGTAGCCATTTAGACTGCACATATTACTATCAACATCCGGAAAGAACCATGTCTTTGTGCTATTATTTTGTCTGACACTGTATTTTTTATTTCTGCCACCGCTGTTTTAAGAGTTAAGACTCTTTCGGGTAAATTGTTTAACTCACTCATTGTTATCTTTATGGCCAATAAATGAGTGGATGATAATGTTTCATTTATTTTTAAAACTCGTTTAAATGAAAAATTTTGTTTTTCATTGCAATATTAAATCAACATTAAATAGCCAATGTTGTGTATTTAAACTTGGTTTAAGTTATGCAAATTGAACATATGTTTTCGACTGCTTGTTCTTCTTGTTTGAAAAAAAGCAAATAAAATATTTGTGGTTGCTGACAAGTTGCATAAAATTTTGTCATCTTTTTTCGCTATTACTCTTTTAATCGTTCTGAAAGTTGCTCTTATTCTTTTAAAACATTTCAATAGTTCTTAATTATTCTTATTTATAGCTAAAATAATAATATATTTTTTTTTAGATTTTTCTTTATTTGCTCTAGTCAGCTGTTTTTTTTTTTTGGGGAATTTTATGGGAAATTTTTTATATTACGTAGTGCTACCATATTTTCATCGTAATTAAATAAGAATTTTAAGTTTGACTGAAAAAATTAAAGTGTGTTGAAACGAATTTTAAATTTTTATGAAAATTAACTAAAACTATAATTAAATATCCCCTCATTTATTGGGCATTAGTCTCTTATCATATATTTGTTTGAAATTGTTCGCTTAATTTATCAAACCGTTTATCCATCACTTGTATAAACCTGAACGGAGAATTGCTATTAGATAAATAAAGTCTCGCGATCTGTACAATGGCGCATTGTTGGTGTATTTTCGCCTATAGAAGTTTGGTTGACTTCGCTTAATCGTTTTAGCGCGGGTGAGTTTGGTTTATCCATACTTGAAACTGGTTTTCGGTGCTGTTTGGTGTTATTATTTCTTTTAGTTTTGTTGATATTTTTGTTTTGGCTTCTTAATTTAGCTGTATACATTGAGTTTAAATTTAAATTTTAGACTTTTTATTTTGTTTTTCAAAAGATTTTTTGTCCATTTTTGTATTTATGTATTATATTCTTATCAATATGCAAGTTTTTTGTTTTGACAAAGACACCTTCTTTTTGTTTAAAAAAACACTTATTGTTAAGGAAATTCAAAAGTTTTTTATTTAATGTCAAGTACAATCGATACAATTAAGTTCTAAATAAAACGTCATTCAAATGGCCTCCACGACTTCTTCTGCAGGAACGAATTCGATGAACCCAATTTTCGAGCACTTTTTCCACTAAATCAAGTCGTATGTCATGAATGGCACGTTCAATATTGACTTGTAAAACTTGAAGAGAGTTTGGTTTATTTCGAAAGACCAATGACTTCAAATAACCCCACAATAAATAGTCTAATGGTGTTAAATCACAACTTCTTGGAGGCCATTCAATATCACAATTTCTTGATATAATCGAATTTCCAACTTTGCTCGCAAAAATTCAATTGTTGCATTTGTTGTGTGGCACCTATACTCGTCTTGTTGAACCCAAATGTTGTCAAGATCAACTTCTTTCAATTTCGGCCATAAAAAGTTGGTTATCATCGATCTATTCCGCTATCCATTGACAGTAACGCTGTTACCAGCTTCATTTCGAAAGAAGTACGGACCGATGATTCGACCAGACATTATATAAAGAAAATGTAAGCTCAAAATTTTCAACAATTCGACGAATAGCGAGAACACTTGGACGATTATTACGACCATAAAATGGCAAAAGCGAACGAAAGTTTGCAATTGGAGAACGATTATTTTGATAATAAAACTGTATAATTTGTAAATGTTGTTCTTGCGTATATCTCTCCATGATGAAATTGTAAACACTACTGAATAGAATGAAAAACAAATGACAGATCATGACATATTACAAATGGCCGAAACGTCACTTTAAAATCATATCATCTTTATTGGAAAATCTTACATAATAAAATTATCAAAAAAAAAAAAAAAAAAAAATTAAATTCAGTAAAAATTAACGACCTGGCCCGCGATACCGAACGGTGTCGACCGCTTGATTTTTAGACGTAAAACAACTAAATTGCGTTCCACTATTTGTTTTATTTAACTTATTATTTGTTCAGTGGCACATTGGCTAAACAAATAAATAAAATGGGTGTTTAAAAGGTGGTAAATCAGTTGCTTTTCGTCTACAAATTCAGCCTTATCGATCGATCGACATCGTGGGGCGGGCCGCATACATTTATTTACCTTTCACACACGAAGTTGCAATTTGACTTAAAACGATTTAATATAAGAAAAAAAAATTAAAAAAAAACCGTTCATTTTCAACATAGCATTAAAAATCTAACATCAATTTTATAAACCCATCTTAGTATATATACATATGTATGTATAACTCTACATCAGCGAAGGCCAAATGGTCACGTAAGTTTCGAACCTCATTCGGCGTTCTATATGTATACAACTGAATCATGGTACAATAATAACCGGTACACGCTGACTGCGACGTTATTCTGGTGACTTGTCAAAAAAATCAACACACAAACATGTATGTTTTCAAATCCTACAACATCAACAGTTCATGCCAGATGTCAAAATATAGCGCTCAAGCGTTCAAACACAAACAGACAAACTGAAACCATCTGACGAGCAAATCTGCTGATGCATGTACCTGTTATTATTGTACCATGCAACCGAATGAAAATAAAACTAATCACAAAAATGTAAAATATATATAACAACATCATTCAGTTGAATGATAGCTTTATCAGATACACACCGAATATTTGCAACAACGCACAATGACTTTATTTTATTCAAGCTTATAATTTATAAGCAATTTTAAATAAAAATAAAATAATATTGAGGAAGATTGTAGGAAAATAATTTATTCTTTTGTTCAATGATTTTTTTTTTTTAATTTCTGCGACCATACCAATCATTAAACGGTGAATTTTTTAAGTTTTGACATTTTTATTAATTTCTGATGAAATTCTTGTTTGATGTAATTTATTAACGAATGTGTGTGTGGTGTAGACTAGGGATGCAACCGATACCGATATATCGGCGATACTTCTGGTTTTCCGATATATCGATATCGGCGATATTTTACTCTCGATACGCCGATACTTCTTATAGTTTTTTTTAACAAAATATTCAATTTTCAACTCTTTTTTTTTGCATGACAACTATGAGAAATAACATATTAAAAGCAGAACATAAAATCAAAACAGAATACATAATGAATTTGTTTCTTCTATTTTGCTTTGCACCATAGTAATGAAATGTTCTCTCAATGCTAAATCTTGTATGTGTTGTATAACAATTACAACTTAAAATAACAACTGACATCTCAGCCCATACGTCAACATGTACAAATTTAGAGGCTACAAAATCCATAAGCAAAGTCACTGCTACATTGTCTGACGCTATTCCGCTAGTAAACAGTCTTGGAACATTATTAGAAAACATAATACATGAATCAACGGAGATGGAGAGTAGTTCGGAGTCCCAAAAATTTGCGACTAACTTAGCATCAGCTCTGAATGAAAGATTTGAGGGTTTAGAGAATAATGAAACCAATTATTTATCTACAATTCTTGACCCTCGATACAAAGCTCGAATATTTCAAAGAGTATTTCAATCCTACCGAAAAAACGTCTTATTGAGCTGCTTAACATGACTCTACATTCCGAAAGTGTTCAAGACACAGTCCTCCCTACACCTCGCAAAAGTTCTGATAAGTCTACGAGAAGTACACGCCTTTGGAGCGTATGTGAAAAAATTATTAGAGAATCCGAGGAAGATGAGCCTCTATCCATCCTAAGCTGTGGTTCTGCTAACGAAGAAGTCGAGAGATACCTTAGATCTCCTAATATTCCTAGAGACGCAGACCCTCTTGTTAACTGGCGCAATGACATATCCTACCCAAACTTAAAGAAAATGGCGCAGAAATACTTAAGTTTTCAAATGAGTTCTGTCGCATCTGAGAGACTATTTTCCACTGCAGGTCTGCTTCAAATGGATTTGAGAAATCGTCTATCTCCGCAAAATTTGAGAACACTTTGTTTTAAAAAAAAAATCTTATTAATATCAATTTTAATATTAATCTTTTGCAATGTTGTTTCTATAATTTTAATTTAATTTTAACATTATCTCAAATTCAATTCTTTTTTTTTAAGTCTTATTAATATCAATTTTAAATCTTGAGCCAATCTAAACTGAATGCCATCGGTTATTTTGTAAAATCATATATATGGCAGACGTTTTGTAGTTTGAAAATTTTAATTTTAGAAACTGAAATGTATTGAAAATTTTGATAATTTGAATGGATCATTAATAAACACTGTTATTTTGTATAATAGAAGAATACTCCACTTGAGTTTTGTTAATTTTTACTTGAGCTCAATTTCGATATGCGTACCGGAATCGGTATCGGCGATATTTATTTTTGAGTATCGGTATCGGATCGGCGAAATGGCGTATCGTTACATCCCTAGTGTAGACCTTTTGTTATATAATATGTTGATAATTTTTGCTTGAGGTCCTATTTTATTAAAAATAATAATGTTGGTGTTTTGTTTTTATTTTTAATTTTCGTTTTTAGCTTCCAATATTTCGGCTAACTTTAGCCATCATCAGGGAATAACAATTTCTAAATACAAATAATAATATTTCAACAATTATTACAAAAATAAATAAATTATGTATAATTACATTTTAATTTTTTCGTTGTTTACACTTTTAACATTTTTCAACTACTGTTTACTTATGTTTTCTTTTGTTCAGTTCTGTGTTTGTTTATCGTATGTCGATATATGTGTGCGAAATTGTCTGTTGGGATATTTATTATATGTAGTGCTGGGAACATAATTGGGACGAACGACGAATTTTTCGTTGCGAATATTCGTCGTCAAAAATAGAACACATGCATTCATATGAAAGTGAACACAGCACCGACGTCGACGAAATTCGTCGTACGTGACGAATTCTCTGATAGATTTATTTCTATTTCATACGCCGACGAACGACGAAGAAATCAGTACAGCGTTACCATGTGTTTTTTAGTTTTAAAATATATTAGTAAATAATGTTAATTTTTACTTTAATAAGTTCTTCTTTTTATGATATAGAGCATTCTAGTTAAATATACATAATTATTGATGATGAAATTTGTTTTTAAAAGTTTTTTTTTAATGTTTAATTTTATAAAGGAATTATTTTCTATGTATGGATTGTTCGGTTACAGGTCATATTTTTAATAAAAATTAAACGATTTTTTCATTTTTAATTTTTGTTAAATTTTATTTTTATCCCAATATTTCGAATAGCTTCGCTATTCATCTTCAGGGGAAAGCACTGTTAAAAATATATAATAGACAATTATTAAAAACATATTTTTAAAACAAACATTTTTATAATTGTAGATATAATACATTACATGTAAATTTAACACAAATAATAATTGTTATATAAACATTCTTAAAAGTTTAACCGTCATTAATGGCAAAAATTTTTTTACTGATATTAGTTTCTCTGTTTATTAATTATACTCCTATAAATTTGAGCGCATTTCTCAGTATCTTGTTTATAATTTAGTCTCTTTTCGGAAGGAACGTCAATTATGTGTAACATTTCTAAAGTGAATCTCCTCCTTGTAATATTTTTACATCAACAAAGTTAGGTAAGTGATTTGTCTTTGCACAATGGGCCACGAGTGCAGTTTTTTGCTCCAAAGGTTTGTTAGTTCTTAAATCCGATTTGTGAGATGCTAGTCTAGTTTTAAGTTTTGTTTTGGTTGTTCCGACGCATGTTTTGTTGCATATGCCCGAACCATCACCATTACATTTGATGCTGTATATGACATTGCATTTTTCTTCTTTCTTTAGTTTTGATTTTGTGTTTGTATATAAGCTTTGTAAGGTGTTATTTGTTTTGAATGCTAATTGGAACTTTTTAACGTCGTAGAGGTCGCAGTTTTTTAACTTTTCAGAAAATCCGGGTATGTATGTTAAGCCTTTATAATATTGTGGTATTTTTTCTCTTTCTTCTCCTCTATCGCTCGTTTTCAATAAATGTTTTATTGTAGTTTTTGGAAAATCATTCATTGTTAAAATTTATTCTATTTTGCGTTTATTTTGTTCCAAAAAAATGTTATCGCTAATGTTGATTACCTGTCTAATGAAATTGTTGGCCGTGTTTATTATAATTCAAAACGCACCAAAATGGAGCAAAAAACGCGCCATTTAACAAAAAACGCACCAAGTTCAGATTTTTTTTTTTAAATTTTTATTGAATTAATTTTGCGTTTTTAAAACGTTTAACTTTTGCTGAAAATTCTAAGCTTGAATCAATATTGTGCCATTACATAAAGTGCATCATTCTCCACACTTTTTCAATGCTAGATAATGTTTCGATATCGGATTCAAATTGTACTGTTATTGGCATGATATCATATTTGTAATGGGATAAAACATTTTGTACAATATTGGTTGTTGATGTCGTTTGTAGCTAAATGAGCTCAAAGCTGCAATGTGTTTCCGTGTTCCAGCATGCCGAACAAGGTTGGATATTTAGGCGTGACGTCGCAAATTGCAATAAAAGCATCTTACTTTTGTGATATTATTTGATCAAGGCCGAATCCATTTCTTAAACTCATGTGATTCCCAAATCTTTTTATATTTCACTTATAATCTCCTTTTTTATACTCCATTATTGACACTAACTTTAAATATTTCTTTTAGTAAATAGAAATATTTTTTAATTTTATTGTTACAACACTTTATATAACCGCATTTTTTATGCATTTTATAAAAAACGAACAATGATCGCTAGTCTCGAGAATACTTTTTTTTGCTAAGCTCTTTAGCAGACTCGACAGAAACTTTTACTACAAAACCAATTATGTACTATGAAAATCTAAAAGGGACAGCAAATTCCCTATAATGAAATGTTTCATAATACAAATTATCTACAACAAGACGGTTTTACTTTGTGCATATATTTTGGTACGTCTTAAATATCATTACTGGTTGTTCTTATTGTGGTCTGTAAAATTGATTGTAAAAATTGTACAATGTTGAATGAAATGGTATTGCAACAGTTGTATCTTTTTGTACAAAAATTTTTTTTCTCAAACTGAAGCAAAAAATTGTGTTGACGTTTCTTTAGTGCCACCCGAAATTAAAAAAAACGCTTCAAAATTTAAAAAAAACAACGCACCACGCTCCAACTGAGAAATTTTTCGCACAAAACATTTAAAAAAGCACCAAAAAAGGTGCGAAACGCACCAAGTTGACAACGCTGATGATGATGGCTAACAAATTTAGCCGAAATATTGGAAACTAATAAAGAAAATTAAAAATAAAAACAAAACACCAACATTATTATTTTTAATAAAATAGGACCTCAAGCCAAAAATTATCAACATATTATGTCATTTATTAACTTAAAAATTTCTTCATTTATCTCAACATTTATACAAAACAAACAGAAACAAATTATCAGTTCCATATTCTAGGAGTTATGGCCAATAAAAAATAAGTTTTGAACCCCGTAACTTCGGAGCCAAAAGAGATCCATGAGATGAATTTTTTCGGTTTATGTCAAAGCGAATCCATACAAAGTGATAAGAGTGACGAATTCGCCCCAGCGAACTTTAAAAAAGTAAAAGCGCTAAGTATGCACCACTGTAATATACTTAAATGAATCGTTGCAACAATTCCGGATCAGCTGTTTACTATGTATATGTCGTTTCCAAAATAATTAAGTAGCTAGATACACGGCTACAACTGTAGCTAACAGCATTTGTAGTCTTGTGTTCGTGTAGTCTGCTGTGGCGAATGTGTTTATAGCTTAATATTTATGAACACGTTTTGACGCCATAGTAACTTTCTTATTATTGTGTTGATTTTATTTGTGCAAAAGTCAATAACAGCAATTTTTATGCAATACAAAAATAACTCTATTTATTTGTTATTATGTATCTAACCAAAAATATGGACAAACTTTCGTTTGCATCCAAACTGTCAGTATTTGTACCCTCACTATCGCTGGAACTTATAATTGCTACTGCTCAAACATTAGAGCTCTATCTCAGTTATTTTAAGTTCAATCAAATTGTTTAAACTAATTTTTATGCATACAAAACTGAGCACGAGCACTAGGTGGTATGATTATGCTCACTGCTTAAAATCGTGCTCAAAAGACCAAACTTTAGTTAAAGTTCATGCAATGAACCTGACCATTTGCTTCGACTCAAAATTTTAAACAAAAGGTACATTTTGTATGCATAAGAATATTTACTGTAGCCTGCTTTTGCTCATGTTGTGAGCTTGATCTCAGCATAAAAGTTTGAACTCATATAGATAAATGTTCGGGAGTTAGTTAGCAAGTAACTGCTTGATTTATGAGCAAAAGCTCATTCCATAAACATGAGCTCGTCAACAGTGTGGATATATCTTGCCGAAGTTATGTACATGACCCGTGTGCTGCGAAATAGCATGGTATAAAAGAATTAAGCTTCCTACATTTTCAACATCTATCTTCTCAACCTTATCACTTTCTCTTAGTTCTGGCACAATGCATTGCATAAGCAGGGGTCATCCCCTGAATGCTGGTCCTACCAAAAAAAAACCTTAAATAATGAAAATTTGATTTTATTGACAATTAACAGCATGTATCCTACTTTGACAAACATTAATCGGTAAAGGTACGGTCACATCTGGCAAACATTTGCCCAAAAAAGCGTAACCACTAAATAAGAATGAAAAACTTTTAGATTTATGCATTTATTTATTAAGTTAAACAGCATCTAATAAGATAAGATTCTATTACATTTTCTATAAATTATGTACGAAACTGTTTAACGTAATAAACAGGTATTTAAATCAAACGTGTTTTCATTCGTATTTAGTGGTTACGCTTTTTTGGGCAAATGTTTGCCAGTTGTGACCGTACCTTAACACATTTGTATTTTGCGAATTTTAGATAAACCATAAAAAGAATAGGATTTATTTTTTCTGGTTGTAGGAATTGACAAAAATCATTTTATGATTATTAACTAAATTGAAGGCTGTTCGTCTTTTTTCCGTAATATAGATTTTTTTTAAATATAGCACAACTGAGAAAACATAAATTCAACTTACCTCCGTAAGGAGCAGGATACATGGGATATCCGAGACCAACGTGAGTATGATGATGTGTATGCACATGTCTTTGAGGTGGAGGACTTCGTGAGTCTGAGGTATTCCCAGTATTGATGTTATTACCATTATTGCTGTTATTTCCACTACAATTAGATGCCCCAGAGGTGTTAACGGTTGCTTGTTGTTTTTGTGGCTCATTAGGAGAGGTGCTTACTCCAGGCCTACTACCAAGTACTTTTTGACTTGCAGTATCCTGTTTAGTCGGAGTTTCAATATTATGTGATGCTAAGTTGTGTGGTAGCTGAGAAACACTTGAAGACTGATTTTGCGCAGCGTGATGGGCAATATTTGAATGTTGTGTCGAACCAATATTGGGACTAGAACCACCTATTTTAATTGTACCCGACACATTACTTGAGTTCGAGTTATTGGGAGATTTTAATGCCCTTTCGCTTAATTCATGAATTTTATGAGTTGTGTAATATTGACTCGCGGCATGGTGAAGAGCATCCAATGCTTTTGTTCCAGTATTTCTGGACAGGTCTTCAGGAGCATGATAACGAGGCATTGGCAAGTGATATGGTGGTGTATTGTAAGGTGATGTACTAGGCATTAAAACATTTCTGTACATAGGATGACTTGGATCGAATCCAAATGGAGTTGATGTTATATATGATGGATGTAAAAAATATTGCGATGTAGGTGGTGGAGGAGGACCTTGAGTTTCCATAGTAGGTTTTTGCCCTTCCTGCTTTATCACCTTCAATTCTTCTTCCTGTTTGTGCTTTGGTAATTCCTTGGAGGAACTAGCAGAACCACCACACTTACTTACGTTTAGAGGTGCATTCCCCTTAAGTTTTAATTGGTGTTGACAATGTACTGCAAGCTGTTGAGGAGAACCTAAGTCATCTTTACATTGTTGATTTCCAGACGTACTTTGTAACTGCTGATTGGTGGAGTTATGGGAAGTACTGTTTTGGCGACGTTGCTGATCAGAAAATATGTAGTACCTGCAATTTGTCAATATTAGTTCCACAAATTTTATTCTTACTTTATTTTTATATATATATATATATATAAATTAAGAAAGTGCGAGCCCGATTTGCACAACCACCGATTATTGCATCATTACCTCAACAAACAATTTTTTAAATAGCAGTCTTTATATGTAAATGCAACTTAAAAAAAAAAGTTTCTATAAGTGACGCTTCTTTTGTTTAATTACGCTTAAGGAAATTTTTAATTTTATACTCTTAACAAATGTAGATTTTTTTATTTTGCTTTTTATTTACATGCACATGTAAACAATAATTTAATGTATATTTTTTGTTAAAATAATAAAGAGGAATGAGTTTTATATTAGCCATGTTTTTTTTATATTAATTAAAATTTTTTATTAAAAAACAAGCTTAAGGTCAACAATAAATAATTAACAATGTTATTATTTTATTTCTATATTTTGCTTTCTCAATGGATAGCACAAATCTAGCTCGTACTGTATTATCCATACAAAAACATAAATGTGAAAATAAGGCCAAGTTCATATCCAAAATATTTCGGCCGTAAAAAGTACTGAGATCAAAATATGGACCAAGTTCATGATAGGTACAATTCCATCTCATTTCTAGGCAACCTGTAAGCTTGGCAAAATTTGTTTGCCTTTTTAATATGGGAAAGAATTCTTTTAAAAAAAAGGCTGTAATATTTTTTGGTGTTACCAGATGTGTTGTTTTCATCCTTCCAGAGTTTTGTATTGACAGATTTTTTTATTTGAATATTGATGATGATGCCGGATAACAATTTTTCGCTAAAATTTCTTTCATTTTCTCTATATTTTTATTAATAAATTTGTCGTCACTTAGTTTGCGAACTCTTATGATAAGACTAAGTGTTGTAATTATCTTTTGTTGGGTTGGTCGTTGTGTGGCAAGGAATGATGATATTTTTCCCTCTAAGGGATCTTGCAAACCTAATTTTATCACAAAGGTATCGGGAGTTTGGGAATAGATAATTTTGTGTAGAAGTAAAAGAACCCGAATCTTAAGTAAATTATCAAAAGATACACCAAAAAGCTTTGAGGCGAAAGAAGAGACATGATCATACCGACGTAATCCAAACACATATCGTATAATATTGTTGTATAACTTTTGTTTACTGACGGAATCACACCTTGCAAAAAGTTCACAGCCGTAAAGTAATCCCGGGATCAGATAAGTTTTGGCAGTAAGTTCTCTTATATGCAAGGGCGTGTAAAACTGCGTTGACCATAAGGACCTCAGCTTGACATATGTTTTACCCACAAGTGTGTTGACATGATTCGACCAAGTACTTCTTAAATATAATTGTACGTCATCTGCGTACATATGAATATTGCAGTGGAGGAGTTGTTTTGGTAGGTCATTTGCGAATAATGAAAAAAGAAGTGGACCAAGAATTGAACCTTGGGGCACCCCTTTAACTAATTTTAGAGGACCAGATTGCGTACTGGTCGTAAAAACAGGATGCCATCGGTCAGTTAGATAAGACGACAAGAGACGTGTTGATGTTGTAGAAAAATTAAAAAAGTGTTTAAGTTTCAGTATAAGCGTACCATGGTCAACCGTATCAAACGCTTTCGAGTGATCAAGTAAAATCAAAAAATTAGTTTTACCGCTATCTAGTTCCCGCCGAATGTTTTATGATACATCAAGCAACTATGATTAGAGCGAAAACCTGATTGCTTGTCGGACAATAATTTATTAACAGATATAAACGAAGACATCTGATTCAGTTTTTGGCAGAGGTTTTATTTTAACAATTTTCCAACTGGATGGAAAAACAAAAGACATGATAATGGTGTTAAATAGATGTGTTAAATATGGTAAGATGAGTGGCAGCAGAATATTTACAAACTTCGGATGAATATTATCACAACCCATTGCGTTCGACTTAACAAACCTGAAGCATGACAGAAGTTCTGATTGACTAACACAAGAAAATTTAAAAGCGTTAGTATCAGTTGCAGTAGCGTTAACATTAGAGAAATTGTAGAAGCTTTTGTCTATTTGGACAAAGGGGGTATTAGTAAAAGTTCTATTGAGCTCATCAGCATCTACTTGACAGCGGCAAACGCCAATCTCCCGTATGTACTTGCATGTCTGCTTGGAACCAATTGCTGTACTAAATCGCCTGGTAAAGTATTCAGATTTGGCCCTTCTAATACTGATGTTGACATTCCTCCTGGCGTATCTAAATTCAGATTTCTATTCAGCAGTTCTGAACCGATTCCATCTAGAGTAAGCTATATTTCTCTTATAAATTAGGAGCTTAATGGCAGGAGAAAACAATCGTTTTGCTCTGGTAGATGTCAGCATAGACTTAATTGGAACTGAGACATCATATAACTGTTGCACATTATTTTGCAAAAATAGTGACTGCTCGTCAACTGAGGTCATATAGAATATTTGACTCAATCAATGCAATTAAATTTTTCTGATAGCACGTTTAAGTCGAGATTTTTGTAATCACGAAAGTAAACTAAATGTTGTGCTGGTGGAATATTAAAATTGTACGTTAGGAAAATCAAATCATGTCTAGAAAAACACGGGGCTGAAACTTGGTCGTACAGTAAAACATTTGATGGATTAGCTACAAAAAAAAAAAATCAAGTAACGTACTACTGGTGGCACTAAAGTGTGTTTGATTAATAATGTTTGTGGGTGTTAAACCAAATGTAGCCATATTTTTAATCAAAATAGATTCTGAAAGAATGTTGGAATTAAAGTCGCCTGCGATAATTACATCATCATATTTGACTGCAAGTGTATCTAAGGTAGAAAACAAGTTGTTAAAAGAAATCCTTTTGTTAGGTCTGTAAACACACCCTACTAGTAATTTTTTGCCATATGTTGACGATTTAAGACAAACTTTGCATGATATATTGTTTCTCACAAAAATAGCTACGCCGCCAGCATTGCCAGCCCTATCCTCCATAAAAACTTTGTAGCCATTAAGGGAAACAAGAAGAAAGCCGGTGTAAAAGAAGAAAGCCAAGCCTCAGAAACACCAACAACATCAACGCTCGAATTCTCAAAAACAAATCGGAATTGATCAGTTTTATTGTTGCGACTTTGAGCATTAATATGTGTAAGCGAGATCCCTTTTTTTGTTTAGCCAAAATCCTAACCATATTCATCGTATTGTCTTTGGAATAATCGGTAATCATCGTTTGGTTAACCATTGCCATAAACAAAATATAAATAAATAATGTCCCTAATAGCAACGCAAGAAAAGAAAACTATTATCGAATTTAAGGTTAAAGTTTGAATCAGGAAGTAAAGATTATTAAAATTGCAAAATTTTGTCAAATACAGCGAACATGCCAAAATTATATTAAATAAAGTTACGCTAAACGAAATATTTTAAATTTTTGTAGGTTAATCGCTCTCATTTTTGGTTACGTAGACTAGTCCACGTAGTGTGTAAACTTTTCTTAAACAGTTCTCCTTTTTCACGCTCATCGCAGATTTAATTAAATATCTCGTGATTGTGCGGCGTAAGATTTTCATTTATATAAAAAGGTTTATCACTGTTAAAGCCAGCATTGTGTAGGAGAAGCGTAGACTTATTTTTACGCCGATGCGCGGCAACTATTTTTAAAAAGGAATTCTTCACATATGGAGAATCCAGTTTTATAATTAGTGCTTGTAGGGAGGAACTACTGTGTTGAGTGAGCCACAAATGTTCTCAAATACTAAATGTAAGTCCTCCTTGTCATGTGAAGGTATGCCTGTTATTCTAATATCAGATGCAACAGCTAAGTTATCGTGCGAAAGGATTTTGGAATTAATCTTGTGTATTTCTTTTTTCAGCTCCGCTAACTCGATATTAGCAGTCTCTAACTCAGTTATTCTGCCGTTGAGCTGATGTATCTCCTTTTTCATTTTATTAAATTTCTCATAAGACTAGCTTTGTTTTGTTCAATGATTGTCTTTATCATTTCCGATTATTCTTTAATGTGATCATTTTGCTTGGTAAATTTGTTGTCTAACCAATTCCACAAACTAGTGAGTAAATTCGGATCACTTCCGCTTGAATGAAACATATCAGATAGTTCCGGTGAATTAATTGAAAAACCTTCGGCCTCGCGAACAGTTTTTTTTTGTCTACGTGAGCTCATTTCTTATTAAAAATGAAAATTTATTTAAAAAAATACAAAAATATGGGAACACGGCTATTATTGCTTTATACTTTTGTTAAAGAGTATTATTCTCCTGCGAGAGTAAGAATAATATTAAGTTGCTGCTGCAGAAGTTATTTTTATTATTATGTTTTATTGCGATAAATTCAAAAGGATGATTTTTGAATTTGTTTTCTGCACTATGTATAAGGTTTAATGCACTCTGGTTTGTTAAATATTAAGTTGTGTGATTGTTTAACCCGAAGGAATCTCTACAATTTCGTCCACAAAAATGCCCAAAACTACAGTAACATACATAAAACCCAAAAGAACCAGTAACAGAAGAAGTGAAATCGACTTTCTTGATAGCAATATGGATGAGTAAACATATTAGCAAACCTCCCACAACATCACAAACACATCAATGTCCATAAATATATTGCAACGGGTTCCACAACAACCTACACGAGCTCTAACTTTTAATCCGACACCATACACCTGACGGATATCATTCCAGCTCATCTGCCGGGAATAACTCCCGCCGAGGTGGAACTACACTTTCAAATTGCAACTGAAAAAATCAATAAAATTATCTCTAACAACACCTTTTTTAAACAAGTTATTTATGCCGATGATTTATACATATTGTACAAAAACGACCCAAATGTTTCTATCCAGCACAAAATAGATGAACTTTTCTCTCCGCTTTATGAATGGAGCAAAACATCAGGAGCTAAAATTTCATACTCGAAAAGCATATTATTACACCTACATATGTAAAAATACATCATGCGATAGCGTCAACGTTACTATACTTGGCCACAGCATTGATAGAGTAAACAATCTAAGGATTCTAGGTATAATTTTTAACAAACGATTCTTGTGAATGTATATCTACATACAGGGGGAACGCTCATCCAACAGCCGTTCTACGACCCGTTCGGTGTCTCATTCTATCCAAGATCGTATATGGACTCGTCATCTACGGCAAAGCATCTAAATCGTAATTATCCAAAATAAAACCTATTTACAACTCTGCAATCAGAATCGCTCTATGGGCATTTAAAACAACACCTATCAAAAACATCATCGCCGAATCCGGACTACCAACTCTTGAAAATAGAATCGAGGAACTTACCACAAAATTGATAACTAAATTCTAATTTCCCACAGAACCTCATATAATTAAATCCAACGCAAATATCACATAAAAAAATACCTTACGATTTCCGTCCACAGTACTGTTAGCCATTAATCGAGCATCAGCGATCAACATCAAGCCTGAAAGAGTTTACAACCCAACAGAACCGCCTTGAAAAATAAGAATTACTTCCTTCATACCGGATCTAGCCAGGCTCACGAAAAATTATACCTCTAACTGCATATATCTCGCACTTTTTAACAAAATAACAACTTACAGAACAAAAAATTGGAAAATTATCTACACAGACGGGTCAAAAACTTCTAATTTTACATCTCTTGCAGTGATAAATGAAACCTTGACAATCGAATACCTTGGTATTCTAGATGAAACAACCTCAATTTTTACTGTCGAATCTTCATCAATCCTTGTAAGCCTAAACAAATATAAAAATATCCGGGGTAAATACCTTATTTGCTCTGATTCAAAATCAGCTATCATGGCAATCCAAAACACAAATAACAAGAATACCATTATCTCCAAGATAAGGGACAGACTAATTAATTATCACACAAAATTTAAAATCATGTGGATTTCAAGCCATATTGGTATAGTTGGTAACACACTAGCTGACGAAGCTGCAAAACACAACTTCATTGCCAAACAAGAAATTGTCTCCGAAATAGTTAAATCAACTAAACAATCCCAACTTGCCGAGTGGGCTGATTACAATCATTACTACAAAAACATCAACCCCAACAGAATTACTCCAATTTAGCCAGCGGAAGTTTCAAAGAATAACTTACAAAAATATATCCGTTTAAGATTAGGATACACACTCATCACTCACAAGCATATTGTAAATGGAACAACACAACAACTCTGTCCATTATTTCATGGATCAACTTTTAACATCCATCATCTGATATACAACTGTAACACCATCAACACGATGCAAGCCACGTCTTATGGAAATCCATGTCTCCCAAATCTATTACAAAATATTAACACTGAAAACATACTTAAAGTAATCTCAATACTAAAACATTGTAACATATACCACCTCATCTAAGTAAGTTTAGGTCGAAAACCTTAGCTGTTAGTACCTTTCTTTCTAATTTAACGTTATAATTTATTATGACCTTAAATATTGCAAATAAATAAATAAATAATAAAAAATATTTATTTTAAGCACAAATTGTACAATTTATTTACGAAAATACTTTTTTTCAACGTATTTGCATCTTTATTCGGAGTACCAGTTGTATTTAAAGACCCCGACAATTCCTACCAAAGAGAATCCACCAAAATCTTCTCACGTATTGCAAATCCCTTCGCGATATCAGGATACTTGTCCAAATTAGTGTTTGGTTGCTATTTGGTGTAAAATTAGTTTTATTTTATGTACATATGTAGGGAACTCAGTAATTGGGTAATTAGCAGAACTAATCATTCCTGGAGGAATAGAGAAGATTGTAGAGTCTCGAGGTCCATATGGACAGAACTAGACTCAGGTAAATCTGATCTACTGCTGCGTATGAATAGAAATATTTTGAGAGTCTTAGTAGGCGCCTTGACTGGCCATTGCTCGGTTTGAGCGAGGACCAGCATATGGGAAAATGGCACTCCGGATTTCTGTAGGATGTGTCGGGATGAAGAGGAGCCAGAAACTATAGAGCATATCATCTGTCATTGCCCAAGGCTGCAACGCCATAGGCAAAGATGGCTGAGCAGACGTTTCCATGAGGGCATTAGTGATATCGCGAAGTGCAAACTTGAGGATATCAGGGGTTTCATCATGAGAATTAAATGTCTGAATGATGGATGATAACGGCTCTTTGTTTCTCCTTGGACAGTAAGGAGACTAATTAGTCAATAAATTATAAATGAAGGGAATAGATCCAATTGGTTCTCCGAGTGAATGTGTATTTCACACTACCCTTCCTAACCTAACCTAACCTATGTACATATCTAAATAGTTTTTATTTTGTTTTCATTCAAATGAATGTGTGTACATATGCATTTAACTGTACACCAATCTTTAACAGCTTTAAGCAAAAATAAATATAAAACAAATCAATTTTTATGGAAATATTTTTTTATATAATTAATAAATACTTAATTTTAATTACATTGAGCGATAATTTTTATCAGCTTAAAGCAAAAAATAGACACAAAACCAAACAAAAATGTAATTCTGGCGGCTGACAGCTGATCGGATTATTTCTGACAAAAAAACGGTAATATTGGATTCTATAACACCAAATTCTGACATAATTCTGTTTCGAACATAATATCGATATCGGTAACACAAAAACCATTTTATTGTCGATTTCAATTCTGATTCTGACAGCAATCGGATTTCATAACAACCCTGAATAAGCTAAGAACAAAATCATTTTTTTTAATAATTTTATATTAACGTTCTTTTTTTTTTGTGATCCCTAAACTCGTATATAAACAGATTTTACCGCAGTATTGGAAATGGAAACTCGTATGCACTTAAAATGATGAATGACGACTGGATACCAATGCCAATAATAAATTTTATACTTTCTCGTGCTAAAGTATTAAATAAAGAGTATAAATTGAACATATATTGTAAAAATTTATGATTAAGTAATCCGATATGTTAATATTGATTTCCCAACAATTATAATAAGATATTAAATATACAGCGATATATATTATACTTTAAAACAATAATAACTGCGTTTCAAATGTTTTTTACCAACACCTGACAGTATTACCAGCTCATAATTAGATAAAGTTTTTTTTCGTTTTGTATCAATAATACAACTAATTAGATATACACGTATATAAGTTAATATTGCAAAAGGTGATGCAGTATTACAATTAGACACACATAAAGTTTAACAAAAACTCTAATTCAGAAGTTCTCATAAAAAACACGAAAAACAATGTGAAAACAAATTGTAAATACAAAATTATGTAATGTTTTGCGAATATTTTATGTTAGTTCTTAAGTTGCTGTTAAACATTTAACTCATAAATATAAATAAAAAAATTAAATAAAAAAGGGTTTGGAAATTCTTTTTTTAATGGAAAATAACTAGAATAAACATAACTTATATAATTAATCGAGATATTCTTAAGAATTTGTGTTTCAAAACACGGTTGAAGATATGCTGATGAGTTGGCATTACTACGCAAGAAAATGCAGGCAGTATATTAGCTACCCACAACCAATAATTAAAATTGTGGATAACAAAAATATCATACATATGTATATCAATAAGTCTTTATTAAAAATTCCTAAGATAGATTCAAGGCCAAGTTCGATATAAACATGAATTATCGTTATAACCTAAACATATAATGTCGTTCCTGTAGTACACTGCACTTAAGCCTAATCACTCACTATGGGAATAAAATATTGAGTGTATAAAAAGTAAAAAATATCCGCACAAAAACACAAATGCGTCAATAAGGCCTTTTACGGTAGAACTCACATTTACCCTGTGAGGTCACCTCCTAGGGGAGACCTTATGTTTCAAGTTTCATTATATTATGATCAAGAGGAGCAAAGTTATGAGGGGGGTAAAAACAGCTCGAATGGTTTCGTGTAAATATACACACTGTGTGGCCGAACTTGGCCTGGTGCACTACCCTGCGCCTAGATTTGGTAAAAACAGATTCACTTGATATACATAGTGTAAAATTGTAACCGATTTAACCTGTAATGTGTTACACTATTTGTTTACATCTAATATTATTTTACGAGTCATATTACCTAAAAATGCAAATGTGAGTTACAAACCTTCTAAGTTCTTCTTCTCGGGATAGCTGCGTAGGGAGTGTCATATGATGACGCTGAAACATATTTGTGTAAACTCCTATTCCTTGATGATCTTTACTCTGAATCTGCATATGCTGAGGAATTTGTGATAGAGGAGTACATGGGGATTCCTGTTTAATATACTCAGATTTTGTCATAGAATCAGATTTTAGTAGTTGTTTTGATGGAATCTAAAATTTAGTAAAATAGTATAAAAATACTTCAAAATTATTATTTTATATAAACCTGTATATTAGTTGATTTAATTGTCTCTGTGGAAGTAATTTCCTCTTTTGGACGATCTTCTTTATATAAAACTGGATGATTATGCTGCTGATGTGATTTTTCATTAGGACTGGCTATTCTTGACAGTCTAATAGGTTTTGTATTATCCTCTGAAGGCGGAATCGAACCAGGTGATCCAAAATTGTGTTCAGCATTGAAAGGATAATTAGACGGCATGTAACTGAAAACAAATTGAAATTTATTAGTTATATGCTTACAGTAATGTAACAACTACTTCACATTCGATATAATAAGTACTTTCAACATAAAATAAACGTACATCGACCCTGAGGCGGAAGATTATTCATGGTTATGCGAGTAAGTTTAAATTAAATAGATATAAGATAGCGCTCCTCTGTGTGGGATAATACTTTTTAATTAGTACAAGTGAAACAACGGCCTTTTTCGAAACCAGTAGCTCGTTTCTGTATTTCTCGCATCGTAAAGTTATCCGCATGAAACGAGTGAATTGCAACAAAAACAGTGTAAAATGAAACAAAATATGATTTTTCTCACACAAGTGTTTCTGTATATGTACTTTGCGAGAATGATCTGTCATTTTAATAATTTTCCAGCAATTATTGGAAGTATGTGAGAAAAAGTGTTTCTGTAACAACATTTTGCGGAAAGTTTCTCACAAGAAGTGTCAAAATAACTCACATTTCAAATTGGTGCGAGAAAATCAAAATTTAAGTAAATATAAATATACTTACATATGAAAAGTAAATCTTCTAATATATAAAATTCTCGTGTCACGATGTTTGTTATCGTACTCCTCCGAAACGGCTGGACCGATTTTAATGAAATTTTTTATGCATATTTGGTAGATATGAGAATAGGATCTAAAGTATATTTTAAATTGCTAGGGGCACGAGGAGGTTTGGGAGGGGGCAATTTCTGTATTTACTAAACTATTAACCCAACAGATGGGTTATGTCCTCCTCATAATTATTTTTGTTGTTGAATGACAGATGGCTCTATGTCCGCCTCATGCAGGAGAATCGTCCTTGTTCGTATTTCAAACAGAACAAAATTATTGTTTGGTATTTTTTTCTTCTGCGGTCATCGTCACACACTTAACACATTCGCTATTTTTTATATATCACCCAAAATATGCACTAGAAATATTTTGAATGGCATAACAACGTTTGCCGGGTCATCTAGTATAATATAAATATTTTTTAATTCGTATGTATAAATGTGGAACATAAATCAACTTAATATGTACATATATACATATTATGTACATATGTAGCAAAAATTTTAAATAACACAAGAATATGTTTTTAAATATTTTTTTAGTTTGAATGAAAACTAGCACTGCACTATACATTTGGGTATTTATTTAAATAAAAAATATTATAAAGAACAATTGTTGTTTTGTAATTTAAAATTTTTCAGCCTTTCATTGTTTTGCTTTTGTTATAATTAATTTCCCTCGTTGACGTTTCTTTTACATTTGACACTTAATTATTGGAAACATTCCAGTAAGAACAAAATCAGTGCAGCCTGTTTTCGCATGCAAATACAGAAACAGTTTTTTCTCACAAATCGAGAAACGATGGAATTTATTGTTTCACACTTCATGTGAGAAATTTTACGATGCGAGAAATACAGAAACGAGGTACAGAAAACCAGAATAGAAATTAGGTATTTGAAGCCACACATTTTCGGCTTGATTTACGATGTGGAACGACCGCAAATGCTGGAATTGTAACTGTAAAACAAGTCATTTGCGACCTACTACGGCTTATGTGGTAGCACAAATTTAATTACATAAAATCAGTTAATATTAAAACGGAATTTAAATCCCTTTCCACAATGACGACAGAAAATTTAGCGATCAAAAGTCAGTCCCTCGACTTCGAAAACACTAGAATCAGTAAAAATGCAACTGAATTTATCAGTAGGAGAACTCATTACAAGGTTCTCGCAAGTCTACAAAATTAATTAAATAACATACTGCTAGTTTTGTTGTAAAATGCGATTCGATTTTTAATGTACCCTAAAGAATACACAGAACAAATGATTTAAATAACTGTTTAACTTAAAAATTTTCATAAAATTGTGCACTAAAAACAAAAAAAAAAAAAAAATGTATTAAAATTAAAAAAATATTGTTTAGCACAATAGAATGAATAATTTGACCTGGGGGTAGATTCTGGTGGTTCTGCGATAACGTGAAATGTAAAAAAATGTTTCATTTTCGTTTTCATTACAACTTATCGTAATATCTTTTCGCAGTTGCACAAAATGCGATTCCCGTTTATATTATGAAAGTGTTTCATTCCATCTGTTGCAGTGTAACTTTATATCCATGTTATTTATTCAACTTGAAATGTCACACACAGAGAACGAAGTTGAACTACTTCGATGGGGTGCAAAGCCGCATGCAAATATATATTTGCTTTTGCGGCTTTTACAACATGAATATATTCTTCATTGAAATTTTGAAGTTGATTTTTCAACATATGTATATTACATAATATATGTACATAGCTTATGTTATAGAAAATTTAATAAAAATTAGAAAATATTAAATAAACAAATTAGCGGTGGTGAAGAAATTGTATGAATTACATAAGTAGGCAATTTTATTAATAGTCTATCATTACAGATACTGAGTTAATCCTACAACTTAATAAGGAATAAATACATATATATATATATATTTGTATATATAATCGGAGATATTATTTAATGTCTTATTGACAAAAAAATATAATCGAAAAATAGTGTATAATCACACTTTTATAAAAGTCGATAGTTTAAAAATATGGAAAATATAGATATATCTATATACATATACATATGTATGTACCTATAGGTATAAATATCGGTATCGATAATATTTAAAATACAGTTTTGAACCGGTACTTTAGTTTAATTCTATTTATTTACTTTTTATTTTTTTTTTATAAAATGATATGTTTTCAAATTACATACTCGTATGTATGCATGTTGCGAAGAGCAACAAATTTTTAAACGGGATTAGTTCTAGATGTTTTATTTGAACTTTCTCGTGTGCCCTCTGGAGACGATAAAAAACACATCAACGTTCTAAGTGTGTGCGTGCAGTGGTGATTTTTCTGGTACACGTATACGTTGTCGGCTCTAATTGATGAAAACCATAATCTTGTGATATATTACTTTGATAGTATCCAATTGTGATTGACAAATAAAATGTCACTTGTTGTGTATCGAAGTGTAATGAGTAAAAAGATGGCAGCACACGCATACTTGTTAATTTTATGCTCTGGTATTTTTATGTATAAACAGTGTCAAAGGCATATATTTTTTTGTTTTTTGACAAAATTGCACAAGACCCGCGGTTGCAGGTAGTAATTTAAATAAAGTAATAACAACAAATTGCCTGAATGGTTATAATTAGGTAAAATTTTCCTACTCAAGTACAAACATTCAATCGATAGTAAAATCGGAAATATCAATAACGGAAAAAATAGCACTAGGTCGAATACAATTTTTTTTAATTATTTCTATTTATTGATACATTTTCCATAACATATGCTAATTGCTTTCTAGTTTTGGCCTGAGTTTATTTAAATGTGCTAGATATTCAATTTTATGCGTTTCCGAGATTTACTGCAAAATAAGTTTTTCTTACTTTTCGATTTTCTATCGCCTTATGTATTTTTTAAGCAGCCGGCTCCAACATAAGTTTAAGCCGCCTCTTAGTTTATTTTTTTTAAGCCGACACCAACTTTCTCTCTGCTTGGGTCTGTACAATTGTCAAACAACAAAAATAAATTACGTTGTACATTGTGATAAATGTATAAAAGTTGAAAATGTATGCATTATTTTTTTTAAATGCAGTAACAAATCTGTAAATACATATACATACATACATATGTATGTATGTATGTACATACGCATGTATACATAAATCAATTATTCAAATGATTTTTTTTATTTTTGAACTCTATTCATATGTATGTATGTATGTACATATGTAGTTACATACATACTTATCGTTTGCAATAGAGCAATTCCATTTTATTTCAACGAACATTTTTTCGGTAGTGTCTGATTTTGATAAAACTTGGTGAATGTGTGTAGTAGTGTATGTATGTTCACAAAACGATTTTTAATTTTTTGTTTTCGAAAACTGTGGCAACCCTGCAGCTTAGAAATACTGGAAATTGCAGGGTAGGCACTACACTTAAAATTTCATAACTTTTGTTGTGAGCAAGATATTGAAAAAATTCTTTTTGCGTGGGATTAGTGAAGTTTTTAGGTTTAAGAAATTTATTATTATTTTTTTTTTTAAGTTTTTAAAATTTTTGACATTTGTTTTCGCAGTTACATAAAACGAGAATCAGTTTTGCTGTGAAACTGAGAAAAAAATTGTTTCATTCCATTTGTTTCTCTCATTGTGAAAAGATTTTAATTTGTTTTAATTTCTTCACAGAACGGGAATCAGAAAGAAAATGTAAACGAGAAAAATGTTTACATTTCACGTTATCGCAGAACCAGAATCTACCCCCTGCTCTTTTACAAATATTTTTATTTTTAAGGAATGCTTTCGTGTTAAAAAAATTTGAAACACATGTAGAATTCAAATTAATTCCACTGGAAGTCGAGTTAGCAGCCACATTTAGATCACCATGTATTCTTCTAATTTTGTGTTTTCCCCTAAAAATTCCATTTTAATATTTATTAATTTGAAACCACATACAAGCTTTAGGTACATACTATTGTAAAGGTTGGTGTCTGGCAGGATCGCCATGTAAAAGTTTGGTGTCTGGCAGGATCGCCATGTAAAGTTTGGTGTTTGGGTAGTATTTTATTGTATTTGGAAGTATTTAAATTGCCGGTGCTAATAAACGCCACTGGCAAATAAAAGTAAATGGCAGATGAATGCCAGTATCTACATGCCGATTTAAGGCAAAGATAAAAATTTAAATGTTTATGAATTAGTAATGCCGATTGAAGGCAAAGTATTAATTAATTTTATTTTCAAAAATTTGTTCCTTATATTCTAAACTAACTGTATTCTAAAACTACAAAATTTCTTATTCACTAAATATAATTGTAGTTTGAGAAAAAAATTAGAAATACATTAAACATAATTGTTGTATAGCAATAAGAAACATTTCAGCATTGAACAATACAATTGTTGTAATATAAAAGAGAACAATTGTATTAAAGGTATAAATGTTTGTTGTAAAAATGGTAGTAATATTAATAGGGTGCCGTGTGCAAAAGTAATAATAAGAACAGTATGTGTAATAAGTATACTTAAATATAAAATAATAATAAATATAATAATAGATTATTTAGGATTCACTACACTATGTACATATGTATGGAGGGCTCAGAGCTGAAGCGAACCAAGTCACAAAAAGACAATTCGAAGATATTTTGAGGTTTAGTAAACTAACTGCCATTAATTCCTGGAATGAAAATTTCAGTTATACTAAAAACAGTTTTAAAGTTTATTCTCAAAATTGTTTAATGATTTAAATTTTACAAACTGCATTTGAAAACTTTTCCAACAAATTAAAAAAAAAAAAAAAATGACTTGGTTCATTTTTACTCCGAATAATAGTTATTATTGACAACTATTATAATTTTTAAGTAAAATAAAAGTCGGTACAACTTTTGAGAAAAGTAATAAAAAATATTAATTCATTTATTTAAAATTAATTAAAAATATATGGAAAGAATTATTGAAATTTAACGTTAAAAAAAATGCTTACACATAAAAAAATTCGTCATTTTCATCTTCATCATTTTGGGGCTGGTCCTGATGTTGTCTCGTTGTTATCTCTTGTTTGACTGGTAGATTTTTATAGAAACTGTGGTACACGGGTGGAATAAATTTTAGCAAATCAATCATATCTCGTTTTTTTTCTGACGTAACTGCACGACGAGTTGGGTACAGGATAGTTTGTTGTAAATTTTGAAGAGATTGTAGGTTTTTTCCTTTCTTGGTTTTTCCTAAATAAACTTCATCAAATTGGACTTCTTTATCGAGTGTTTCCTTAAATTTAAACGAAAAAGGTAGGTTGCGTTCAAATCGAAGCCACTTGATATTGAGCCATGAAAAATTGTGACCATCAACTGTCTTTTTTCGGTTTGTAATATTTGTTTCTAAAATATTAGTTGATAGAAATTCATTTCTTTCCATTTCTATCACTTCATATTGTGGGCGTTTGATTTTAGCACTTTTGACAATTTCAATCCAGTCATTATAAGAATAAATAAATTGTTGTTTCTTGCTTCGGTTTTCAATTACACCAAAATCAGCATCGTTTGGCAAAAAAGAGTGACCAGACCCCATAAACTTTAGATCTATTATTTCGAATTTTAAGTCAGTTGACCCAACTAGTTTAAGCAAGGAGAGGCTTAACTTGATATTTCTGTTTTGTCCTCCACAAGCATCACTGTACATAGTTATGTACTTATACTCCGAGGCATGAGTCAGTAAATGTTTATTTAGGCATGCAGCGATTTCTTGTGATCCCCTTCCTCCTTCGGTCTCATTCCACATGTGCATATAAGCAGTTTTAGTGTTCATGGAATGAACTCCAAAATTATAAACGTACATGTTCCGTTTGTAATAAGCAACTGATGTTGATAGCTTTGGAAAAGGCAATGCTTTTTGAAGGTCGAAAGTACAGATATAGTGCTGTTCAGATGGCAATTCCGTTTTCAGTGAGTTTCGTGCTTGCTGTGCTTTTTCTAAATGAAGCTTCTTCTCCAAATTTAAATTAGAGTCTCCGCCGTCACCGAACTTAATTTTCATCTCAAGCTCATCACAAATTCGGCAGGTATCCTTATTCGGAGGCTTAAAATGTAAGTTAAATTTCGTGCTGAATACTTTATAAAAGAATTTTTGCTTAACAGGTGGCAACTTATCGGCAATAGACTTTTCCACATACAAGTCGTACATTTTACGAATGTTCAAATGCGAGTCCAGATATTTCCGTTCCGGATTATCCTTTCTGCTATAATGGCTCTGATAAGCTGGGAATGATTTAATATGTGCGATAACGGCACTATCGTCTATTTTATTTTTTTCATTTTTACCACGGCCATCAACCACAGCAAATATCTTCTCCCGTTTAAGGCATCGATATACTCTTCCCCAACCAATTTGTAATGTTTTTAAAAACAACACTTTACATACCTGGACATTTCGTCCGTTTACTAATATGGAGTAAGTAAAACTTTTATTTTTTGAGCCGCGACTTCCATCCCGAATGCGCTGAACTTTTGTTTTTGATGATTTAATAAGACCTCTTAAAAATAAATTTTGTTTTGCATAATCTGCCACTTTCCAAAATGAGGTAAAAAATAGTTCTCTGTCGGACTCATTCACCTGGCTGCTACATTTTTTTTTGCATCCACAATCAAAATTGCGAATAAATGTTTTTGCAGAAATCGTAACACCTTTTTGATTTGTGTATTCTTTTCCACTGTTGCAGCGAAGCTTACGCACATTCTTTTTCCACTTTGGCAGCTGCTTTTGTTTTTTCCTTCCCAGTTCTGCAGATGCAGATGATGGCCCAGCCACCGGCTCTATAGACACATTTTCTATAATAATAAATAAAAAACTAAATATAATAAAAAAAATTTAATTTAATAAGCAAATGTTTAATTACCTAATAGATTAACAAAACTATTACTGTCCGATGATTCCGAGCCTGGACAATATTCCTCATCCTCATTAGTGGAAAAATCACTAGCACTACTATTACAACTTTCCATTTTTTATTAACACTGATTTCTTAAAATATTTATGAAAACTGAATAACTGTTGGGGGAAGTGCCCTCCAATTTATGTTATTTTTTTCTTGTCTGCATGCATGATCTTGTTCTTACTGTTTTATGTTAATTGTTCAAAGTTAAAAAAACAACTGCCTCAAGCAGGGGCGGATCCAGAAATTTTGAGAGCTACGGCGGCGTAAGCCCCATTTTTTATTTCGAAACAATATTTTATTAAATTTTTTGCAAAAAAAAGTAAAGCTACTTAAAAAATAAGTTAACATGATAAATTTAATAAATTTTGAATCAGTAGTTTCGAAGATACAGCCATATTTCCATTTTTTTTTTTCAATTTTTGGCATAAATGCCAATGTAAAACGTTACTTTGTTGGCCCCCCCACCCTCTTTTTTTATTGCAAAAAATTTAATAAAATATTGTTTCGAAATAAAAAATGGGGCTTACACCGCCGTAGCTCTCAAAATTTCTGGATCCGCCCCTGGCCTCAGGTCAGCGAAGCTGATGCTAACTAAAGATAATGAAAAACAAATAGCAACAATAACAACAAGATTATCACGCATTGCTTCATTGCATATGCTGTTGTTGTTGCTATTATTATTGTGTCAAAAAATTGCAATAAAATCATAAGAAAAGAACTGAAATTAGAACCAGGGGTCTTGCATGCAAACTCAAAAGTATTAAATATTATTTTAGTACTAAAAATATTTTTTTAAAAAAAATTTAATTTAAATGAAATATAATTAAAAAAGTTTAAGATGAGTCGTAAACAGTAACAATTAACACGTGTTCACGAATAGTATTGATGAAAAGTAAATCAGAGAACAGAAAATAATCGTATGTGAACAACATGAACATCAGCAAAAAGCCGGTGATTTTATTGAATTATTATGAACATCTAAAATGTGCACGTGTGAAATTTGGAAGAAATTAGCAAAAATGCATGTATTTAGGATGTTGATTTTTGTTAATTCAATAAAAATTGAGTTTTACTGTTCTCTGAAGTGGATCACACTGACTTGGTTCGTTTCAGCTTCGAAAAAAATCGAAAATGAGAGTCATTGACTTGGGTTTTTTACCGCTACCTTAGGAACGAAACACTTTTTGACTTAGCAGGTTACAGAACTAAATAGAGCTAAATTTTGCGCAGAATTTGGCACTAATTTTGACATTTTTTATATTTCATGACTTGGTTCGGTACAGCTTTGAGCCCTCCATATATAAACACTTATATTTTCGATTAAATATTTTAACAATATAAATTGTATGTATTCTTTTATTAAATCGTGTACAGAAGTGAGCTCGATTTTAAAACGGTTAAAACATTAACTTGTCGTTTTTCATCACACTCTTTTTTTCTTCATAATTTCATAGAACAAAATGGAAAATGAAATCGAATTCGATTTGACAAACAAACAAGAAGAAGAACAAAACAGAAATAAGTGATGCCATCACAACTCGCTTCGATTTTACACCGTTTTTGGATCGAAATCGATTTTCATTACATACCTGTATGGTAAAATGTTGACGAAACTATGTTAAGTTGAATAATATTGCACGTATGCTTGCTTATATTAAAGAACAGAAATCAAGTTTGCTGGATAAAAGATGTACATATATCATTAATTGGGAAAAATGGGTTCTATTTAACTCCAATTAAACGCGAAAAAATCACGCGACAAAAAGCCAATTCGTTCAAGAAACTTATTACTGAAAAATAGTCTCGGAGTTTGAGTAAAGAAATAATAATATTTATACCTATTAGCTAAAGGTGTAACAGTCGTTATAAAAGCTGTATACTCCAGCGTGGATCCAGAAGGCATGAGTCGAGCTAAAGCCAGGTGACTTAAAAATAAAAAAACACACCCAATTTATAATATAAAATTTTTGTTGCCATTTAAAAGAACTGGAACTATAAAATGCCAGAACTGGAAGTAATTTGGCCACATCAAAACTTATTGCAAATTGCCTACCGTTTGCATTGTAAGTGGTGAGTTACACAGTATCGCTAACTGTAACAAATTGAAAGGTGGTTCTAAATCAGTGAAGTGCACACACATACTCTCTCATATGGGTTGGTGTGTGAAGCAGCAAAAAACGAACGACGGTCAATAATAATACACTCGAAAAATTTGTCTGTTGCCAAAAGTAAAATAGATTTCTTACCTTTTAGTATTTTTATTTGATTTGAAGTTTTTTCCAAAATACTTTTCATGTTTATATAATAATAACGAAAACAGTATTCATTTAATAATAAACTAGTTATACAATGAATGAAATAAAATATTTAATAAGTAAAGAAATATCGAGAAAACATAATAAATAAAAATAAAGTTTATTAAAAACGACGCCCTCAAGCTTGATAATTTATTAAATTCGATAATTAAAATAAAAAACAACAAATCTAGCATTGTGCATCGCCATCCATGTTCTCTATAAAAAATATCATTTTCCCATTATTCATTGAACATTTTGCTTTGAGTGTAAACAAAAAATTGTAAAGCTAGGTCTTACTCAAACAAGTGCTGATCAGGACTGGTTTGATTTACTTTGACGAAATGATAACAAAGCAACAACCGAACGTTAATTCTCATAAGCTACACGAAGATGCTTATAGTATACGTGTGCATAGCTGCCAGATTTGACGATTTATCGTCATTTTGACGATTTTGGGTCCTAAAAATGACATAGTGACGATGGGACGATTTATGCCCTCATTTTGACGATTTTAAATAATCCAAGTTTGCAACATATATTTGTACTATTAGAGCAACCTTGAACTGCTGAAAATTGTAATGAGAAACTTTTTAAAAACTAGTTTGCGTAAAACTGAAAACTTTTATTTAACTGATTATAAAAACAAAAACAATTTTTTAAATTTTGAAGACATTTATTTAGGAATATTTGCCAGAGACGTATTGGAAGAATCACAAATAAATGCAAAAGCAAAATATGATATCAGTAATAATTGTGTTAATTTTTATATAGAGCTTTGTAATCAGATATTATCATGATTTGATTTTGAAAATAAATATAAAGCTCTTGGCCAAATTAAGCCATTTAATATTATTAATGAAGAAAAAAAAGTTGGTTCTCTAAAATTATAAAATAATTGACTTATTTTGTTGAAGAAACTGAAAACCAAGAGCTAGAAACAGAGTTCAGACAATTGAAATTATTGTCCTAATAAAAAGATATAACTATTGGATTTTTCGAAAAAACTATCACAGATGCAAACGAGGGATTCTAGTCTTTTGTTTCCGATTTATTACAAAAATCCTAGTTTTACCACATTATTAAGCAAATATGGAAAGAATATTTAGTCAGCTAAACGTAAATAAGACTAAAATAAGAAATTGAAAAAGTCGTCTTTGGAGGCAATATTATATTCAAAAGTTTATTTAAAGCTAAAAAAATGTACCTGCTATAATCTGAATTAATCGATATGTTTAATTGCAATATATATTTGTAAAATATATATACATATGTATATGTCTTAAAAAAATATATTTTATTGTATAAATTTTATTGTAGTTTTGATGCATTTTTAGAAAAAGTGTTTCCAAAAATGAAATTTAAAATGCATATTATACTAAATTGAAAAAAATAACTAAAGGATTTGTTTTTTTTTTTTCATACAATGTATAAATATATTTCAAGGTATTGAAAAATATGCAATCTATTTACATGTGATTTTATTGTGAATTCTAAGTGAAGTATTTGATCTCTGTATTGTAAATAATGCTGTTTTTTAATAAGATTCGCTGAATCAAGAGTTTTGTTATGTTTTGCCTCTAATAAAAATAGGTTTTGTTGGTAAAAAAGCGATTTTTTCATTTGACGTTTTAATGACGATTTCAATAAGCTATATTGACGATAATGACGATTTTTGCCTAAAAATATGACGATATTACCAAAAAAAAATCTGGCAGCTATGTACGTGTGTCGACTAGAGGTGTGTAGCTCATGAACGAACTAGTTCAACTGAACGATGCACACAAGTGAGCTAAATGATCCGCTCACTTTACTGAGCGTTTTTAGCTCAGTAAGTGAGCGCTCTTTACAATCAAACAATTCAATTTCATGTATTATGACAATTGGATTTTACGTACCCTAAAGAGCTTTTATTTCGTATGGAATATGACATTTGGCACAATACAATACTTTTGCGATAGTATCTACAGTATTGTATTAAAAAAGGGTTGATTTTGATAGCCAGCGTTGCCAAATGAGCTAATTTATCTTTACTTTGTAGTTTTTCTAAGCATTGATCAATTTTAAAATATTTTATTTAAAACATTAAATATATAAATACAGCAGACTGCAGGATATATATTTTATCGTATTGGTCTGAATTTTGTTATATTAATTCCAATTTCTGAACCTATTATTCCTGCCCCATTTTCCTTATATCACAGTACTTTTTTATACCTGCTAATATTGGGAAGAATAACAACCAAAGTATTCTTGAATTATGTAATTTAATGCCAAACGTAAATCATGAAACAGATGATGATGACTGATACTCATTAGGTTTAACGAATTATTAAAAAAAAATATTTATTGATAAGTTTTGGGAACAGAATTATTGGAATACCAATTATGTGAACAATTTTAAATTTAGTACCACTATTCTCAAATAATAGAAACTTAAAAATATGTTTGGGGCAAAGGAAAATATTTAAGCAATTTTCCAAAACAATTACTAATTTTTAAAACTTTTTGATGCATGAATATTTATTCACAATTTTTTATATAAATTAGTTATTTCGAATTTTTCTTATATTTGTTTTTTACATCGATCACTCGATCAAGATTTGTTTCAATTTACTAAACACTCACAAATTTAAAAATTAACTATCAATTTGATATAAATTATGCTTTCAAGTTTTATTTCAATTTTTCATTCAAGTAACACTGCAGTCAGACGATCAAGTTTTTATTCAATTCTCTTTCAAGAAATTTACACAAACTGCTTGTCAAAATTCACAAAAATTGAAAGCTGTGACGTAGGGTTCACGTAATTTCAAAGCAATTTGCTTTCAAGAACACAAAAAATTATGGCGGCAGAATATACTTATGTACTTATGTATGTATATGAAAACTAACGAGAGTTTATAATCAAAATGGCAATCAGCTGCTTTCTTGAAAGCAATTTGAAACACTCAATTGAACGAAAATTTGAAAGCAAATTCACAGCAAATTTTAAAAGTGTGAGTGTATTGGTAAAAAAATGAGAGAGGATTGAATCTTGAAACAAAAATTGAATGAAAACTTGATCGTGTGACACCCAAGTAAACAGCAACCATTTTAAGTTGTTTTCTTGGTTACATCTTGAAAGCAAATTGCTTTCAAATTGCTTGCAGTCTACGACACAGCTATCAATTTTTGTGAATTTTTACGAGCAGTATGTGTTAAAAAAATTGATACCAAATCTTAATCGTGTGACACCTATGTTAGGCTATGTCTTAATAAAAAATAAATGATATTAGCTGTATATTGTAGCTTATTTTTATATAATTAAAATTAAGTTGTTTTCCAAATTAGTAGTTTAAAAATAAAAACGTTATGGTAACGCTGATATAGCAGAAACATTTTTTGTTTTCGCTTTGTTGTATTTTACTGAACTAAAGTGAGCTACTGAACTAAAAGAGCGAACTAGCTTAGTTAACTGAGCTGAGCGGAAAAGAGCGCTCACTCAACTGAGCTGAATAACCCAACTCTAGTGTCGACGTCGCGCAAACAGAATTTTCTTGATATACATGCGTGTATAGCATTTCAAAAAATGCCCTTCACTGTTCTAAATGTATCTAAATGTATCTGACACGTAATCTTTATGTAAAATTGTCCGCTGAGTCGGAATATGAAGTCAGAATGGTCAAAAGTAGAACAGTTTTCGAGATATTCCAAAATAACCGTTATTTCTGTTTTTGAAAAACATGATGTCACTTAAATGCAAATATCTTCAAAAATATTCGTCGATTTATGACCTAATTTTTTTAAGGATAGCTAATAAAATTACTAAAACAAGTACGGGTCGTGTGTAAAAATTTGTCAACCAAATTTCAAATTTCACAAATATGTTAATGTTTTTTTGCAAGTTTCTTCTTTTCAACTTATTTTATAAAAACAAACAATTAACATTTTTAATGTTTTATTAAATCGGACATTAGTTTATTTCAATACGAACGTTTTGCGCCAAACAAGACACAGATTGGTGCAAAAGTGACTAAGCTACAGAAGATTTAGTGAAACAACCCACTTTTCCCTTTTTCTCAAATAAAAAAAAAAACACAACAAGTTACTATACAAATCTAAATGCTAGTAACAACAAATATTAAAAATGGCTTAAAACTGTTGCACTGCTTTGCCGATTGTAATTATTTTCTGTCTCTCGCACAAGGAACCAACAATAGTCGCCCAACATCGCCTCATCATACGCCCCTTGATACCGACGTTCCAAAATAACTCAGTGTCAAAATAACTCACATTTCAAATTGGTGCGAGAAAATCAAAATTTAATTAATGCTCCTATTACGGTTTACAACTCAACTGTAATTCAGTTGAAATTTTTAAATCGGTATTATCGATTACAACTCAACCTGTCAAAAATGTAACAGTTGAAATTATTTCGCATTACAACTTTTTGTAGTATTATCGATTACAACTCAGTGTTAGTGAGGTTATCTAAAATGCCAAGAAGCAAGTAGCAGTTGTTAAAAAAAAATCTTAAACAAATAAAATGGAGAGGGGGTAAGTAAAGTTTTTTTTTTAAATGCCTTACATGAATTTATTAACGATTAATAAGTTATTTATAGAAAAAATAGAGTTATAACGAGAAAAGAGAGCGTTTTGCTCTTCTTCAATCATTTCTGTTATTATCCATTTTGCACAAACATATTGCTCGAAGATATTTAATACTTCTTTAATCACTACACATATTGTTGGATGTGCCAATACAACGTTAACATCATTTCCACAACTTTTTTGATATATAACTGCCGCCAGCAAGGAACCTAAGAGTTGCACATAGTGTTATTATGTGAGGTATACCCGTACCTCGCACAGGCTTCTGGAAATGGTCCTTCAGCTCAATATAAAATCATATTAAATATACAATTAAAAAGCCATTCAATTATAACTTCAATTTTTTCTTACATAGCATCGGGAAGTTCCAGGGGATTGGAGTGATCACGAAGATTTTTTCGTATGCGCAACTCATCAATGTTGGCATCAACACTTTTGTCAGAGTCAAAAAAATCATTAGAGATATCCATTTTTTCAACTTAATACAATTTTATTATTTATTAAAAAAAAAAACAAAAAAGCACACTTTAACATGAAACCATTTTTTTTTTGTTTTTTTTCTCAAAAAATACCATACACTGCTTTATCAACTGTCAAATCATTGCTTTTGAGGCTGGCAACATCAATACAACTTCAACCAGAATGAGTTAAATTAGTTAAGAGTTTTTTCAATTTCAACTCAACTTGGTTGAGTTAGATATTTTTTAATTCGTATGTATAATAAAGGGCTGCAACGAGTAACTTTTTTCTTCATATGTGAAACTCGCTGTCGAATACAGTAGATATTTGCTCTGTCGCTCAGAGCACAAGCAGTGAAGAGAAGAGACTGTTTGTTGGACAAATACTAACCAGAAGCAACCGCAAATTATATGAGTACCGAAAAATATGAACATACAAAACCGTAGCCAACAAAAAAGAAGTACCTTAAAAACTATGTTCACTTCATGTGGTAACTTCAAGAATTTTTCATGCAATGCTGAAAATTAAAAATTTTCTATTTTAGCCTTTATATTGGCTAATATGCCGGCGTTTTAAGTCTTCAAAATAAATAATGGAAAAATTATTCATACATATGCATAATTTTTTTTCATACATTCAATTAACATTTTTTGAAAAGGAAAAAATGCATATTTAACATAAGTAAATAGTAACTAAGTAAAAAAAATCTAAATAAATAATATTATGTATAAACTTGCCTCACTTAATTCCATTTTTTTACTACACTCAACAGAAAGAATTTTTTTTTATTTGCCAAACTTCACGTAGTACTGCAAGTACCAACAAGTTTTTGGTGTTCTCAAAAATATGAACATTGTTTCTGTAATTCATTTCGAGTAAGTGTTCATGCTTTGGAAGTACACGTGAACTTCTTAGCTACACATCTATTTATGCAGCATTCTAATGTATAAATGTGGAACAGATAATGTATAAGTATGTAGCAAAAATGTTATATAAACACAAGAATATGTCTGTAAATAATTTTTTTAGTTTGAATTAAAACTAGCGCTGCACTATACATTTGGGTTTTTATTTAAATAAAAAAAAGTATATAGAACAATTGTTGTTTTGTAATTTAAAATTTTTCAGCCTTTCATTGCTTTGCTTTTGTTATAATTAATTTCCCTCGTTGACGTTTCGTTTACATTTGACACTTAATTACTGGAAATCAGCGTTGCCATTTTGGTGCTTTTCGGGTATTTTTTGGTGCTTTTTTACTTAAGCTATACCCGAAATTTTGTTAAATACCCGTTTTTGAAAAGCGGGTATTTATAGTGCTTTTAACAATTTCTCACAGTGCGTTTTAAGTAATCAAAATTTTTGGCATTGAACCATTTTCCTACTATTCTTTAAACACACCTAATACTTTTTTAACCAACTGCGTATTATTTGCATCTATATTTTGAGTAGTACACGCAAACTGTTAAGAGTTTGAATTCTAGAATTTCTCAAGCATCTTTTTTTTTTTAAATTCGTGCAGAAATTTTTATAATTTATTTTTTTAGCAACGATTTTACTTTTAATATACATATACGTTGATTTGTATGTTGTGCAAATTTAGGCAAGAAAGTGTCTTGGTTATTATAAAGTTGAACACTAATTAAAAGTAAGTTCTTCATTGATTTTATATGTGTTAAAGTTCAGCATCTAACAATGGCTTTCCTTTAGATGGAAAAACAAATATATAGAAAACCCTGGGAGAATGATCCAGCTTTTAAAAGGTGGCTTAGACTAGCAAAATTTTAACCAAAAGCATATTGCATTTGCTCTAATTGTGAAATAAATTCACGATAAAGCGATTTACTCGGACAAAAACGCACAAAAAAAAACACGAAAAAGCAATAGATCCAAATGCAAGTTTTTCAATGCAGCCGAGGCAGTCTTTTGATCCACCAGACCCAAAACAAAATTAGGTTAGTGCTTTTGTACCCGAAATTTGTTTAATTTTTACACTTCTTTACCCTATTTCCATGGGCCCACAGTGCTTTTGATGTTGCAAGAGTTGACATCACTGCTTGAAATATTCCAGTAAGAACAAAATCAGGGGGGTTACTCTGTAATTCGATTCGAAAGGAAAACTGTGCGAATTTGTATCTTATTTACATTGAAATTCGAAAGCATTTGCTTTCGATTCGAAATACAGAGTAACCCTCCAGAGCTGCCTGTTTTCGCATTCAAATACAGAAACACTTTTTTCTCACAAATCGAGAAACGATTGAATTTTGTGTTTCACACTTCATATAAGAAATTTTACGATGCGAAAAATACAGAAACGAGGTACAGGTTTTTAATTGCCGAAAACGCAATTTACAAATCCCCCCCGCTTTCTAGCAGCGGTTCACGTTTGTGTGGTGTTTTGCTTGACACAATTTTTAAAATTGGGTTAAATGTGGTTTCAAGAGGTCACCTAACATGCTGGCCAACAGATCGACAAAAAATTCCTGATGTTATCGACTTTGGAATAGTAAAAGGTGTGCCCAGCGAAATTATTGAAATTGAAGCATCATTGGATTTATCTTCGGACCAGATATCTAAGGCGACTATATTAAATCAGCGGCGGCTGACAAAAAAATTACCGGCGGCGGTTCAATGTCAACTGAAGTCGAAGAATTGTCGGCGGCGGAGGCTGAAAGTCAAATGCAACAGAAAAACCACTAATACACACATGTATACACTTTATGCCAGATGAAATAATCACGTATGCGACGAAAAGAACAGAAATTGTGCCGCTTAAAAATTCATCTCGTGTGCGAAGGCTCAATAGAGCAAAATTTAAAAAAAATTCGGCTCATCCGTAAGGTGATTTGAGCCGAGGGAATCGGTAGCTGCGGCTGATGAATTTTCGTCGGCGGTGGCTGCAAGCCGACTTTGACCCGATTGGCTTCGATCCCAGCTTCGGACCACTCGCCTACAATTGTCACTATGTACTCACACGCAACTTTATCATCTACAGTTGATTTACCGATGACATCTGCACATATTAACTGGTTGGAGTACAAAAAATACTTGCGTGCTCGTTGCTCGGAATATACGCCGATGAGAAAACTAAGGTGGTTTTCTGTGAAACATTTAGAAAAAGTATTTACTCCAAATATTTCTGCTGATATTACTGAACTGCCACCAGTCGTCTCTATGCCAAAATTCCGCTGAGATTAATTATTATGGAGATTGAAAAGGCTACAAAAATAATAAAATAAGGAACAGAATGCTTTTATTACAAAAAGAAAAATACTCTTAATGGAATGAAAGGTTTCGCTGATTACTGACACGAAAGCCCGACAACGATCATACGAGCCTAATATGTCAAAACTATTTTAAAAGCGATATACGAACAAGCTCACCCTTATAGTGAGTATTACTCGATGAATTCTAGATCAGCAATTCGGTTTTCGGAGACAGCATAGCACTATCGATTAAAGCGCGAGTCCCTCCAAGCAGTCTCTTCGGTCCTTTACAGTACAGTTCACAAAGCTTCCCGCAGCTTACAAGGATATATATCAAAGTTGGAAACATGACTTAAACAATGGTGGATAGCAGTTAATGAGCAGAAATGAGTTCATGTCACTTTTATATTGCGCAGGAAAACATGCCCGCCTATACAAATTAAAACTACACTGTATCGCACTAAAGATCATCTTGATCGCCGTTTTACATGGAATTAAAAGCAGTTCAAAAGCAAATTAAAAGCGATTCTAAAATCAATATGATCTTATGGTATCCAGTTATGGGGCACTGTATCAGCATCGAATATGTAAAAAAATCAGAGGCAACATTACATCATAGAATTCATAAAGATCTAGATACTCCGTTGGTGAAGACTGTATTTTCAAAACATATGACAAAATATAATAAACTTGAGTTGCACCAAAACGTTCTCAAAGCACGAGAAAAAAAAATAAAAATTAATTTCAATTAAAAAATTTGTGATATCAATTAAAAATTTAATTAAATTTGCACCAGTAAACAAATTAATAGTATCAATTAAATTTGTATACATTTATTAACTAAAATTATTTATTACAATTAAAAATTTAATTAAATAAATTAAATATATAATCAAATTTTTTTATATTTTAAATTAAAGGGTTAATTGAAAAAAAAATTATTATATGGAAAATGTATTTTAATTTAGCAGCAACAGACATCGAGAATCATAACATTTATTTGTTTAGTTTCCGAGTTCCTCTATCGAATATTAAAAAAAATTATCGTAATTTAATTTCCAATTATCACTAACACGATTCCAATATTTTAAGACAAACAGTGGTACCGTTAGGATTTCTTTAAGAAACATATACACAAAGAAACAATAAAATAAACAAAGATTAACATCCATATACATACATATACACATATATGTGATGTTCGCCGACAGATCAAATCAGCTTTTAAAATCGGATAAGAGAACAAAATAAATTTCAAAGTTCATGAATACGTGCCATTTTTTCAAATTTAAAAATTGCAGTGATAAATTCGCACAAAGTACTGCGTGCACTGGCGCAGCTATCTTTTTACTGAGTATTGTAGATTATCAATAAAGTCTACTCTGATTAAGTAACGAATATAAATAATAAAAAACTACATCCGAAAACCAAACCCAGCTAATAAATTTGAGAAATCAAATATACAAACAACATTACATTCAGAAGCACACACTCACTTTTAAACAAATATTAAAATCACATAAGTACAGTGCAACCTCCCTAATCCGAATTATCCAGTAATCCGTAAAGTAGATTAAACGAAGTCAATGTTTTGTTAACATGCGCCAGCAATAATTTTAAGTGCAAAACATATTGGTCATAAAGTTTTGTAATTCTTTTCGGTAATCTAATACATTTTATAAAAAGGGTCATCGTTCGCTGAGTATTTCCGTTTCCAAATAGCTTGTTGCACTTCAGACCAATTTTGCTGAATTAACAAACTTATGATGAGAACAAAATACACCGGCCAAAGTTACATTGAAATATAAAATTATAAATGTCACTTAAAAAAATCTGATTGCCTGGTACAATATGAATTAAACGTACCCAAAATGTATTACGCCCGCTTTCACGATGTTCGATTAAAAAATAATCAACACTTTAACCGAAAGTCTGCCTAATTGTATTACACAATACATGATTAACTCTTAACTGACAGAATTTAACAGAAAAGTTGATATTAAATTTTACTGAAAGAAATTTGGCGGTTAGCACTCTAATGGGAGGAAAATAAAACAAACTGGATAGAGATACAAATCGATATTTATATTTTTGAAATATTTTTAATTTAAAAATTTATATTCACAATTAAAGATAAATTTAGCCAAAATCTGGGCATCTGATAATTTCGTAAAACACAACATGGCACATCGAGAGTGTATGGATTTGATAATGATTTCACTTGTATTACAAGCTAATGCAAAACGTGTGGTACTACTATAAATTTCCATTGTACGCCTTAGTGCTTGCTGTGCATCCTCAGTCATGCTGTCAGCTTTATCTAGTATAACAATCTTATGATGTCCACGGGGTACAGTGACTTTTTTTGTAGACCAAACATTTTAATTTTATTCGCACTACGTCAATACCACGTTCATTTGAGGCATTTAAACTCAATAATGCTTCCTTATAGCTGTCACCATGTAATATTCTAGCCAAACATTAAATAGTCGTTGTTTTGCCCACACCAGTTGGACCCTATACCATACCAAAAAAATCAGCTTGATTATTTTTTTATTCATCATTTTACTTACCGCTACAATAATGTTAGGAACACTACCCATCGTAGCAAATTCGGACAAACGAGCTTACAGTATCTACATTGCCTAAAATTTCATCAAATTTTGCCTACAATTTCATAATTTTTTGTTAACAGACATTTTACCGAACATTGTGAAATCGGGCGTTAATCATAGAAATAAAATATTCAGTAATATTTAGAAAGTCATCCAATAACACTGCCTCTGCAAAATATCACTTTTTAGCTATGCTTTAAATAAATCTATGTGGACTAAATGGATTTGGGTCCTCGTGGCTGATAGGTAGCAATGCTAGTAGTACAGAGCTTGTCGGTTCGATTCCGGCCATAGATCCTGGGTGTTTTCTGCAGACAAGCTAATCGCTCGCCTTGCGGGTTGTGTTTGTTTTTGTAAAAAAAAAAAAATGTGCTAAGCTCAAATTCTTTTTCGGTTTTTCTCCATCACGTACGGTTTTTTTTATGGGCGTGGCAATTTCCCCCCTAAATTAGTCAGGTACGAAGACCTATTTCAGCCTAGCTCGACGTCCACTCATCCGATTTTCATAAACAAAACACCAAAAGATGCGTAACAAAATTATATTTAAATAAATTCAATATAGTTTTTTCTATATTTTATCGTTTTGGAATTATTCAAAAATTAAGAGGAGAAAAAATTTTTTTTGCAAAACTCGTTTTGTTTTTTCAGTTTAAAAATGCAACAAAAAAAAACGAAAAAGCAAATATTTTATATTTTGCACATTTAAATACCTCAAAAATAAAATAAGGTATAAATCATGAAAATCGATTAACAAATGCCGTTTGTATTCTCAATTTACCGCAGGTACCCAATATTGAACGCATATGTGTTCAGTCAACCTTTACATGTGGCGATAGGATTGCGTTAGCTTAGCAGGCAGGTAATGGAATTAAAAATTTTTTGTAATTGATCAAATTTTTTCAGCTGCATTGGATTTATACATCAATTATATATTTTTCAAATTACAATGAAAAACTCAAATTTTTACAGCCAATGTAATTTTTCTGTTTAAAATAACACAAATTTTTTGTTAGTAAATTATAATTTTTATTTCAGAAATATTGTTAAAATAAAAAGTAGCTTAGTTTTATGTAATTAACATTTCTTTGTTTAATTTTTTTTCGTGTCAGTTGGAGTTTCTCGCCAAATCGACCAACAAAAATGCAAGCATTCCTTCTGATGGGTTGCCATTATAACGCATGTAACATATCTTGGTGAAACCTTTCACCATGTTCATCAGATACAGCACCAAGATTTTCCGGAAAAAATCTAGATCCGAGTCCAAAAAATTAATTTTAAGAGACATATTACAGAAGCAGTGCTTCGATAATTTCATGGTAGTTTTCAGCTTTTCTGTTCACCAAAAAACTGTGACACACATTCACCAAAGCCTTCCATCCTCTTTCTTCCACATCGTTCAATTTCGTTATAAAGCTGCGTCCTTCATAAGCTCTCGTATTTGTGGACTTACAAATACTCGTATACATTCTTCTGCGTTTGCATCGCTGATTGTAGGATATTTGCTCTTAATGTATAGAAAGCCTTCACCATCTTTGTTCATTGATTTAACAAAATTTTTCATTAGGCGTAGGTTTATATGAAGAGGCGGTAGAAACATTTTTTCTTTTTGAATTAAAGGTACTTCTGATACATTTTTTTCTCCTGGAAGAAAATTTACTCTTGCCGGCCAAATTTTAACGTTGTAGTGTTTTTCTTTCGCCCGGCTATCCCATTCACATAAAAAGCAACAGAACTTAGTATACCCACTTTGCAATCCGGTTAACATTGCTACAACTGTCAACTCAGCACATATGTTCCATGAGTAATGTGTATATTTATTTTTTTCAAGTATCACCTTCATGTTATGATAGCTTTCTTTCATATTTGTTGCATACGCGAGTGGGACCGATGGAAATTTGTTGCCATTGTGAAGCAAAAGAGCTTTCAAACTTATCTTGGATAAATCAATAAAAAGCCGCCATTCGTCTGACTTATCACTGAAACAAAGTTGTCGCAAAAGTCCATCCGCAATATTACAAAATACCAAATCGTCGTCTTTGGTGAAATAGCTCAAAAAAGCTTGTTCCCTATTTCGAAAGTACGAGACTTTCATGTCTTTATGCACCAAATTCCATTGTTTAAATTTTAATGCAAGAAGCTCAGACTTTTTTTTGAAAGTCGTAAGCCTTGATCTAAGTTATTCAGATCAGTTTGATTCGGAAAATAAGGTTTGCTCGTTGGACTTTCTAATGAATGCGAAGAAGCAACCATGGTGGCGTAACTGGATTCAGTCCTTGCAGAAAGCCTATCTTCTTCGTTATTTTTAGGAGGCAATGGAGGTAAATAATTACTTGTAAGAGGAACTGGTCGTTGCCACGTGTTTTAGTCTTGCAAAAGTAGCAATCAGGTTCATGATTTTGTGGTTCACTCCAAATCGCTGGCTTCATAAATGGCAAAGACTTATGACTTCCTTTTAACCAACCTCTTAAATTCCTTGAACTATTACAACATATTTTCAGTAGCCAATCTTTATCTCTTGCATCTATAGGAAATCCAAAGTATTGCTGATAAGCATCTTTAATCTGGGAAGTTATTGTTTGCCGTTGAAAACTGAAAGTTAATTTGCCACATACAAAGCAAAATAAATTTGAAGAATTCTTACAAATCCTTGACATTTTGCAATCTGAAACAAAATTTGATACAAAACTAATATTTCGTTTCTTCATTTCAAAATTTTAAATTACAGTACTAACCAAAAATGTTTTTATAAAATGATCACTGTCCATTTTTTGGTTGATGGTTTTACATTAGATGCAATTTGAAATTTTTTTTATTTTACAGCGGACAACACTTGACCTTATGGTTTCACAAGCAATTGTGGTATGGCAATTTATGAACGAATAAACCGACTTTATAACAAAAAAATATTTTATTGTTCAACTGCATTTCACTTGCATGTACTTTTTACCTACCATACAAAACACCCTTGTCCTTTATTTCTATTGCCTGCCTGCTAAGCTAACGCAATCCTATCGCCATATGTACGTTAACCTTACGTGATGGAGAAAAACCGAAAACGGATTTTAGTTTAGCACATCAAAATCCATATAGTCCACATAGTTTTATTTAAAGGAGGACTTTGCTGCTGAGCAGTGTAATATATTTTCATTGTTTGTATATAGTAAGCAAAAGATAAATTAAATGAATCAATATTCACTTGATCAACAATCGCTTATGTATTTTCCTTGTGATATTACACCATATTATTCGTTTACATGTTAAAATTAAAGGCAGTTGGCTTCGGATCATTGATAAATCTTTATTACTTATAAATAAAGAGTTAATATATCTGAAATATGATGTCAATGGGATGAATTATAAATTAAATTATAATAATGACTGAACCTTATTTCCTTATAAAAGAACCAAAGTGAACATTAATCGAAAGAATATTATTATTGGACCTTAATATAAAATTACTACTACAAGATTATCGCAAATTTTATGATATATTAAAAGTTGAGTCAAGTTTTGAAGAATAATAAGCTAAGAACAAAATCGTTTTTTAAAAATTTTATGTTAATGTTCTTATGATCCCTAAACTCGTATATACACAGAATTTACCGCAGTATTGGAAATGGAAACTCGTATGCACTTCAAATGATGAATGACGACTGGATACCAATGGCGATAATAAATTTTATACTTCCTCGTGCTAAAGTATTAAATAAAGAGTATAAATTTAACATATATTGTAAAAATTTATGATTAATGGCTCGATTATGGATAGCAACCGAACCTCAGTTGCGTTGCCAGCCGGCAACTGCAAATTTGTGGTTGCCAGAAAAACACTAAATAGCAACTGAAACTGGCAGCTCTCAGTTGCCAGTTGCCATCCGTAATACAATTCTCAGCAACTGGCAACGCAACTGTAGTTCAGTTGCTATCCATAATAGACCCATAAGTAATCCGATATGTAAATATTGATTTCCCAACAATTATAATAAGATATTAACGTAGATACATATACAGCGATATATATTATACTTTAAAACAATAATGACTGCGTTTCAAATGTTTTTTACCACCAACACCTGACAGTATTACCAGCTCATAATTAGATAAAGTTGAAGTTTTTTTTCGTTTTGTACAACCAATCAGATATACACGTATATAAGTTAATATTGCAAAAGCTAATGCAGTACTACAATCAGACACACATAAAGTTTAACAAAAACCCAATTCAGCAGTTCTCATAAAAAACACACGAAAAACAGTGTGAGAACAAATTTTACAATATAAGAAGTACAGGTGAAATAATTTAAGAAATCATTGGTGAAACCCCACAACACAACGTCCAAGCCCTAAAGGAGTGCTATTCGGAGGAAACAGACAGGCGACATAAAACTGCGTTACAGCCACAAGAGGACAAAACGCACATTCACGAAGAGTGCGCATCGCGGGACCCGGAGTAGCTAAAAACTAAAAAGGAACACTCCCCAGCGCCGTGATATGATAAACCCAGCAATTTTAATGTAAGCAATAAATTTAAGATATTGTTCGCCGATATAGAAGAAGTTCTCTCTTTCGAGCAATTACATTTAAAAAAAAACAGATTCAAAAATTTATTTTGTTTTAAATGTAATTGTTCGAAAGAAAGAACTTCTGCGATATCGGCGAACAGGCAGTAAATTAAAAATTAGAAAAGATAAAGAATTTTTTTTTTTTAAATTTCAAGAAATTAAAAAGTGAAAGGCAAAATATTGCTCTTTTGAAAACAAAACGAAAAGGATTAAGTGAATTCTAAAATAATGTTTCATAAAGAAAGAAGGATATACAACATACAAATAATCAATTTTTTTCTCGTTTTGAAAATTAGATAGCAGTTTCAAACTAAAAATTATTTAATAATTAAAAGATATCGTTAGCGTATATTTAATTAGGCCATGTATTTTAGAAACAAGTAGCAGCTCAAATGCGCAGAGCAGTTCCACTGAAACATCACAACCGGTAGCAACACCAGACTTAGAAAGGTTAATTAGTAATATAGTTAAGAGGATTGTTCAGGAAAGTTTAGTTAGTAATAATCCAGACAGCATACTTGTGACCGCAACGGACGAGACAATTACACGAGAATATCGTGGTCAAATTGGAAACCTTGACAAAATACCAGACATAGTACGTAGCCTCATATTTTTCAGGAAATCCATCAGAATTCGGTTCTTGGAGGAATAGTGTAGACCGCGTCCTCAAAATATATGAGCACACAAAAGGGACACGGAAATATTTCGGAATTATTAGCAGTATGAGGAACAAAATAATAGGAAAAGCGGACATAGTCCTAGAATCATATAACGTCCCTTTGGACTGGAGAGCGATTGCTTATTGTATTAATCTCCATTACGCCGACCGACGAGATGTTACGTCATTAGAGTGTCAACTCGCATCGCTGGTGCAAGGACGAAAATCCATACCTGAAACCGCAAATGCATATACCACAACAGTTGCATATAAAACCTAAATTCCATCCACAGGCAGCAATTTTTCCGCAAATATACCAGCAGTTAAGACAGTCTTCTTTTAGTAGACCCCCAATTAATCAGCACAATATTCCTACACCCTACAATGCATTTACACAAAATTTAAGCCATTTTCCACAATGACAAAACTCACAAGCATCAAGACCCTATGCCCCAAAAACCATTACCCAAACCTATTCCCATGGAAGTTGACATTTCCCAACATCGGTAACTACACCAACAGTCCGAAATATAACTCGTTTGCAGGAAAACGTCCACCACCACCATCAAACCAATTTTCCCGTGTGCCAAATAAATTATAACAGAAATATGTCCTGCCTTGGCAGGAATATTATTACAACTATGAACAACAAGAGCAAAATCATAATAGTGAAGGACAAAATCAATTCGCAGACGTTTATTTTTTAGATTAACCAATTCATCACTTCCTTAGTTCGAATGCAAAAGAAGTGCTGGCAAAATATTAAAATTTCTTATCAATACAGGATCAAATAAAAATTAAATTCAACCTTCATTAGCTAAAAACGAAAACAAAACAAAAATATATTTTTTGCCAAAGCGGTAGGAGGAAAAATTAAAATATCACAATATGTAGAACTTAGTCTTTTTAATCTCCAAGACAAAAAACTTAATTTTTTATTCATGGCTTCATATATTCGGCGCATGTAGTCATATTCTTAGGCCGCTCAGTATTTCCAAGTCGCATCACATAGTATGTATCGTTCAACTTTGCGTTTACGACCTCGTACGGTTCCAAATACTTAAGACCAGGGCCAAATTGGGTCCTTTTAATCGCAGCCAAGTCTCCCGTTTTATACTTTATAGCTGCTTTACACCTTAAATTATAGGACTTGCGATTTTCGTCTTGAATCTTAACCATCTGTTGTTTAGCACTTCACCTAATTTCTCTTTCTTTGTTCTTCTTCGATTAGCTTCTGGATCTCGAACTGTTCAGCTGTACGCATTTTAACGCCAACCAGTAGAGTAAACGGTATTGTGTTCATATTTCATGAGAATGTTGAATTAATGGCCTGTTGCACATTTCCAACATACTTATACAATTTCGTTGAGTCAGCTACGCTCAACTTTGACAGAACTGAAATAATCACCCCTATTCTAATTATCGTCATCAATACAAAACAATGTTGTCTAGCCTTGTTTGTTTCAAATTGTTATTCCGATTGTCGATATCAACAGTTATCGATGACTGTCAACGCATATTTTGTATTCTAAGAGAAAAAATGACGCCGATATTGTATTGAAGCGACTCTGATTTTGTCGACGCCATTTCTGGTAACGACTTTCAATTGTTTTAAAGCAAAAAAAATAACAAAAGTGAAAAAATGAAGGTAACGAACGCAAATCAGTTTGAAAAACTCGTGGGAGAATTGCAAAATAATCCCACGCTTGCAGTAGGATTCCGTAGAGGCACTATTCCAAGCAATTTTAAAGAACAATGGGATAATATAGCAAATATATTAAATGCACTTGGTCCGCCGAGAATATTAGGAGATGGGTGGCAAAAGGTAAGGATACCATGACTATAAATAGTGCATCTTAAAAATAAATTGTAGGTTTGACGAGACTTAAAATTCAAAGTCGAAAAGAAAATGGTCGCCAACAAAGCCGAATGTAACGCTACTGGTGGAGGAAGATTCAAGCAGTTTACATTCAGCCCGCTGGAGGAAGCCGTAGCAAATCTGCTACACTTTCAAAAGAAACTGAACACTGTGGGCGCCGTTCAGGGAGTGCAATGTTGGAAAGAGAATAATGAATGCGACGAGCCAGAGGTACAGCAACAAGTTTTGAACATGGAAGAGGGAGCTCCTGAAAATATTGAATGCTCTACAATAAATTTGGAATTCGACGAGGAATTAAATGAAATCACGCCCGCATCCATTATTCCTCTACAGAAAGTGCGTTCGGTTCCAAAAAAAAAAAAAATACAGCGAATTCGGCAACGGCAAAAAGAAAATTAAAGTGCAATGGTCATGAGGATTTGCTGCAAAAACATAGTAATGAGCAGGCAAAATCGGAAGAAAATAATCAAATAGATAAAAAAAGAAATAAAAGGGAATAAGAAGTTCATGAAACTGAAATGAAGATAAAAAGAATTAAGCTGTTGATAAAGGAAAAGGAGCTTCAACTCCTTAATAATACTAATTAATAGTTTTAATGTATGTACATTAAACCAATTTTCCTTATTTTTTGGTTTAATTTTTTATTTTGAGCTAAAACTAAAACCCTGTAATTCGATTCGAAAAGAAAACTGTTCGAATTTGTATCTTATTTACATTGAAATTCGAAAGCATTTGCTTTCGATTCGAAATACAGAGTAACCCCCCTGAATTGATATTAATTTTTTATTTGGAGCTACAAAAAATGAATAAAACACTGAATTGATATTAAAGAAAACTTCGTTTTATTTCATCTGTTATTTCAGCTGCCTCAGTAGTTTGTGTTAGTTCTTCATCGTTCACTTGAACATCAGCTTGGCTATTTTCTGCACTATTTGTATCTTCATATATAAAATCTAGTCCATATTCAATGCATATATTGTGAAGCGCAGCGCAGACGTTAATAATTTTGGTCGCTTTTTCAGGCCTATAATGCAGTTGACGTGACCCTAGAAGACAGCGAAAACGATAGCCTGCATCACCTATTAATGAAGTTACGTTATTAAACGACTCATAAATTATCAATAAATTGTTAACCTTAAATACATGAATTACGTTCTCCAGCAGTATATCGTTCTTGTAGCAACCTTTTTGCATGGCTAACGTTCCAGACTAAAGAGTCATGTGCAGAGCCTGCATATCTGGCATCTAAAAAGCGTATTCGCATTCTATGATCACAAATCTATTTTAAAGTCATATATTAATCATTACCAAACACAAATAAATATTTAACATACTTACTATCATGGCATTTATACTAAAAAAATCCCTTGCGGTTGAAATGTAGATGTTGTTCGTCTTTATTTGGGGCAAAAATTTTGATGTGGGTGCCATCCACGCATCCAATAATACCAGGAAAGTCTGTTTGCTCAAAAAATTTCAGTTTCGCTTCATTCTTTTCAGCATCTGTCATGTCAAATTTTATCCATTGGGGGCAAACTGTCATTTCCAAGGCATCTAGGGTCTCAGACAGAATCTTAGAAACGATTGGCTGCGACAGTCCTAAGTTAAAATCGTTTCCAACACTCAGCTGCCAACTTTATTGTTTTCGAAATGAATGTGGATTTGATTCCGCTTTTTAAATTAGGTGATATTGTTTCCAGCACATGGTTAAAGGCTGCTTTATTCAGTCGAAAATAACTTTCAAACCTTTTGAATATGAGTACATCAACATAAAAATTCTTTAAAGCAACAGGCTTTTGGTTTGATACTTACTTGTTATCCGGTAGGTTAAAGATATTGGACTTTTGTCGCATTAGTCTTCTTTCCGATATTAAATTTTGTTTATTTTCTTCATCGCTTGAATCAGAATTAAAAAAAAAATATCACACAAAATAAGTCAGCTGTCATAAATATCAGAGATGTGCGATAAACAGTCAACATCGTCGCAAGACTGTCTTAGAATACCATATTCGTATCGAATTGACATCGACGTTGAAACAAAATGATGTTGACTCAAATATGACGACGACGTTGACGTCGACAACTGGAATAAGGGTGTATAATGGAGTTCATCCTCTCTACTTGTCCATTGGCTCTAGGTAGACCGTTCGTTATAAGGTGGTGCTTAATATTTTCGTCTTGACGATATTTTTTGAACTCTTCGGATGAAAATGCGGTTCCCATATCAGAAATGATTTGCATTGGGTTACCAAAATCAATACTTTGATTTTACAATTTTGTTATTATTTCAGGGGTTTTTGTTAATTTTGTAGGATATAGCCAGCAAAACTTTGTAAAAGCATCTACTACTGCGCATATATGCTTATATTGTTGCTTAGATGTAGATTCTGAAAGTCCTAGATGATCTATGTATATGATACGTATGCGGAGGTTCGTCCACCTTAGGAATAGGATTCCATTCACCTTCCTGCTTTCCACATTTCCTATTGTTAATAATACAAGGTATGCAGTTCGAAATATGATGTATAAATTTTTCTTCTAACTCAGGAATATAGTTTTCGCGACGTGTAAGCTCCTTAACTTTCTTGACAGAAAAATGTCCTCTTTCATGGGCTATACGAATAACATCTCGCTGAAGGGCTTTTGGAACCACCAATAATTCGATGTCATCAACAATTTTGTACAGGATATCGCCTTTTAAGAAATAGTCGTTGTAGGTTTGCTTGTCCTTCAAAATTTCTTTTAACGTTTGATGCTCAATTGTATAGCTATACTCCTGCAACTATAATATGCAATGAGCGACACGCGTACACAGATCTCTTTTCTCCATAGTTTTGGTAAAAGCGTTGCAATCTGTTACAAGTTTGAAATGCGTTCCGAGCAAGTAGGCCTTAAACTTTTAAGTGCTTCAATGACTACTAAAATTTCCAATTCATAACTCGTAAACTTTTTCTCTTGACTAGTCGTCTTTCGGCTCATATAGTATATCGGATGTAAGCAATTAACGTCTGGCGACATCTGGAGTAATACAGCGCCATATCCTTCGAGAGAAGCGTCCGTATGAACTTCTGTTTCATAACTCCGGTTATAGATGCTTAAGACGGGTTTTTGACACATTATGGTTTTAAATTTATTAAATAAAGCAATTTGTTCCTCATTTATCTCAAATCTATGGTTCTTCTTTTTTAAATCAGTTAACGGTTTTGCAATAACGGAAAAATTGGGTATAAATTTTTTAAAGTATCCGGCTAATCCCAGAAAACTTTCAACCTGTTTAATATTTTGCGGAGTAGGGTACTTTACTAAAGCTTTTCTTTTACCTAGCGATGCAGATATCGTTTCATTTTCGATTATATATCCCAAAAACTGTATTCGCTTTTTCAAAAAATGGAATTTCTTAAGATTTAGCTCCAAACCGTATTCTTGGCAGAATTTTAAAACAATTTGCAAATATTCTAAAGCTTCGTTCTCATCCTTAGCTGGAATTATTACATCGTCTATGTATGGGAGAGCTATTCCTCGTCTGGTCGGATCTCGAAATATTGCGTTTACATGCCTTTGAAATACACTGGGCGACAAACCAATGGAACCTTTCGAAATTGATATTGCCCGCTACGTTACAAAAGACGTATATGGAAAATCCATTTTAAGGTCAATTGTAAAAATTTTAGCTTCTCGCAGGCGATCCAACTGATCTTCAATAAGTGGTACGATAACTTTGTTAATTTTGCGGGAGTCTATGCAAAGTCTAGGTGTACCATTCTGTTTTATAACTAAATCGATAATACTAATACTGTCAGCTAACCATTGCTCATCCCGGTTGTCAACTACCGATCGTTCTTGAAAAGGCAATCTTCGAGGTGTACAATATATCGGCGAATCGTCTTTCTGAATTATTTTCATTTCTACCTTCGTTGATTTAGTATTCAGCGGCTCATAATTATTATAATTTCGACAACAGACACTTTTACTTCTTGATCTGCAGTTTCATCGATATTTAAGTTATGGTCATCAACAATATTTATTTTCAACATGCGTTGAGACACTTCGTTTGATTCATGAAATTATTGTATTTGAACACCGCTTGGCGTTATTCTAATATCAGCTGATGAACAAAACCGCTTGCCCAAAACTTTATTAACATCTACACTGTCGGTTGGTACAACATGGAATGTTAAATTGAATAACTCACTTTCAATATCCATTAAATAATTAAAATGTCCAACCGGTCTTATTTTATTCTCATACCTATTTTTACCAAAGCCAATCATATAAAATTAAGACTCTGACAAGGTAGGTTTTTCGGGAAGCAACGAGATAATTTGTGCGGTTATAGCATTAACAGCACATATCAATTCCCAATTTCCCGTATCAAGAAATGCTAATGATTTTATACCACCAATATCAATTTTTAATTCCATCATATCATTTTCTTTAAATAGACATCTGATGTTTGATTCGTTTTTCTTTAATGGACAGTCTCTTGCAATGTGACCAAATTTATCGCACTGAAAACATTTTGTACCTCTCGATTTATCGTTACAGTTGACTAGCTTACGACCATTGCCGCCACAATTAAAACATTTAATTTTTATCTTCTTTTCTACCTTATTTACAATCTTTTCACTTTTTTAAATTCAAATCTCTTTTTGTTGTTTCTCAAATAACCTTCATCAATATCGCCACGATCAGCCAATTCTTTCATTTTCAGGTAGTATTATTGTACGTTGTCATCGTTTCCCATTCTACAATCGGATAACATTTTGTGTAGTTGTGCACTATTTGTTGCTGAGTCAAATTCTTCAAGTAAAACTTCTTTCAATTTTGTATAATTTGTTATACCTTTTTCACTAGATATAAAAAGTTTATCTAAGCCCTTTAAAGATTTTTATGCGAAGACAAACTTTTGAAATGTATCCCAGTATAAGACTGTAGCTGTTTCTTCGAACTCGTTTAGCCATGCTCTAATTGGATAAATATTAGATCCATCAAAAGGTCGTAAAGAGTCTTCAATGTCTCTAAAACTGATAGAAAATCTCGGCATATTGGGTGGTGTTGGCTGAAGTGGTTAGCGCGTTGACTACTAAGCAAACAATGACGTGGGGCCTGGGTTCAAACCCTGGCCAGAGCAAGTCAATCAACATCATTAATTTCTGTAATGTACCTTATATTAATTGTTGTCGGACTATTTAAGTGATGAAGGCATAGCACTGGTCACTAAAAAAACTGTTCCGACAGCGATTGATGATGTTCTAAGCTAATGTACACAACATCGCCCTCCTTCGTCGGTTAGCAGAAACATCGGCGAAGTAAAACAATTAATAAAATGCCTGCCAATACAGCTTAACAAAGTTAATGCGTCTACCTAACACCGGAGACGCCTCAACACTGCTATAAAAATTAACATAACGCGCAAAGCAGAGTTGTAAAAGAGTTAAGCCTTCTACATTTCCAACATCTATCTTCTCTACTCTATCCCTCTCTCTGAGTTCCGGCACAATGCACTGCATACGGAGGGGTCATCCCCTGAGTGCTGGTCCTAATTAAAAAAAAAAAAAAAAAAAAAAAAAAAGGTGTCGACAAAATAAGCAACAAAATGCTTCAAGAATTGTCTTACATTGCGAAAAGAATAATACTTTTCATTTTTAATGGTATTCTACGCCTAGAACACTATCCCAAAGAATGGAAGGTTTCGCTAATCACTGTGATACCAAAGCCCGGCAAGGATCATACGAAGGTTGAATCCTATCGGCCTATTAGTTTATTGCCCAACATTTCAAAACTATTTGAAAAGCTGTACATGAGCAAGCTGATGCCTATAGTGACTAGTAATGGATGCATTCCAGATCATCAATTCGGTTTTCGCAGACAACATAGCACAATTGAACAAACTCGCAGACTTGTGAATGTTGTTAAGAGACACTTTTGAAAAAAAAAAAAAAAAAAGAATATTGCTCTGCGCTCTTTATAGATGTTTCTCAAGCCTTCGATAAAGTATGGCACGAAGGTCTTATCAACAAACTAATTCAAAATCTGACTTACCGTTAAGCAGTAACATTCACACGTCAACATTTGCTGATGATACAGCTTTTCTAAGCGTTCATGAAAGCCCTGAAGAAGCTTCCCGCAACTTACAAAGATATATATCCAAATTGGAAGAAATTCTATACTAAGCCGAGATTGTAAACTTCTTTTATACAAAGCGATCCTGAAACCAACATGGTCCTATGGGACACTGCCTCAGCATTGAATGTAGAAAAAATTCAAAGGCGACAAAACAAAATTCTACGTACAATAACAGCAGCCACCAGAAGCAGCCGTTGGTGAAGACAGTATTTTCAAATCATGCGAAAAAATATATAAAAACACTTGAGTTGCACCCAAATCCACTTGCTCGCAATATTCTAGAGTATAGAGGCCACACCCGGCTGAGGAGGAGGGAAACTCTTTCTCTCAGCCGTACACGAGAGATGTAAAACAACAAAAATCAACGGTTGAAACTAAAAAATTTTGTTTAGCACTGGCTAAACATATAGTTAACGTTTTTTTTTAGATTTAAGATTTGAACAACTTATTGATGTTTTAATTTATAATTGAAGATTCATAAAAAATAAAATTAATAAAAAAAAAATCCATTGGGCATGACAAAACCCTCAAGATAATAGAGAAGCTCGTAGCATTGTAATATATTTTGCCACTATGTTTTTATAAAACAATTTTTAACATAGCACAGACAAAACAAAAATTTACCACTTGTGTTGTGGTTTCGAAAATTTTAAAACACACCGAAAAATATAAAAACGGTGTGATTTAGCGAAAATCACAAATCAAACGTGTGATTTTAAAACATCATGTGATTTTCAAAACAAACACCTTATTTGAAAAGAGGTAGCAGTTGTGATATTGTGTGTAAAGTGATATAGATCTATATTTTTCAAAAAATCTTTAGACTTTTTAAAAAATAATTTAAAATATAAAAATTATCATTAACTCGAAATGAGAAAAATTTAACATACATAAAATGTTATTCATGAAAACCTCAGATATTACGGATGACAAACGAGAGCTGCCAGTTTCAGTAGCTATCTATATTCGAGCCATTAATTCACTTTCAGCACCCGCCACATGGCATTGTGAGCACTTTTGCAAAATCATATACTGCTAATTGGATTTAGCTGAAACTTGTAATAACTTTTAAAGTTCAGTAACAGACCAACCTAAATTACGACGCAAAGCGCAACGTAATGGGCATGAGAAATTTTGACAGCCAGACAACGCTTTGCGTCGTAATTTAAGTTGGTCTGTAAGGCTTTATAACGCATGCCTTGGCGGCCTTCTTGTTCAAGCAGGAGAGAAGTAGAGTGTTTCTTATTTGGTTCCTGCAGCTATATTCTGTAATTCTCGTAGCTAAAAATAAATCTCGATCGCTAAAATTTTTAGGGTGAAAATTTTAGCGATTTTGCTAAAAAGGTATTCTGTAACTCTAATCGCTTAGCTAAAATTTACTCTTTTCGCCGTAGCCAATTTGCTGTCATTAGACCATTCCTTTCTTTCTTATTTGATAATATAATATTGAAAAGAGACAAATATATATGCGTGTATATTTGGCATTTTATATTAGTGTTACCTTACATTATAATTTATACTCCGTAACAATGATGGTGTTTTTGTTAAAAAAAAAATTTAAAATATGTTTTAAAACATCTATTTTTTAAAGCTATTTCACAAAGTTCTAGTCAAAACTTATTGTTTTTTTGCAGCACATGCATTTTGAAAATTGTAATGCTCATGATTTTTGCGTAGTAATTTCTCAAGAAAGCATTATGTTCGAAAGTTATGGGAACATTTATAAGAGATGGCATCACTGTTAAGAAATAATTTCAGTAAGCAATTGAAATTTTTTTCTATGTGGTATTAGCTGGCGGTACTGTGGCGTATTTATTTGAAAGTATTTATTTGTACAAAAATATTTTTGATCATAATAAACTTAAAATTTGTGTATAGAGTTTTGATTAATTTTGTAATATTGTAAAAATCTTTTTTTTTATTAAATACATTTTTATATAAAATTTAGTATTTGAGTTTTATTTAAATTAAACTATCTACTCATAACAGCTAAAACACACCTATTATGCTATTCCAAATAATAAATGAGTATGTATTTTTGCCCTTTTTTATCCTTTTTGTAGTTTACTACATTATTTTTCTAAGAAAAAGGCTAAATAACAATGATATAAAAATATTATGCTTAAATTACTTTTTAGCGCCTTCCAAATATCGTTGCTTAAATTTTAGCGTTTCTAGCTAGAAAAGTTGCTTAAATGTGCTTAGAGAATACAAATGTATAACATTGTAGAGATGAGAGAGAGCATTGTTTGCTCTCAGAGCAAACGCCAAAATTGAGGCGAATTCAATTTTTATGACATTGCCTAATTTAGCAATACGAATTACAGAATGCAATATGTAGCTAAAATTCTCTAAAACGATTTTAGACATTTTTAGCGATGGAGATTTAGCTTTAGCGAGTTACAGAATATAGCTGCAGGTACCCACAAAAAAACTGTAGCTGAAACTTTTATTATTATTATCCGACTTTAAATATTAAAAGAATTTTGAGCTGACCTAAAAACACAAAAAAAAAACTTTCTAGTTTAGAGTTGATATTAATTTAAGGGCAGAATTATAAAATTTCGAGAGAGTACACCCCAATAATAAAAGAGGCTTTATGGTTGCTGTCCAAAAGTCTGTATATGACCCTTTAACGATAAATAAATAAATTAAATGGGTTACTACTCGTAACTTGATTTTTTTCTTTTTTTTTTTTGTAAATTAATTATTATAGAATACTTTTTTAAATAAATTTGTACTTAAATTTAAATATCTATGTACTATACTGCAATACTTTTAGTAATAGTTGTAATATATATAACTGAATACTTACTTAAATGCATAAAAATGAGAAACAGGTTTTGAAGTAGTTGAAGAATTTATGCTACCAGATGCTATTGATGGTACGTTTGATAAATCGGTATTGCTTTGACTGCCAGAAATACATATTGTACGTGGTGGTTCTTTATTAATTTCTTGGCAAACTTGATTGGATTGAGGTTGGTTTAAATTTGCTTTTGAAATTAGATCCAATGGAGGATCCTTTTTAGAGCTGAATTCCGAAACACTTTGATGTTGTTGGGTTAATGAAGGTGATAAATTTGTTGAGTCTATATTCGAATTAATGATATTTTTCGTTTGTTGCTGCTGTTCAGCAGATGGCGGTACTATGAATTGCTGCTGTTGATAAAATTGATATACTCCATAATTACTTAGCGATGAAGATACATTGGTATGACTCGATGGACACGGTGAAACAGATAATCCTATATCCTGAGGTTTTTTAGCTACATTAGAGTTTTTTGATATATCCACTTTGTCCATATGATCTGAATCATTCACAGGGGTCGAGTCATCAGATATATCACTATAAGCTGGACTTTGAACCTCTTCGCGCGATGATAAATTACAAGAATTCATTTCAGCAGCGTCATAATCATTAATTGGTGGAGATTTTCGCTCCTTTTTTGGCTTGGCTACAAACGAGATGTCAGCCGATGTTTTATTTGATACCGTGCTATGTTGATTTTGATGCAGATGTGTAGATTTTTCCAAAGAATCTGCACACAATGTAGCATTGCTGGAAGTTTCAGTACCGCTTGAACATATCTTAGGCAAATCGGATTCAAGAGATTCAGATGGAAGTAAAGTTTCATTCGGAGATGTTTTTGGTAGTAAACACAAACCATTGTTGTTTGTTGACTCCTCCTGTCCAAAGCGCAAGACTCCTGATTTACCTGAAATGACAGTTAAAAACGTTTTATTTAACAGGAATGGTAAACATATGAAAAGTAATATTATCAGGCTCAAGTTCAGTTTTATTGAATTAATGAAAATTCAAAATTACTAAGATTTTTTTTGTGTTGGAAAATATTACACTAGGTCACAAATAACAAACTTTTGTCTGTTATTTGTTTCTAGCATACTTTTTCTCATGGATTTGGACCTACTGAACACGAAAATGAATTTTAAAAATTTTTCTGTCGATTGGTTTGCGAGATACAAATTTTTTAATTTTTGGAGGTACACTTACTATTTTGAGCATATCTTTAGTCTTCTTTGACCTATTTTATCCTACTACTACTCAAATTAAAGACAATTGAGCCGTCTACAACTTATTCTCAGAAAATTTTCAAATCGGGTTAGTAGTTTTGATGTTGGCGGCTTAAAAAGGTTAAAAAACTGCGTTTTTTTAGTAAAAATGTGGCTGAAAAATTCATATAAAAATTCATAGAAAATATAAAACGCGATGTTAACAGCGATTTTAATTTTTTTACGTATAGCTGACACTTTTCCAAAGAAAATAAGCCCTTACTTAACAAAATCTGATGACAAATGGCCGACTTATTATTTTTTTGGTAAACGACCGAAATTCCGCTATTTCACGATTTTTTGATTTTCATTATTTGCACAGCTTACCTACCCAACGCAAACGAATAAATACATTTGAACTTAATTTAAAATAAACAAATTAGTCTTCGTATATTATTTTTTAATTTATTACTATTATATACATTTATTTATTTACTATTAATATTATATACAGTGTGTATTTGCGGCTTCAGAAGTGAAAGTATCAGCGTACAGAAACCGTCACAAGGAGTATGCAAAATTTTATACAAAGAACTAAAATCGCTGTTAACATCGCGTTTTATATTTTCTATGAATTTTTATATGAATTTTTCAGCCACATTTTTAATAAAAAACGCAGTTTTTTAACCTTTTTAAGCCGCCAACATCAAAACTACTAACCCGATTTGAAAATTTTCTGAGAATAAGTTGTAGACGGCTTTAATTTGAGTAGTAGTAGGATAAAATAGGTCAAAGAAGACTAAAGATATGCTCAAAATAGTAAGTGTACCTCCAAAAATTAAAAAAAAAAAATTAAAAAATTTGTATCTCGCAAACCAATCGACAGAAAAATTTTTAAAATTCATTTTCGTGTTCAGTAGGTCCAAATCCATGAGAAAAAGTATGCTAGAACCAAATAACAAAATGGCTGTTGCCTAGTGTTATTATTTATATCCAATCAGTTTTTAGCAGAACGTATCAGTACTGATTTCAAGGCCGCTACACCTCTCATCAGCGTTCAATTGTCCATCTTTACAATTTTCGTAAAGTGGATACTAATTGAGAAGAATATCAACTATTTAACCAGTTTTCAACAAAAATAGAATATGAGAATTAATTTTTAATTCATTTTTTATTCTACCTTGAAACAGTGCTGGTTAGTACGAAATTCCCTCATTACTGTTTTGGAACTAATAATCAACACAAACTCATAGTCCGTTATCATCAAAGTATTTTACTTTGTATTTTAACGTTTTTGTTGTTTTTACTCTTCTTCTTTTTTATCTTTTGTTCTGATTAGCTGACTTCATAAATGTTTTTATATTTCTTTTTTTCTGTTTGAAAGTGTTTACTTGCAGTTTGGTCCCACATTTTTTCGCAAATTATTGTACCAAATTTCTATTATGGAGAAACTCTTCATTCATGGAGTCAATCCCAAAATGAATTTTTTGTTTGAAAGGTTTCGCTTGGAGTTTGATACAATATATTGAAGATTACACTTCTAGCTTTCCAGGTAGTAAATTATAAGCTCCAGATATCGGATTTTAAACTTACCCATAGTTGTGTGGAGTAGTGATTATAGGTGGCAGCTATAATCAGGATTGGATGCGATGGGCCGTTGTATCTGAAACTTACTTATTCATAGAACGTCTACAAAGAAAATTAAAAACCGGATCCGTAACTCGATGACGATATTATGCTTAGAAAAGGACTAGGCGCATGGAATGAACAAACATTATAACAGGATGGAAAATTGGCGCAGGGGTTGATAAAATATTAGAAAATTACAGGTTGGCTTTTATTGGCTTGAGCAAAGTTAGATGGTGTAACGTTCCGTTACAAATAACTACAAACTACCATGTAAGTACCCTACAACTAAAAACATAATAACAAAGGGGTATATACTAGCCTGCATAGTGTAGCGACCAACAAATTATTAACATAAACAAAACACAAAAACATGCACGCTCATACAAATCTCATATAGTTGAGATTTTAATATTGATATAACGTGCAGGCACAACAAGGGGAGCAATCACCGATATCGATCTTGTTCCCATACTAACATAACCGCAGCATTTGTTGTAATTTGCCGATTGTAAGGGCTCCCGAATACTCCTTGCATTCGTACTAATCGTAATTTGAAGTAGCCGATCTTAAGAGCCTCCGAATACTCCATAAGTTGGTAATTCGTAATTGCGGACTGTAAGGGCTCCCGAATACTCTTTGCAGTCGTACTAATCGTAATTTGAAGTAGCCGATCTTAAGAGCCTCCGAATACTCCTTAAGTTCGTAGTTCGTAATTTGCCTATTCCAAGGGCCCCGGAATACTCCTTGCAGTCGTACTAATCGTAATTTGAAGTAGCCGATCTTAAGGGTCTCCGAATACTCCTTAAGTTCGTAGTTCGTAATTTGCCGATTGTAAGGGCTCCCGTATACTCCTTGCAGTCGTAATAATCATAGTAAGTAGTATAAGTTTCGTTTAAATGAAGCTTTGTTCCATACATCTTTAACATCTAAAAGACACGACTATTTTATTTCGAAGGAAGTAGACGTTTGACAAGAATCTGGACAGACTGAGTAATACCCCAGCTGGAAAATTAAACTACGTTACAATGGAATCAGCTTGGTCAATTTACTACCACCATAGTTCATGTTATGTATTGGTCTGGTATGCCTATCGAAACCGATATACATCAATATGGCGTAGGTATATTGGTCAATAGCATGTTTCGTAACGCTGTGATTGATTATAGCACAACATAGACAAACTTAAATTAACACAACACAACACCGTACGCTTTTTTCTCAAACAAAACTTCCAGATCAGCTGGAAACAAACACCATTGAACAATATTGGAATAATATTAAAAAGGAGGTCATACAAGCCTCAGAAGAGGTTTTAGGTAAAGCGAGACATAGAAGAGAATATTATTTCACTTCAAACTTGGGAACTTATTAATGACCGTGCATTAGCTAAAAACAAAAATCAACTCAATTAAGAATTTATATGATACAATAACAGCTCAAAAAGAATACACCCAATTGGATAAGCAAGTGAAGTGCGCCATAAAAAGTGATAAAAAAGAATATATGGTCAGAATGGCTAGAGAAGCTGAAAATGCCGCTGCAACTAACAATATAAAGGACTTATTAAACATCACCAGACAAATTGCAGGATCTTCAAGAAGAAAAGCCGTTGCTATCAAATCACAAAAGTTGAAGAGCAACTGAAATGCTGCAGAGATTATTTTATGAGTGTATTAAACGTGCAACGAGATGGCATCAGCATAACATATAATACTTTTGATAACGTACTACCAATTAGAACAAAACACCCATCATAGCGGGAAATAGAGGAGGCCATCTTGTCTCTAAAATGTGGTAAAACAGCAGGTGTCGACAACATCTCTGCAGAAATATTTAAATCTGACCCAAAGATATTTGTCAAATCGCTATACCCACTGTTTAAACAGATATGGAATACAGAAACTTTTCATACTGATTGGCTGCGAGGTATAATGGTCAAATTGCGGAAGAATGGAGATACTACAGACTGTAACAATTGGCGTGGTATAACCATTCTTGGTACAGCTATGAAAGTGTTTATGAAAATTATTATGGAAAGAATTTTCAAATACGTTGAAAAGAAGTTGCGCCCTGAACAAGCTGGTTTTTGAGGGGGTCGATCAAATTGACATCCTTAGAATGATAATTGAGTAAGCGGTTGAAATGCAATCTCCACTATATATACTATTTATAGATTATGAAAAAGCTGCACGAAGGAGAAATGTCTGAACCTTTCAACACCATATCTATTGTTAGACAGAGCTGCTTGCTATCACCTTTGCAATTTCTTATTGTAATGGATGTAGTCTCCAAACGCACAAACAATAAAAAGCCAAGATGTATTGTTTGGAATCCTCTTAAGCCAGAAGCCCGACTAGAATCGATTGATTATGCAGATGATAAATGTGAACTTTCCCATAGACTCAGCGACATGCAAGGAAAGGTAAACGACCTATCTCTACACAATAAATGAAAATAGTTAAAACAACCAATAAAAATTGCAAAATGACAATATTTTACAAAACTTATGGTAACTGCACAGTTTTTGTGGTTTCGTTACAGTTTTATATTATTATTGCACACATATTTATCCTGGAACAGAATGACTTTATATTTTTAATACCTAACTATAATAAATCTTTTTACTCACTCATTTAATTTCCAAATTTATTTTTGCCCACTCTTGTTATTGAACATAGAACTCACATGATGGTAACACATCGCCTTAGACAACTCAGCCACAGAAGAATATTATCATAAACAAATAAAAGCAAATACAAAGATGTTTGTATCTTAACATTGTGTGTGGGTCCGACCAACATTTCGTAATTTTCACATACACAACACGACTGTTAATGAGCTACAGTAAAAAGAGCGCAACAAAGTATAATTGTAACACAATTCGTATGATTGCTTATCAACAACCATGTTGTTGTCGTTGCCGTTTTTGTTGAAAAACAAACACACAGTTGAAAATGAAAGTAAGATAAAAAACACCTCAACTGAGTATTTTTATGTTTATGTATGTAAATTCCACAAATAATCTACACAAGTAGTTTAGTTACTGCTGTGACATGGTTAATTTAACCAATATCAATAGTATGACACTGAAAATTCCAACAACAATTTACATTAACAGTTCATGAACCACTAAAATTGGTTAGATTAACCAACAACATTTTCTTGTGTGTGTACAATCAAATAAAGTAGGTCTCAGAATCAACGTAGCTAAAACAACAGGGGGTTACTCTTTAACTCGATTCGAAAAGAAAACTGTTCGAATTTGTATCTTATTTACATTGAAATTCGAATGCATTTGCTCTCGATTCAAAATACAGAGTAATCCTCCAGATCCACTAAAACTCCTACATACTCAAGTGCAACGTTACAATACTTGGATAGTATTATTACGGAGAACGGAGGAACTCTCAAGGACATGGAAAGCCGCATAAAAAAAAGCAATCGGCGCATTCACCCAACTTCATAGGGTATGGAACAAAACACATGTGTTTAGAAATTGAAGGTCTTCGTAAATCGTTGTCTACGAAGAATTCTCAAAATATTTTGGCCTCGAACAATAAGTAATGAAACACTTTGGCAAAGAACTGATATAGGTGATATGAACATCAAAATTCGAAGAAGAAAATTTAGCTGGATAGGCCACACGTGGCGAAAACCACCTGAAGAAATATCCAATTACGCTCTTGTGTACAATCCCCCATGAATCTGAAATAGGGGACGGCCCAAAACTACATGGCAAAGATCAACTCTTGAGGAAATCAACAGCTTATTTCATAGTCTTGGATGAACATTCAACACCATCAGAAAGCTCAAAGACATAGCCGTCTGTGTTTGATTTGAAAGAAGGTTTTTGGCAAGTTCCCTTGGATGAAATAAGTAGAGATTTGCGTAGATTTAGTACTGCTTTTGGACGTTTTAGATTTAAAAAAACATTGCCGTTTGGAATAAAAATTGCTTCGGAAGTATTTCACAAAATAAATGAATAGATATATATAGATGATATATTGATTGCTGCTGATAATGAAGAGAATCATGATAGAACTGTTGAATTGGAAATGAAGCGAGCTATTGAAATGTTAAATTTAATTGGGATAAGCTTCAGCTTAAGAAAAAAGTTTTGTTTTTAGAACATTTAATAACCGAAGGAGGTATTGGCTTTGATATATATAGATTAAAAGGAATAGAAGATTAGGAGCTCCAAAATGTAAGAAGGATATGCAAAAACTTATGGGATTTATTAATTACATAAGAGAATATATTCCAAATTTAGCGCATGATGTATGTCTAAGTGACATCAAAACTTTGATTTTGAAAACACCGTATTTGCAACCACTCAACACTAACGAAAATATTTCGCTGCAGACTGATTCTTCGAAAATCGGATTAGGGTGCACAATATTGCAAAATAAAAGACCGGTGTGCTTTGCTTCTCGTAGTATGACGGATGCTGAAACTAGGTATGCACAGATTGAGAAAGAAATGTTGGCTGTCGTATTTGCTTGTAAGAAATTTCACTCGTACATTTATGTACGATGGTCGAAATTATCACCAACCACAAGCCATTGTTAGGCATTATGAAAAAAGATTATAATAAATTAAGGTTGCAGAGCATGAAGCTAAGATTGGAAAAGTATTCATTGACATTTAAATATTTACCAGGAAAATATCTATATTTGGCAGATTGGCTTTCTAGAAGCTTTTCAAAGAAAATAAAGAGATGATGAAATAAAAGGATTAAATGAAATGGTACACACTATAATTGTTAGTGACAAGAAAAAAAAACGTTGTTTCAGAAGGAAACAGAGAACGATGAGGTTTTAAAAACAGTTTTAAAATATGTATAGTTTAAGTGGATGTCCTAAAGATAAGGCGAAATTGGAAACAAATATGAAATTTTTATGGAAATGAAAAATGACTTATTTATAGAAGATAGTGTTGTGTATTTAGAAGATAGGATTTATGAACCATACTATTTGCGAAATATGGTTTTAAGTCGACTACACTGGTCACATTTGGGCATAGAGAAGACCAGAATCAGAGCAAAAAAAAAACTTATTTTTTGGCCTAGTATGTATCAAGACATAGAATCAATGATAATTAGGTGCAACCACTGAACCACATGGTTCAGCCATGTCATACCTAGTGGTCTACATCAAAATATTGCAATAGACATAATGAAGGTAAAAGGAAAAGTTTACTTAGTCATAGGTGAATATTTCGCCAAATATTTGGATATAATACCCCTCGCGAAGAAAACTGCTTTTAATGTTACGAATATCAATTTTTAGTATTCGCGAATACGAATATTTGAAACAATATTCCCTGTCACACTACTTAAGGTATTTATCAATATTATACATTGCGATACTAAATTTTAAAACCACTTCTGAACATTTTTAAAATAATTTATGTACATACTTTCAGATTTTGTTTTTCTTACTCTGTTTGCGCCTTTAATTAGTAATTAGGTGCTGCTTGGGAGAACATATTTTCGCAGATGGCGCAGCCACCTGTGTCGGTGGACTTTCACATATTAAATTTTAGTTCTTCCATTATTTAAGTCCAACATTCCTCTACTAAGAATTGATTACCAACTTGATATGAATATACATAATACATATAAGACTTTAACTTTTAAATGCTAATTGCAAAATATATAATTTATTTGTGTCTTGCGTCAAAGATAAAGGGTTTTCTTTAAATAAAAATTATTAAAAATTAATATATTTTTGTACATATTATGTACTTTTTTAAACTTCATATATTTTTTTTTCTTTGGAAAGTATGGCAAATTATTCGGGTAAAATTCGCTCGAATTAGGCGAATACGAATATCTTAAAATAGGCGATTAGTTTGAATTTATTTGCGGCCTTCACATTTTAAGCGATATACATATGTACTCAGTGATGTTAGCTAATTTTTCCCAATTACCGTAAAGCCTTAAAAAAATTACCGTTTTTTGGGTAAAATTGCCGTACGGGGAAAGCTTTGTATAGAAACAGTAATATTTTGCATTAAATTAGGTTATATTTTTTAATCAATATACATAAAACTTAAAAATTCAATCACATTTGCCTTAAAGGCTGTATACAGACATATGTGTATACATACATAGATGAGTATATAAATTATTTTATATTTAAAGCTGAGATTAAAAGTTTTATTCATAGATTAATCAAAGATTTTATATATTTTCGGTCTAGCTCGCGATGTCGATCGATCGATAATGCTGAAATTGTAAACGAAATACAACCGGTTTGCGACCTTCTAACCATCAATTTATTATTATTTACATATTTAGCTTTTGTGGCAGTTAATAAATAATAAGTTAAATAAAATCGGTTATTAGAGAAATGCAAGTTAATTTTTTTTACATCTAGGAAACCACCGATCAATATCGTTCGACATCGCAGGTCGGCTCATTTCTTTTTAGTTTGTCACCCAATCAAAAAACAACATTTTAGCTAATGCGAGTACCTGTATAAATATTCCATAGGAGACATTTGTAACATTTAGCCACAATTGGCATTGTTACAAAGTTTTAGGAAAACCATGAGTTTTATGATTTGATTAAAAATTAAAGCTTTATAAAATTACCATACAAATATTGGAACTACCTGCCTACCTTTTGGAGGTCTAAATTACTGTACAATACGGTAATTACCGTACAGTTAACATCACTGTTTGTACTTTCCATAAACGGATAGACATGGTTCTTGTGCAGGAACCATGGGCTATCGAAGGTAAAATTTTTGGCCTTCAAGAAGAACCAGGTAGGTTAATATTTTATAAAGGAAATTGTGTTCCTAGGACGGCAATTTTGATAAGTAAACATATTGGTTACATTCCCATTCCAGAATTCATCCTAAGGGACCTGGTGGCGGCCTTAATTAAGATCCCGACGGAACAGGGGACCAGGCAAGTGGTCTGTGCCTCAGCGTATTTTGCAGGTGATTTGCCTATTCCACCTAGTGAAATCAAGGAACTGGTAAGTTATTGCCGCGACAATAATTATCAGTTTATAATAGGATGTGACGCTAATGCTCATTATCACACCGTGTGGGGTAGTAGTGACATTAATGAGAGAGGCGAAGCTCTGTTAGATTTTCTAGGCTGTGAGGGTATAGAGATTTTGAATAGGGGCTCAGAGCCAACTTTTATTAATGCCATTAGGGAGGAGGTATTACATCTCACTCTATCTAGCTCATTCATTTCAAACTATATATCTAATTGGAGTCTCTGACAAGGTCTCCCTTTGGGATCTTCGTTACATAAGGTTCGATTTCCCGGGAGCCCCGTCGGTTACTCAACAACTACCGTGTCGTAAACACACTAACTGGTCTACGTTTATGAAGGTAACGGCTTCAAAGGCTTATCTGCTAACTTCCGATATTAACTCTGTGGAGGAACTAGAGGTAGCAGCAGATCAGCTTAATTAAGTCGTTTATTCATCATATCAAAGTAGTAGTTTACAAAGCCGTAGAACGGCACGTAAGGTGCCGTGGTGGAGTTACCTTCTTGATGATATGCGCAGGAAAGTTAGAAAACTTTTTAATCGCGCAAAGCGCTCTGGTAATTGGGAAGAGTACAGAAGGTATCTGACCGACTTCAATAAAGAAATAAGGAGATCCAAAAGGGAATCCTAGAGGAAATTCTGCGAAGATATCGAGAATACTCCTACAGCAGCGAGATTGCATAAGGCTCTCTCTCGCTCTCAAATGAGCGAAATAGGTCTGATGAAGAAGGCTGATGGTACATATACCAAGAACCAAAGAGAGACCTTGGAACTGTTACTTAGTGTTCACTTCCCAGACTCAATTCTCAAGGTTCAAAATGAGGATGACTTGACAGACTGCACTCCCGTTTTGTACAGAGAAGCTTTCAAATTGTCAAAGGTTATTTTTAATCCGGATAAGAGAAAATGGGCTATTGCTTCTTTCCAAACTTTTAATGCTCCCGGCGGGGATGGTATCTTTCCAGCATTTATACAAACGTGCATTGATACACTGCTTTGTGTCCTCGCCGCCCTATTTAGAGCCAGTTTTGTCTTCGGACACATCCCCCAACTGTGGAGGAAAGTTAACGTGGTTTTTATACCTAAAGTGGACAACAGGCCAAGTAATCTGGCCAAATCATACAGACCAATTAGCTTAACATCCTTTCTACTGAAAACGATGGAGAGATTAATTGATATGCACATTAGACTACCGATTTTGAAAACCGTCCCCTTGCATGTGAACCAATATGCTTATGCTAAGGGAAAATCGACTGAGCATACTTTGCATCATCTTGCTACTAAGATTGAGAAGGCTCATAGGTCAGGGGAAATCGCGTTGTGCGCCTTCTTCTTGGAAAAATCAATTAAAAATAATTTAATTAAAAATACTAGCGGCCACATTTTGATAGGCAACCTATTATATATAAATATTCTCCCGATGATAAATATGCGTCAAAATTAGGTTTTTAGCATATACTCGATGAGTACACTATTTCTGCAGTGGGATCTTAGACTAGTAGTATCTACATAGAAACATAAACCTTTGGAAATCTTGCGTTAACCTAAACCTAACAACACTAGAACTCATTTTGAATTCCTTTACATATAAGTAATAAATTTAAATAACCTGCCTTGGCAGACAGTGCTAGATTTTTATATTAAGTTTATCCTTTGTATGCTAATTTTTCGAGCTTTTCCTGAATTTATTTTTTTATTTAATTGATGATCTTGAAGTAAATAAAGAAATTAATTACAAAATAAAATTTTTTAGCTATATTTTTATATTATTATTATTACGAATAAACGTAATTATTATTTGAACTTATATTGATTTACATATGAAAAGTAATATTATCAGGCTCAAGTTCAGTTTTATTGAATTAATGAAAATTCAAAATTACTAAGAGTTTTTTGTGTTGGAAAATATTATTATTTATATCCATTATATCCAATCAGTTTTTAGCAGAACGTATCAGTACTGATTTCAAGGCCGCTACACCTCTCATCAGCGTTCAATTGTCCATCTTTACAATTTTCGTAAAGTGGATACTAATTGAGAAGAATATCAACTATTTAACCAGTTTTCAACAGAAATAGAATATGAGAATTAATTTTTAATTCAATTTTTATTCTACAGTGAAACAGTGCTGGTTAGTACGAAATTCCCTCATTACTGTTTGGAACTAATTTTTTAGCTATGCTAAATCTTTTATTGCAAAATTTGTATTTCACCGTGTGCATGCGTGCAAAATTATTCCCTTCGTGCGTGAAAGTACGTGATTAAAAATATTGCGCTCGTGAGCGTGCGTGATCGTAAAAGTTTTAAATCATGCCGTGCGTGAGCGTGCGTGAAAAATATTTATGCTTCGTGATCGTGAGCGTAATTTTACTCACGCGCACATCTCTACTCTTAATCTCCACAAAATTATATGGGTGCGGAGTATACTTGAATATTTTGTGTAATTCGGATGAATATAAACAACCTGTGAAGAAAACTAGATCATCAGAACCACAAGAGTCAACGAGGCTGGATATCGACAATAATTGAAAATTTTCTAAAATTTGTTTCCATAACAAATACAAATCTCATATTTTCTGCGTAGGAATAGCTGTAATATTTATTTATTTATTTAAAGTCTATGGATACGTAATCCTTACAGACCATGAAAAAAAACAATGCATAATACATAAGATTTACATTAAGTATTCAGAAACAAAATAATATTACGTTTTACAATATTGACGTTTAGAGCAAAATCAACATGTTGATAAAATTTATTATAGTTAGCACAAATTCTAGTTAAAGGATCAAAATTAGTATAATTAGCCCTAAACACTTGAACATTAAAAGATATATTACTTATTAGGAAGTCAGAACAAACATTTCCTTTTATAACAATAAGTACAAACGTGACATTTAACATTTTCCTACGACTTTTAAGAGTTGGTAACTTAATTAATGCCAGTCTGCTAGTGTATGGCGGGAGATTAAGCATATTCCAGCCTAGTCCACGAAGACAAAACCATAAGAACTGCTTTTTTACAGATTCTATAGTAGTGCTATGAACGTTATACGCTGGGTCCCATATAATTGATCCATATTCCAGGTTGGGTCTTACCAGAGAAGTATATAGTTGCTTAGTTATATACGGGTCATCAAATTCTCTGGCCCAATGTTTTATAAATCCTAAAACAGCACAAGTTTACTTGCGGTTGAAGACATATGTTGAATAAAATTCAATTTGGGTTCTAATGAAATTCCAAAATCTAAGATAGCATCCACTTTGTTCAGTATGTAGTCCACATAATGTGAGATTTACGTTACAAACATATATACTTAAATTTTTTATAATTTAATTGCATAAGTTTAACATTGCGCCGAGCATTAAAAGCATCAAGATCATGTTGTAATCGATAATGATCAGCATGTTGATTAAGAAATAAAAACATTTCGACGTCATCAGCGTACATAAGAATATTAGAATATTTTATAGTATTTGGCAGGTCATTAATAAACAGAGAAAACAATAATAGTTCAAGATGACTTCCTTGCGGCACCCCAGATATAATATTAATTGGTTGAGATAGTCGCTTCTTGAAAAGAACTTTTTGCCTTCTATTAGTCAAATACGAAAAAATCCAATTTAAGCTGTTGTGAGTAAGTCCCATCATATCAAGTTTTTTTATAAGAAGTTTGTGATAGACCTTGTCAAAAGCTTTGCTGAAGTCGATGTAAATAACATCAGTTTGTTTTTGTTGAACAAATCCTCTGTTTACTAACGTGGTTAAATGCAGGAGATTTGTCAATGTTGAGCAACCTCTTTTAAAACCATGCTGATTTGGAGATATAATTGATGAAACTTGATGATCAGTAATTATTTTCTCAAATAATTGTGAAATTTTGCTAAGCTTTGCAATACCTCTGTAGTTTTAAATATTATTTTTACATCCAGATTTAAATAGTGGAATAATAAATGATTCCTTCCACAATGTAGGAAAATAACCAAATTTGTCAAGGGTTTTGTAAAAGCTTCTGCACAATTTAATAGTAATGAGCTCGGAATCCCGTCAGGACCATATTTTGATGAAAATTTCAGCTTTTTCAAACTTTTAACAACAGTTTGATTGATATACTTAAGTTAATCATTTCTGAAGAAGAACGCCGTCTTAAATCATCATATGTAACATCAGAATAAGTCGTAGAAAAAAAATCAGCAAACATATTACTTATTGTCGGATCATCATTAGATTCATAATCCTTATACTTCATGAGCAAAGGAAACTATATAGAACGTCTTTTAGAGTTGACAAAAGTATAGAATGAGCTTGGATTAGTTTTCAAGTTATTACGAATTTTATTTAGGTATTGTATGTAACAAGACTGATTTAACAAGTTGTACTGAGCACGAATTGTGGAGTAATTAGTATAGTCACTACGTGATCCAAATAATTCATATTTTTTGTAAAGTTTATTCTTTTTATTCTTAATTGATGACAGATATTTCGTATTCCAAGGTGGAACCATAAAATGCGCATCCATAATTTTGGGAATACAATGTTCCATATACCCATACACCTTATTATAAAATATTTCGACTATAGTATCAATATCAATTGGAATTCTCACTTCACTAAAGTCCAAGAGACCAGTTAGTATTAATTAAAAGCTGGTTCAACAGGTTGCAATTGGTTTTCTTAAAACAAAATTTCTTTTCCTTTTTATTGAATTTTCACACAGCAGAGTCCAATTATATGTAAAGATTAATTTCAATTGACGGATGATGAGAGTCTTCAGATTGGGATATTGGGTCACAGCGAGTAACAGTGATGTCAGTACATTACTTTGCAAAAACTAGATCTAATATTTTAAGGTTGTCGTTTGAATCAGAAGTTTTATTTTCATGCAAAATAAAGTTTATAATGAAAAAAAAAATGCATATTTGTTGATTTTTAATCTAGTCATTGAGCAAAAAAAGGTGAAAAATGGGGAAAATTTACATTTTTGCGATTTTTAAGGCACTAGATGCACTTTTTTCAGATAGGTTTGTTTCGTTTTTTTTTTAATTCAATATCTACAACTTTGCTTCAGACATGGTAAATTTTTTATTGCGACAATGTTACAAAATATTTGAGGCTTAACATTAATTAATTAATTATCTTTTTAATTATAAGTGTTTTCGCTTAAGCAAATATAATGACAACAATAAAAGTTCTTACTTGTATAAAAAGGCACTTAACAAAGTTGTAAAAATGGGCAGTATCTCACCCCGACTTGATAGTAGAGGGCAAAATATGTTGCATATTTTGCCATTTATTGATGCAACATAATTAGAAAGGAACGAAATCGCTTTTAAATATGTTACATATTTTTTAGAATGGTTAATTTTCGTGATCCATTAGTTAAAGATCCTCTATCATTAATTTAATCTGCTGAATTACATGTAAGTTTTTACACTACAGCTTTTATCATTTTTTAATGGGTTGAAACTTTACTATACTTTTTCAAAGTCTATCTTGTTCAAGTTGAGCTTTATTCTAGTGTTTCTTATTTGATTCCTAATGTGATTGCAGCTGCCGTGGTGGCAGTGAGGTCTAAGCGGTAGACAACTCTGATGATGAGACTGTGGTTAGTCTCGAAACATCGATGTCAGTTCAAACCTCCGCGCAGTCTAATTTTTCTTTGTCTGTTTCAAGTATTAAAAGCCACTAGATTTTTCTTTCTAATTTAAATAATAATTTAATTTATAACAAAATTATATTTAGAGAAAACAAACTTAAGCCTGAAAAATTAAAAATTTCTTTGATTAAATTTTTTTATTTTATTTTTTTTTTTTGTTATAAATTGCAGGGAATCCCGATTTTTCACTAACAATATTAAGCAAAGTTGTAGCTAAGGTAAAGCTGAATAACTCTTGTGAACATAATAATCCAATCTGAATGTGCCTAAGCACTTTAAATAGCTCATATTGAAAACTTAAAAACTTAAATAAAAAAATTCTGCTATCTCCGAGTTTTAGACGAATTACGGCATTTTGGGAATCGGGATGGGCATCGCTAATATACATGCGTAAGTAAATGTAATTATTGTCAGAGAAATATTAGGTAGACATTGTTAACATATTTCGAGCAACAAAGGAAAAATTTAATATTTATACATCCCTTTTGTAGATTTTTCAACAGCACCGGCTGAATAGAACAAACGTTGTTTTCGGTAAAAGCCACTAAAACTCCTCAGTATTCATATGCAAAAGCATATTTCAGCATTGACATTTTTCATTTATAATAATTCTAAATTCGTTAACAAAATTAAAAATGCATAATAAAACATTTTCTCAAACTAGCTTTAATATTATAACACTAATTATTTTATAAAATTAATAAATAGATGATTAACTTACTTGTCGGACTTTGCAGTATTGCTTGGTTGTGCGGTTCGAGCGAAAGAACGGTGTTAATCTTTATCATGTTGTTATCCGCCAAGCCATGAAATTGTTTTTGTTGTTCCTGATGCATTTTTTCAGACAATAAGTTTTCAATATCACATGGAAGAGTTGGAGCTGTACTGCTTGATACCGCAGATGTCAACATGTTTGAGCAGGAAAAAGATGAAATCGTTTCAGAAGTAAAATTCTTCTCGGAAATTTGTAGTTGTTCAGAGACATCTTCATTTATTTTGTTTGTGGTGCATTCTTCAGAAATTTCTGTTGTTGCTGCTTGAGATGATATTACCATTTGATTATTTGGTATTAAGTCGGAAGGGTTAGGTGTCATAGAAGGAGTTGGTGTTGATGATAGAGGACTAGGTTGAGGAGTAATTTGATCTACTGTTTCTGCCATAGAATCTTCATCAATCAGTGATGCATTTCCATGAGCATGGGACTGATGGTAACGTAAGCCATTGACATGCTTGTACTTTTTACTACAATCATTTTCGGGGCACTCAAGTAGTACTGGCGAAATCGCACATGGCGGTAAAGTTTTGGGCTTTTTTGTAGTTATTTGTACGTTAAGTCCTGTTACAGGATTTATTAAACTTTGTGGCTGATTTTCTTGGCCGCCAACTGTACTTGAAGACATAGGTGTATTACAAGCACTTAATAAGCTAGAGTGATGAGCCTCATTATCACCATTTAGAGGAGGTGGGGACTCATCTTTTGACTTTCTTTTTTCTGCGCGTGGAGGTAAGAGTGCTGTTGGCGAAGTACTTGGTGGTATTGAACCGCTATTTCCTGAAGAGCACGGTGAATCGCTATAAGCTTTGTCCACCATTGGTGCATTTGTTGTCCGTGACGTTCCACGACCACCTTTAGTTGAACCATTTCTTAACTTAGAATGTACGTGGGAGTGCGAGAAATAAATCTTTTCAAGAACAAAAGACACCAAGAAATATAAGTAAATTAATTGATTTGTATAAAAAAAATAAAAATAAAAATAAAACATTTACAAACAAATCAACAAACTATTATTTTTTCGATATGAATCTGTTTAATTTTGTTGCAACGTGCAATTAGTTAACGTGAAAAGGTTGACAATGAAATTATTTACAAGGCAAAACGAAAAACCTGCACTTTACAAATACAACATTTGTTATTGGTAAGCTAATCTATACGCTGCATTTGATTGGCTCATCAACTCATCAGTAGATCTTTACCACCATGCTTTAAAAAAAGTTTTCAAATTCCTTATACACAAAATACCAAGTCTGAATTGAGTATTACCAAAGTACAAGTAGAATAATTTTAAAACCAAACAAAGTATTAAAATTGTTGTACTTGTACTTTGGTGATTTTTCAATTAAGACTTATGGTGTTTTCTTTTCTACACACAAAATTGCACCTTGTTGAAAGGTACATGTATAAAATGTCTAACAAGCCCTGTCATAATGCAACTTGTTATTTTACTAGAACAAAACACAAGTTATGAAAAAGTGAAACGCCCTGTTTTTAACAGCTGACAGTTAAGTTTTAAAGGTCAACACTATCGATTTTTACAAGGCGTAAAGCGCAATGCCTTCCACCTTTAGTGAGGGCGATATTTTTAGAATCAAACCCACCTAACTTTTAGAGAGCAAAACACTTTTAAGAAGTGAACACCAAAGTACACTTTCTGAATGGAGATGTACCATATTTTTGTAGAAAAGAAAACACCATTGGCCTACGTTCACATTTATTAAATATTTGTCCACAAAAACGTAACCACTAGTTTTGCTTACGGATAGTGTATTTAACTTTTTTATATTGCAAAATAAAATTAATTATTCGACAAATAAGTATTTTTATACAGTTTATAAAAAAATATTGGAATTAAAAGAAATAATTTTGAAGTTTCTTTTTTGGTTACGTTTTTTTTTCGACAAATATTTGATAATTGTATGTGAACGTAGCTTTAGTAGTGTAAATTAATTTTTGAAAACATAAATTCTGTACAGCATTAAAAATGTCAAAGTTTTAGAATGTTTAAGATGTGTATTGGATAAATTGGATGTCGACAAAATATTAAAGAATTTTTATTTCGGCGACTGTTCAATTTCAAAGGCTGTTTTATCGAAGTTAAAGTTTAATGAAATTTTTACTGATTAAGTTATATATTTGATTTTAGTCGAAATTAATGATGTTTAATCCAAAAAAATAATTCAGACTTGAATTCATATAATATAATTTTTTAATATATGAGAAATTATTATTATTAGGCATAAGTTCAGTTTTATTGAATTAATGAAAATTCAAATTACCAAGAGTTTTATTTTGTTAAACATTAGTATATCCAATCAGTATACGGATTTCAATGCCGCTACACCGCTCATCAGCGTTCGTTCATCCATTTTTGCAACTTATGCAAAGTGAATAATAATTGGGAAAGAATATCAACTATTTAACCAAGTTTTCAACAGAATTAGAATACGAGAATTATTATATTGATAATGATATTTTCAATCTTTAAGCTAATAAGGCCTAACGTAGTTAATGTTAATAAAACAGCTTTATTACATTTTTTACCCAATGTTTCGTCAATTGTTTGTTGACTTCTTCAGGGGTTTCGTCTATTTAAAATTTAAAAAACATTATATGTATATTTTGAAAAGTTTTTTCTCTGTACATTATTTACTTACAATAATACAATGTTCAATTGAAAAGGATTGCAATATAAAATTATTATTGACATTTTTTAATGCCGAGAATTTTTTAAAAAATTAATAAATAAAAATGTACAGTAAAGCCAGTTGGTACTGTTATTTGATTGCAACAATATAACTAGCGCTGATATATTTCTACATTAAGTTTATCTTTACTATTTGCATCACAAGTTGAAAATCAGGGTGGTTATGAAAACCACGTCAGAATTGCCATTTACCAGAATTGAAAATCGATTCTGATTTCAGTTGGTTTTATGAAAACGTCTTGGTTTTGTCTTGATTCGATACTAAATAAAAACCATGTTTGAATCAGTTGTTCTGCTTTGTTTACATTTTTTCTACCATTTTTCTGCACAAATTTAACAATTTATTAACAAGTGAGACATTTTAATAAAAAAATATTTATTTTATGCACAAATATTTTTTTTGATACTTTTATTATTTACTAGATTTTTCCCGCGGCTTCGCTCGCTTTGAAGCCATACTATAGTAAATTGGATTGGATATTGACGTGACTGTCGGTAATACAGCACTCAGGGTTGGAGCTTCATTACATTGAGCTATTTTACACTGGATTAATTATGCTGGCATAACATGCATAGCTGCCAGATTTTTTTAGGTAATATCGTCTTATTTTTGGGCAAAATTCGTCATTATCGTCAATATAGCTTATTGAAATCGTCATAAAAACGTCAAATGAGAAAAACCGCTTTTTTTCTAACAAAACATATTTTATTAGAAGCAAAACATAACAAAACTCTTAAATAAATAAATCTGATTAATAAAACAGCATTCTTTTGAATACAGAGATCAGATACTTCAATTAGAATTCACGATAAAATCACATGTAAATATATTGCATGTTTTTCAATACTTTGAAAACATGCATGGAAACATTATTGTATGGAAAAAAATAAAAAAATCCAAATCCTTTACTTATTTTTACTTCAATTTATTAAAATATGATTATAAATTTCATTTTTGGAAACACATTTTGTAAAAATGTATAAAAACTAAAATATAATTCATACAATAAAAATATAATTTTTAAAGAAAATAGACTTGTATAAATATCCATACTAGTGATGTTATGAATACTCGTATTCGTATTCGACTATTCGCCTGTTTTAAGATATTCGTATTCGTATTCGTATTCGCCAAATTCAAGGGAATATTTTTCGAATAATTTTCCCATACATTTTCCAAAAAAAAAAATCATACAAAAGTTTAAAAAAAGTACATAAAATGTAAAAAAAATATAAATTTTTATTAAAAAAACCCATTGTATTTCACGCAGAGTAAGAAAAACGAAATCTGAAAGTATGTAAGTAAAATAATTAAAAAATGTTCTGTAGAGGTTTTCAAATTCGGCATCTTAATGCAATAATAATGTTAAATCACTAAATTTTTTTTTTCATTTATAGTTACTAACGCAAAGGCAGGGATTTTTTCCAATTAAATTTGAAATATAAACCTCAAAAGAAATATTCGTATTCGTATTCGGCGAATACTGTTTTAAATATTCGTATTCGTATTCGCGAATACTAAAAATTGATATTCGTAACATCACTAATCCATACAAACATATATGTACATATAATATATTTTACAAGTACATATATAAACATATCGATTAAATCAGGTACAACTGTTAAATCATTGCAGCTTTAAATAATATTTTGTAATTAATATAGCTTCCAAATACGACTTTTTCAATGAATTTCTTACTTTAGTCTTATTATGTTTATCTGACTAAGTATTATTTCCACATTTGCTGGGGATAGTGGTAAAACTAGGTTTTTTGTAATAAATTTAGTCAAAACCGGAAACAAAAGACTAGAATCCCTCGTTTGCATCTCTGATATTTTTTTCCAAAAATCCAATAGTTATATGTTTTTATCACTGCAATAATTTTAATTGTCTGAACTCAGTTTCTAGCTCTTGGCTTTCACTTTCTTCAACAAAATAGGAATATTCTGTTACAATTTCAGAAAAGCAACTTTTTTCTACATTAATAATATTAAATGGATTAATTTGGACAAGAGCTTTATATTTATTTTTAAAATCAAATCTTGATAGTATCTGATCAGAAAGCTCTATATAAAAATTAATACAATTATTATTTTCCTTTTGCACTTATTTGTGCTTCTTCAAATTCAGCTCTGGCAAATATTGCTAAATAAATGTCTTCAAAATTTAAAAAAATGTTTTTGTTTTTATAATCAACTAGCTGAGCGCCCGGCTTCACACGGAAGCTATTTACTTGTATAAATTTCGATTTACCTAATAAAAGCTTATCACGACTTTCACAAAAGTCATAACTCACGAACGCGTCGACCGATTTCGATAAACCATCTACACTATCATACGAACAAACCCTAAAAATTTAATAGAATTCAGATTGACCGTTCGTGAGTTATAAAGTCATAACACACTTGCAACAATTTTTTTATATATAAATTAAATAAAAGTTTACAGTTTTATGCAAACTAGTTTTTAAAAAGTTGCTCATTAAAATTTTCAGCAGTTCAGTTGCTTTAATAGTTCAAATAAATGTTGCAAACTTGAATTGTTTAAAATCGTCAAAATTAGGGTATAAATCGTCCCATCGTCACTATGGCATTTTTAGGACCCAAAATCGTTAAAATGACGATAAATCGTCAAATCTGGCAGCTATGATAACATGACAGTTTTTGGCGAGAGGGGTGAAGAGAGCGGTTTTTCGTTGGCACAATTTTTCAACCAGCCTCAAACCCGCATTAGCAGCACAAAACTAATACATACACACTTACGAATACACAGGTTCTGTGTTTTCTTTTTTACAAACCGTAAATTAGTCGTTGGTTAGCTATCGTCGAGTGAACATGAATTTCAAAGAAGAGGGAGGTTGGTCGCGCCAACAAACTTTATGCATTTATTTTTTAATAAAACAGTATGAAACATTCTCAATTCATTTTTAATTTTTTGTATAGGTATTTTATATTTTTTTATTTTATTTATAAGCAGAAAATATTTTTTTTTGTAAATAAGGCAGTTTGTGTTTATTAATTGTTAATTGATTAAATTTCTCAATAAATCTTTTAAAATACATAAAATTTTTTAACGATTAATTATAAAAATTCTCACAATTTACTTAAAAAACTACAAAAGTTCTAAGAGAATCATTAAGTTACATAAACAATTAAATTAAAAACTTTCAAAAACGTGAAGAAATTTATAACACAAATTTATTCTGAATTTTCAAGTTTATTATTAATTCAGTTATTGATTCAATTGTTCAGAAAAATTTAAAAAGATTAATTATTTAATTGTAAATAGCTTAGCCAAAAATATTGCGACTGGACGCGAGAAGTATTTAAATGAGAGTGAGTTACAGAAAAAAGGAATGCGAAACAAAAAGCAGAATCGTAACAGCATACACATTGTTATAGGGTTGCCTACTGTTTTAAACTTTAACACTGATCAATGTGGATGTTGTTTTACAAATATTTCAATTTAATTTCATTAGGTTGACAAAATTACTTTGGGTAAATTCTTAGTCATAATATCGGCAATCATGTTTTTAGTAGGACAGTATTCCAACTCGATCTCTTTTTTCTGTACCAATTCTCTGATATGATGAAAACGTATGTCGATATGCTTGCTGAGTTTATGATAAACAGAGTTCTCCGCCAACTTTTTAGCACCTTGATTATCGATTTGTAGTAAAACTGGATCATCTTTTATTGCCATAACTTCAATTAGAAGTTTCTTTAAATAAATAGCCTCTTTTTCTGCCTCCGAAGCCGCCATATATTTCCTCGGTACTGCAAAGTGCCACGGAACTTTGTTTCTTGGACTCCCATGAAACAGGACATCCACCATAAAAAAACGTAAAGCCTGTATACGACTTTTTATCCAGAGCATTTCCGCCTCAATCTGCGTCTACAAAGCCTTTCAGAAAACATCCATCAGATTTATAGATTAATTTTAAATCTATGGTACCACTCAGGTATCTTAAGATATGCTTTAACTTTGTAAAATGTTCTATATGAGGATCGGAATTTCGCTGAGCCATCTTTGACACGGAGTGTAAAATGTCCGGTCTTGTAGAAATTGCAAAGATAGGTAAGGGTATCAATAAGCGATTGATATTCAGTCTGATTATTTCTTTCACAATTGGCATCACAATTTACTTGGTAACCAGCCTCTAATGGTACCGCCACTGACTTACATTCTGACATACCATATTGCTTCAAAATATCACGAATATATTGAGTTTGACTTAATTTAATCATACCTGTTTCGCCTTCACGCTCGATTTCCATCCCCAAAAAATGATTTAATATTGTTGAGATTAAAATTATTTGTTTAATAATTATTCATTATTATTACTTGTTGTTTCAAATACTTGTTTAAACTACAATTGATATATATAACATGCTTTTGAAAATATTGTTTTATAATAATCAAACTGAAAATAAAATAGTTTTTATTCCAACTTCAAAAAACAACACGAAATATTTTTCTCTGCTAACAGGTTATGGGCCCAGATTCATAACTTTATTAGAATTTTCATTGTTGTTCGTTAACATTCGTTTGTTGTTGGGGAGTTATTGCTGTAAGAAATGGAGGATTTAAAAATCTCTAAGCTTGAAGGTATGGAAGGCTGGACTTTGTGGAAATTCCAGGTAAAGGTCATGCTAAGAGCTAGTGACCTTTGGAATATAGTAAATGGAATTACAAAGAAGCCTGATGAAAACATTTTGAAGTGGATTTCTTTAGATGCAAAAGCTCAGAGAACGTTGGTTGTATCAATGGGTGAAGAGCCAATGCTTCATGTTATGAATTGCACCACATCTTTTGATATGTGGTCAATTCTCGAAAATGTGTATGAGCTGAAGTCAGAAACTTCAATTCATTTATTGCAGCAACAGTTTTTCCAGTATCAAAAGGACTCTGAAGACACCATTTCTGTTCACATTTCTAAATTGCAAAAATTGGCAAAGCAGTTGGATGATCTTGGAGAAAAAATTACAGATAGTATGCTGATAACAAAGATTTTGATGACACTACCCGATGAGTATAAACATTTTTTTTCTTCGTGGGAAGCTACAGAAAAGAAAGAGCGATCATTAAAAAATTTAACTTCAAGGCTGTGTATGGAAGAATCTAGATTAGGAATTCAGCCCAGAAAATCCGAAGCATTTCTTGTAAAAAAATTTAAGAAGGGCAGCATGCAACAAAGTCATGGTATTCAAAACTCTAGAGGTAAATGTTTTATCTGTAAAAAATTTGGGCACTGGAAACGCGATTGTCCCAATAAAAGTCGTAACGTCAATGGTAATACAACGTTGAACAATGGTAATGCTTTTATCGGCGAACATCTTTTAATGGAAACTAAGGAAGAAAATGTCTGGTTTGCTGATTCCGGCGCAAGTGACCATATGTCTATTAATAAAAAATGGTTCAAGAACTATGTGCAATTTGAAACTCCAAAAAGTATTAGAGTTGGTAATGGAGACATAATTCCAGCAATTGGGAAAGGTGATATTTATATTAAGGCTTATGACGGTAAGGTCTGGAATTTTAAATTCCTATCAAATGTGTTGTATGTACCAAGCATAAAACTTAATCTTTTTTCTACGAATGCATGTTTGGACAAGGGATACTCTCTAGAAGCGAAGGCAAATAAATGTCTTTTTAAGCGTAATGGCCAGGTGTGTCTTAAAGGTCTGAGAGGATGTTCAAAACTTTTTAAGCTCTTAATAAAAGTGGAAGAATATGACGGAAATACAAACGTTGCAGTCGGTGTAAATAACTTACAAACATGGCATAGGAGATTATGTCATCAAGAAAAAGAACATGTTAAAAAGGTCTTGGCGTTACATAACGTAAAATATTCTCATAGCGATTTCTTCTGTGAAGGTTGTATAATGGGTAAGCAGCATAAACTGCCGTTCACAAGGAGCATTACCAGAGCAAAAGAAATTGGAGAGTTAGTGCAAACCGATCTTTGTGGACCAATGCAAGTAAGAACTTTTGGTGGTGCTCGTTTCATGCTGATTTTTCGCGATGATTATTCAAATTATCGACATATTTATTGCCTAAAAGCGAAGTCTAATGTTTATCAAATAATTTCAAGATATTTAGATCAAGTGGAAGCTGATACGGGGAAAAAGGTAAAAACCTTACGGTCAGATAACGGTCTGGAATTTGTTAATAAGCAAGTAAGTGAAATATTACGTACACATAAAGTCGTTCATCAAAAATCTGCACCATACACTCCGCAACACAATGGTAGAGCCGAGCGTGACATGAGAACTATTATAGAAGCAGCTAGGTCAATGATACATAGCAATGATCTTAGTTTAAATTACTGGGGTGAAGCGGTTAATAACGTAGTTTTTACATTAAATAGAACAGGAAAAAGTCATAAAGAAAACAAAACTCCTTTCGAACTATGGTTTGGAAAAATACCTGATATTTCTATGTTACGTATTTTTGGATCAGACGCATACGTACATGTTCCACAAGAAAAACGAAGAAAACTAGAATCAAAATCTAAAAAAGGTGTTTTTGTAGGATATCAAGAAAATTGTAAGGGTTACCGTGTTTGGTTACCTAACGAAAGACGCATAGAAATTTCAAGGAATGTTATAATAAGAGAAAATACGCAAGCGCTAATACGTCCACAAGCTAAGGAATCTTCTAACTTTGATTTAGAAGGAAGTGAGTCATTCTTAGAAGTAGAACCTGAAATATTATCAATATCTGATTCAAATGAAGAATTTGAAGATGCTGAATTCAAAAGATTCTGGTATACATGACATACAGAAAGAATCAGATGTTATAAAACATACTGAAAGGTCCAACGTTCATGATTTGACAGTACGGCACTACAATTTAAGATCAAGAAAACCAGAAGTTACACTTCATCATAACCACTACTGTGCATTCTTAGCAGATATAGAAGAACCTTTAACTTATGAAGAGGCGATAAATAGCAAACTTAGGGCACAGTGGAAGAATTCTATGAATGAAGAGTATAAATCTCTTATAAGTAATAACACTTGGGATCTCGTTGAACTGCCAAAAGGAAAGAATATTATATCAAATAAGTGGGTTTACAAAATTAAAAGAAATCAAGAAGGAGATATAGAACGCTATAAATCAAGACTTGTTGTTCGTGGATTTAGTCAAAAACAAGGTATAGCCTATGAGGACACTTTTAGTCCTGTGGCAAAATTTTCATCAATAAGAACAATATTAGCCTTAAGCGCATCTTTTAATTTTTCGTTGACTCAGTTTGATATAAAAACTGCGTTTTTATATAGAACTGTAGAAGAGGAAATCTTTATGCATCAGCCAGTAGGGTATACTGATGGCACCAACAATGTGTGTAAACTTAATAAAAGTCTTTATGGGCTAAAACAGGCGTCCCGGTGTTGGAATAAGAAGTTCACAGATGTTTTAAAAAAGTTTAATTTTAAAGTTAGCAGTGCAGACTCATGTATTTTCATTGGAGAATTTAAGACCAAGAAAATTATACTAGCCATATATATCGATGATGGTATAATTGCATCTGAGTGCAAGAAAATTGGGGATGAGTTCGTTATAATCTTGAAACGTGAATTCGACGTTAAAATTTTTAACTCACTTTACTATCTCGGCATGGAAATAGAAAAAGTTCCAGGCAAGATATTAATTTCTCAGTCAACATATATAAAGAAAATACTACAAAAATTTAGTATACAAGATTCTAAACCTGTAAGCACTCCGGCTGAGTATATTAAACAAGAAATTTCAAAATCAAATCAAGCTAAGTTTCCGTATAGAGAAGCAGTTGGATATTTAATGTATCTAGCTATAGTTTCTAGACCTGATATTGCCTTTGCAGTGTCATATGTAAGTCGTTTTTTGGCTACTTATAATGAAGAGCATATTGTGGCCGTAAAGCGTATATTTAAGTACTTAAGAGGGACAATTAATGAAGGAATTGTTTATAACCAAACTGATAACATGATTCTTAAATGTTATTCAGATTCTGATTATGCTGGAGATGTTGTGACTAGACATTCAACTAGTGGTTACGTTTTAATGCTTTCGGGTGGTCCTATTTCATGGTCTTCAAGAAAACAGCAGACAATAGCCCTATCAAGCACAGAAGCTGAATACATTATTATTAAACAAATACTTGTTTAAACTACAATTGATATATATAACATGCTTTTGAAAATATTGTTTTATAATAATCAAACTGAAAATAAAATAGTTAGTTTTTATTCCAACTTCGAAAAACAACACGAAATATTTTTCTCTGCTAACAAATATGCCTTTATCGTTGATCTCAAATTCATTTGTCAATTGCTGCTTTACATCGAGAACAATATCTACGTCAGAGCAGCCAATAAACAAATCATCAACATAGACTGCTATCAATGCGAGATTGTCATTAATCATTGCCTTATACAAACACCGCTCGTTTTTGCAAGAAATAAATCCAATCTTTTGTAGTATACCATCCAATTTACTGTTCCACTCCTTACCGCTCTGTTTCAAGCCATAAATTGCTTTGTGTAGATGTAGAACTTTATTAGGTGAATTTTGTTTTACAAAATTTGCCGGTTGCTGCATATATATCTCATCGTGTAGATTACTATTTAAGTAAGCTGTACTGACATCAATTTGGTGTAAGTGCATTTTCTTTTCAACTGCCAACGCCAATAGCAATCGTATTGTAGAGTAGCGTACCACCGGAGAAAATGTTGCATTAAAATCAATGCCGAATCGTTGATTACATCCCTTGGCCACCTGCCTTGCCTTATAACGCTCAATTTCTCCGTTTACATCTCTTATCAGAGTAAACACCCACTTGCACGGTATAGCTTTATGCCCACTTGGAAGTTCAGATAATGACCATGTTTTATTTTTCTCTAGAGCGAAAAATTCGTCTCTCATAGCCTTATTCCAAAATATTTTATTTTCACCAGACATTGCCTCCTCAACTGTTTGCGGTATGTTTTCATTTACAGCAAAACCCAATTCATTATTTTGCTGTCTTTCAATAAATTGTTTCTTTGGCCTTCCTGCTTTGCCACTACGAAGAATTCTTGGACGACCTGGTCCAATTACTTTTTCTTGTTCAATAGCACCATCCGATTCAGTACCATCATCAGCTGTGGTAAAAGTTTCATCTTGTTCTGCACATTGCTTATCATCACTGCAAACATCATCATCATTTATTTGCATTGACAGGCTTATTGTTCTTTTCAAAACATGTCAAATACTCATTTATTTATTTTCCAACTGTTTTGTTGGGCATCTATTACGCAGATATGTCGCTGTGTTTACAGCCTCTGCCCACAAATATTGTTTCACACCAGCATGCACCATCATCGATCTCGCCATTTCAATAAGGGTACGGTTGGCTCTTTCAGCCACACCGTTCTGCTGCGGAGTATATGGCACTGTTAGCTGCCTACAAATACCTTCTTGTTCCAAGAATGAGTTGAATGCAGCATTAATGAACTCGCCACCGTTGTCTGTTCGCAGAGCTTTTATTTTGCAGCCAGTCTGTTTTTCAACTTTTGCTTTGTACAATTGAAACTTCTCGAGTACCTCGCTTTTATGTTTTATGAAGTATGTAAATATTCTTCTCGATTTGTCGTCTATAAATGTTACGAAGTATTGAGCACCACTGACAGAACTCACTTTAAATGGGCCACAGACATCTGAATGTACAACTTCTAACAATGCTTTTGTTTTTGTACCAGACTCTTTAGGAAAAGACAATACATGTATTTTGCTTAACATGCATGTTTTGCAGTTCGCCTGATCACTGTTGTTAACACTCATACCCATCACCATTTTCTTGTTGGACAAATCATGTAGACTCTTAAAATTAAGATGGCCGTATCTGTTGTGCCATACTGAATTCATGTTGCTAACAACACACACTCTCTCTGTTGAACTCTCATCGGCTGCAACGAACATGTTGTCACTACGCAACGCTTGTAAGACAACAGTACCATCCAATCTTCTTCTTACAGCTTTGTTTGCGTCGAACTTGACTGATAAGTTGTTTTCAACCACTTTATTCACAGAAATAAAGTTTGCATGTAAATCGGAGGAAAACAAAACATTTTGCAGTAAAATTTTAAAATTATTATTTTCCAAGAGCCATGATGTGTTTATTGCCTGCTAAAGCAATAAACTCTTTGTGGTCTTCAAAACGAACAAACATTTCTCTGCTGTTACACATGTGTGATGTCGCACCGCTGTCGAGTTTAGCGGCTTTGACTCTGCTGCTGCGCACATTGCCATCACCTGATTATTTTTTCCTTTATTCTTCTTCTCACATGCACTAGCAAAATGACCAAAAACACCACACACATAGCATTTGCCATTGAATTTAATGTTGTTTTTGCTATTTCTTCCTTTGCTTATGAATTTGGACTTTGCGACGAACGCTTGTTGTTGTTGCGAATTAGGTGTGGCATTTTCTTCTTCTATTTTTTCTTTTCTGCGTTTCGATTCTTCTAGAAGCTTCTGTTTTAATGATATTATGTTTGGCAATTCATCACATGTTTCCATGGCTATTACAAAATTGTCGAATTCCTTTGGAAGACTTGACAATAGCATGATCACTAATAGCTCCTCCTGGATTTGTATATCGCTTTCAGCCAGTTTTTCGGAAATTTCTACGAACTCGTTCAAATGTTGTACCATATTTCCACCTTCAGGCAATGACAGATTCGCTAATCTCTTGTACAACGATACCTTTTGCAACGGTCCTCTGGGCATATAAACTTCTTGTAATTTCATCCAGGCCTCATGTGATGTCTTGCAATTTCGGATATATCCCAACTGTGTTGGCTTAACACCCAAACAAATTGACGCAAGGGCTTTTTCGTCATCAGACAACCATTTTGTATTCACATCACGAGTGCCATCATTCTTTAAAGCTCCATTCACGATTTTCCAAAATCCGCTGTGAATAAGCACACTTCTCATTTGTATAGACCAACTATCGTAGTTATTTTCGTCCAACTTCTCTATCTGAATAATAAGAGCACTAATAATTTTTTTTTATTTATTTAGCACGCAATTAAACTTTTATCTTTTATTCTTTTATATTTTATGTCCCACTTTATAGCAATAATTTTTGGATTCTGTATCTAGGCCCATAACCTGAAGAAATTTATAACACAAATTTATTCTGAATTTTTAAGTTTATTATTAATTCAGTTATTGATTCAATTGTTCAGAAAAATATAAAAAGTTTAATTATTTAATTGTAAATAGCTTAGCCAAAAATATTGCGACTGGACGCGAAAAGTATTTAAATGAGAGTGAGTTACAGAAAAAAGGAATGCGAAACAAAAAGAAGAATCGTAACAGCATACACATTGTTATAGGGTTGCCTACTGTTTTTAACTTTAACAAAATGTTGGCCAAAGTTTTTTTATTAGTAGGTATACATAGAAGATGTAAAGCAATTTAAAAATTTTTTATATTGATGTTTAAAATTTTCCATCATTGCATAAATATTCAGTAAAGGCCGTGCTTCACTATCCTACACAATCGTACGATTCATTCACAGGAAAATCTTGCAAAAATCTGACCGACTTTAAAAAATCGTTTCAAAATGGAGTTGTAGGTGCCACACTATCATACAAATCTGATGCTAAAACATCTGGTTGACAATAAATACTCCTCTGATCGCATGAAAGCTATCATTTTATGAAAATTTTCATAAAATTTTACAAATCGCACGACTTGCCAAAAAATCTGGCACACAGTTGCATTTTTAGTCCACACTACCATACTTTTTTAGCTCACATGTCATATTTGGCATATCGCGCGACTGTGTAGGATAGTGCGGCACGGCCTTAAATTCGATTCTTATACTTGAAATTCCTCCTAATAATTGCCAATTCATCATCACTTATTATTCTCGCAATATTTCTGCCAACTATGTTCCGTAATGTGCACAACGAAAGACAAACTTCAAATGACTAAAAAAACACTAACCCACACAAAGCTGAGTGCCAGATGAATTATATGCCAGATGAATTAGTCTAGTGTAATTAGGAAAGAACAAAAATTGTGCGGCTTAAAAATTGTTCTAGGGTAAATGTGCTCATTAAAAAACAATTTTTTTATCTTTCGTAAGAAATAAAAATTTTTTTTAATAAAAAGTATCCTATGTTACTTCTAATAGCTCCAAGAATATGTGTACAAAGTTTCATGATGATCGGTTTAGTAGTTTTTGCAAACTTATATTCACATTAATAATATTAATATGATAGAATCTTCAATTATAAATTGAAACATCAATAAGTTTTTAAAATCTTCAATCTAACAATATTAATTATATGTTTAGCCAATGCTAAATAAAATTTTTAATTTCAACGGTTGATTTTTGTTATTTTACATATCTCGTGTACGGCTGAGAAAAAGAGTATCCCTTCTTTTCAGCCGGGTGTGGCCTCTATAATGAAAAATGTTGCGCGAAACTGGATTTGGGTGCAACTCAAGTTTTTTTATATATTTTTTCGCGTGTTTTGAAAATACTGTCTTCACAAACAGAACTTCTAGATCTTAATGAATTCGATGATTTCTGACATACCAAGGGGGCTGCTGTAATTGTACGTAGAACTTTATTCTGTCGCCTTTGAATTTTTTCGACATTCGATGCTGAGTCAGTGCCCCATAACTGGATTCCATAGGACCATATTGGTTTCAGGATTTCGTTGTATAAAAGAAGATTACAATCTCGGCTTAGTATAGAATTTCTTCCAATAAGCCAATGCATTTGAGATGCTTTTAATTTCAATTGTGTCAACTTTGCGACTTTATGCGATTTCCATGTTAAACGACTATCAAGATGAATGCCTAGATATTTGACTACAGTGTGTTGCGGTATAGTCTCGGTGTTAATTTTTATAGACCGGCATGTTTCCCTGCGCAACGTAAAAGTGACGTGTACACATTTCTGCTCGCTAGCTTTTATACGCCATTGTTTGAGCCAGTTTTCCACTTTGGATATATATCCTCTTAAGTTGCGGGAAGCTTCTACAGGGCTTTCACGACCGCTTAGAAAAGCTGTATCATCAGCAAATGTTGACGTGTGAACGTTACTGCTTAACGGTAAGTCAGAAGCATATGTTAAATAAAGTAATGGACCGAAAATACTGCCTTGAGGGACTCCGGCTTCAATCGACTGCGGAGGGCTTAAAAAATTGCCTTCCATAACTACAAATTTACATTTCTTTAAATAGCTTTTTAAAAGCTTAACGATGTTTGCTGGTAGATTTTGTATTAGTTTGTTTAGTTTGTTGGTGCCATAATTTATCGAAAGCTTGTGAGACATCAATAAAGAGCGCAGAGCAATATTTCTTTTTTTCAAAAGTGTCTCTAACAACATTCACAAGTCAGTGAGTTTGTTCAATTGTGCTATGTTGTCTGCGAAAACCAAATTGATGATCTGGAATGCATCCATTACTGGTCACTATAGGCATCAGCTTGCTCATGTACAGCTTTTCAAATAGTTTGGAAATATTGGGTAATAAACTAATAGGCCTATACGATTTTATCTTCGTATGATCCTTGCCGGGCTTTGGAATCATAGAGATCTTCGAAACCTTCCATTCTGTTGGATAGTGTTCTAGGCGTAGAATACTATTAAAAGAAAATAGTATTATTCTTTTTGCAAATAAGGCAGTTCCTGAAGCATTTTGTTGCTTATTTTGTCGACACCTTGGGCTTTTTTGGTGTTAAGACTAGTAATGGCCTTTTAAATCTCCACAATGTTAAATCTTAGCAGTATTTTTGGTAAAGAGACGACTGGTGGCAGTTCAATATTATCAGCAGAAATATTTGGGGTAAATACTTTTTTCTAAATGTTTAACCAAAGAGCACCTTTTCAGCATCAGTTCTTGTCCAGTCACCATTAGAGGCTCGTAATGGAGGTTTGCATATCACCGGCCTTTTAAAACCTGTGGCTGCACGCCATATCGAATAATCTGTTTGTGGTGTTGCATCTAGCTCTTGAAGAAATTTTTGCAGCGAAGCTGTTTTTTGTGTTTGTAAAAGTTTCCTGAGCTGTTTGGTACATTCCTTAAGCTTTAATATTAGCTGAGCCGATCTGTAGCTTTGCCATTCTCGTCGAGATCTCCGTTTTTCAGTCAATAGCCTTTCTATATCTGCAGAAAAAATAGTGTTGAATTTTACTTGTTGATTAGTTTTATTTGTGGAAGCACTAAAGGCAGCTTGTTTAACGTGTGCTTTAAACAACCTGAGAGAATGGTCTATGTCAGAAGGTGTTCTCAGCGGCATTCTTTCCGAGCAATGAGCACGTAAATATTTTTTGTATTTCAGCCAGTTAATACGTGCAGATGACAGCGGTAAATCACATGTAGGTGTTGCAGTTTTGTGTGAGTAAATATTGATAATTGTAGGCGAGTGGTCTGAAGATAAATCTAAAGATGGTTCAGCTTACCAGTGATTAGGCTTGAGCCCCAGAAAGTGTGTTTAGCATTGTAGTCGCCAGCTGCTAGAAAATGGGAGCCCAGTGATTTGTAAAAAGTATTGACGTATATTTCCTGCATCATACAGGACATGTTGAGAGTAAAAGTATTTACTGTTTGTATTAAACTCTCAATTGATACTTCAATAGACCCTGGAACTTCGTTTGCTGGTACCGTTTTTTGCGCTGTACTCTGGTTACTTTTTAAAATGTTAGCGTATAAAACTTGACTACACGATTGTTGCTGAGCAATAGTCGTGTTAGATTTTAATACATTTGAATATTGTTTCTGACTGGTAGGCTGTTGAGATAACTGTGGATAGATTAAAAGTGAGATAGGCGCAGCTGGGATATTATTCTCTCTTTTATTCGACGATCGTTAAAAAAACGAGTAAAGAGGGCAGCCTCTATAGTGCGCAGTGTGATTTCCGCCGCAATTATCGCAATTTTTCGCCTTGGGATCACCTTTTATTTTGTCGCAGCTCGCAGTACTGTGTAGCTCACCACATACAATGCAAACGGTAGGCAACTTGCAGTAAGTTTTGGTATGGCCAAATTCTTGGCAATTCAGGCATTTTTATGTGGAAGCTCAACGGTAACTCCTAGAAGATGTCCGTGAACTCCATCAAAGGTAAGTAGTGTGATTGTGGGAAGAGTTATGACGATGTCTCCTGGTGTTGTTGCCCGGCGATGAGGAACTGGTGGATCTAATTACACGTGTTGGTGGAGCTCTATTATGGTTGATTCTGCCCTTGCTTCGAGCTCATAAAACGTTTGTATGGTGTAGTCTTCGATCTTGCCATCATCAATTAATGACGAATGATGTTCATGCTGTTGTTGCGCGAATATTTCGTCAATATTTCGAGTGAGCGCTCTCATTAATGCTCGTGGATTCCCAAGGATTTTTCGGATTTCAACGTTACGTATGTGCTTCGCCACTTAATATCACCCGCTTCGTTCAAAATTTTTGTATGCTTTACTATGATTTGAGTGATTTTGTTGAGGTATTCTTGTATAATGTAGTCGCCATACAAAGGCTCGGCCTCCCTTGCCATGATTACTTCATGATTTTTGTGGAATTCATCCGCGAGTTCTGTCAAAGGCTCTAATCGTTTGACAAAATATTCAGTGCTTCAATCTGCGCTCCCAAGTGGCGATGGCTGCACACTAATTCTTCCATTGCGTTTTTGAATTATCACTTCGGGGTCACCAAATGTTAAAACTTGATGTAATAAAAAAAAGGGTCGCCGGCATTGAATAGTAATCGTAATCTTAATTTTTTTTTTTTTTTTTTTGATAAATTTTATTATTTATTGAATCTTCAATTATAAATTAAATTATCAAAAAGTTTTTCAAATCTTAAATCTAAAAAATATTACATAAAAGTTTAGCCAATGCTAAACAAAATTTTTAATTTCAACGGTTAATTTATGTTGTTTTACATCTCTCGTGTACGGCTGAGAAAAAGAGTATCCCTCCTTTTCAGCCGGGTGTGGCCTCTATAATTTAAAATATTTCGCGCAAGTACATTTGGGTGCACCTCAAGTTTTTTTATATATTTTTTAGCGTTTATTGAAAATACTGTCTTCACCAACGGAACATCTAGATCTTTATGAATCCGATGATTTCTGACATACCAGGGAGCTGCTGTAATTGTACGTAGAATTTTATTTTGTCGCCTTTGAATTTTTTCGACATTTGATGCTGAGGCAGTGCCCCATAACTGGATTCCATAGAACCATATTGGTTTCAGGATCGCGTTGTATAAAAGAAGTTTACAATCTCGGCTTAGAATAGAATTTCTTCCAATAAGCCAATTCATTTGGGCTGCATTTAATTTCAATTGTGTCAACTTTGCGTCTATGCCATTTCGATGTTAAACGACGATCAAGATGAACGCCTAGATATTTGACTACAGTGTGTTGCGGTATGGTCTCGGTGTTAATTTTTATAGGCGGGCATGTTTCCTTGCGCAACGTAAAAGTTACGTGCACACATTTCTGCTCGTTAACTTTAATACGCCATTGTTTGAGCCAATTTTGCAATTTGGATATATACCCTTGTAAATTGCGGGAAGCTTCCACAGGATTTTCGTGAACGCTTAGAAAAGCTGTATCATCGGCAAATGTTGATGTATGAATGTTACTGCTTAACGGTAAGTCAGAGGCATATATTAAATAAAGTAATGGAACGAAGATACTCCCTTGGGGAACTCCGGCTTCGATCGACTGCGGTGGGCTTAAAAAATTGCCTTCCCTAACTACAAATTTTCGTTCAATTAGGTAGCTTATTAAAAGCCTAACAATGTTTGCGGGTAGATTTTGTGTTAATTTATGTATAAGACCTTCGTGCCATACTTTATCGAAAGCTTGAGAAACATCTATAAAGAGCGCAGAGCAATATTTCTTCTTTTCGAAAGTGTCTCTGATAACATTCACAAGTCTGTGAGTTTGTTCAATTGTGCTATGTTGTCTGCGAAAACCGAATTGATGATCCGGAATGCATCCACTTCTAGTCACTATAGGCATCAGCTTGCTCATATACAGCTTTTCAAATAGTTTTGAAATGTTGGGCAATAAACTAATAGGCCGATAGGATTCAACCTTCGTATGATGCTTGCTGGGCTTTGGTATCATAATAATCATCGAAACCTTCCATTCTGCAGGATAGTATTGCAGCCGTAGAATACTATTAAAAATGAATAGTATAATTCTTTTTGCAATATAAGGCAGTTGTTGAAGCATTTTGTTGCTTATTTTGTCGACACCTGGGGCTTTTTTGGTGTTAAGACTAGTGATGGCCTTTTCAATCTCCACAATGTTAAATCTTAACGGTATTTCTGGTAAAGATATGACTGGTGGCAGTTCAACAATATCAGTAGAAATATTCGGTGTAAATACTTTTTCTAAGTGCTTAACAAAAAGAGCACCTTTTTCAGCATCAGTTCTTGCCCAGTCACCATTCGAATCTCGTAACGGAGGTTTGCAAATCACTGGCCTTTTAAGTCCTCTGGCTGCACGCCATAGCGAATAATCTGTTTGTGGTGTTGCATCGAGTTCTTGAAGAAATTTTTGCAGCGAAGCTGTTTTTTGTGTTTGTAAAAGTTTCCTGAGCTGTTTGGTGCATTCCTTTAGCCTTAACTTTAGCTGGGGGGAACTGTAACGTTGCCATTCTCGTCGCGCTCGCCGTTTTTCAGTCAATAGCCTTTCTATATCTACAGAAGAAATGTTGTTGAATCTTACTTGTTGATTTGGTTGATTTGAAGAAGCATTAAGAGCAGCTTGATTAACATGTGCTTCAAACAACCTAATAGAATTTTCTATGTCAGTAGGTGTTCTCAACAGCATATTTTCCGTGAAATGAGCACTCAAATATTTTTTGTATTTCAGCCAGTTAATACGTGCAGATGTCAGCGGTAAATCGCATGTTGATGTTGCAGTTGTGTGTGAGTAAATAGTGATAATAGTAGGCGAGTGATCTGAAGATAAATCCAATGATGCTTCAACTTCAATCATTTCGCTGGGCACACCTTTCATAACTCCGAAGTCGATAATATCAGGAATTTTTTGTCGATCCGTTGGCCAATATGTTGGCTGACCACTTGAAACTACATTAAAACCCATTTTTGAAATTGTGTCAAACAAAACACGACCCTTGGGACTGATTAAACGTGAACCCCAAAATGTGTGTTTAGCATTGTAGTCGCCATCTGCTAGAAAACGGGACCCAAGTGTTGAATAAAATTCGGTATATTGACTCTCTGAAATTGAAAACCTGGGAGGAGAATAAACAGATGATATCACAAGTTTTTGATAAAAATTTTCAATGCAGATGTTTGTTGCTTTAAGGTAATCTTCACAAAATTCATTTAACAGGTAGTGTTTTATTCGCGTTTTTATTAGAATTCCCGAGCCACCACAAGCTCTACCTCGAGGATCCTTGGTGTCGTAGAAATTATATCCACTAATTCTAAAATAGTTTCGAGACGTCAAATGAGTTTCTGAGATAAGCATAACATCGATTTGTTTATCCAGAAGAAAATATTCTATTTCATTTTTATGTTGGCAGATGCCGTTTGCGTTCCAAAAACATATTTTTAAGTTCATGGTTTGCTTAATACAGCTTGCAACAAAGTAGACTGCATTTTCAAATTTCCTGCATCATACAGGACATGTTGAGAGTAAAAGTATTTACTGTTTGTATTAAGCTCTCAATTGAGGCTTCAATACGACTAAAATTAGCCCCTGGAGCTTCGTTTACTGGTACCGGTTTTTGCGCTGTATTGTGGTTACTTTTTAAAATGTTAGCGTATGAAAATTTATTATTAGGTTGTTGCTGAGCAATAGTCGCGTTTGATTTCAATACGTTTGAATATTGTTGCTGACTGGTAGACGGTTGAGGTAACTGAGGGTAGCTTAAAAGTGTGATAGGCTGAGCGGGGATAATATTTTCTTTTTTGCGCGAGGAGCGTTTAAAAAACGAGTAAAGAGGGCAGCCTCTATAGTTGGCAGTGTGATTTCCGCCGCAATTGCCACATTTTTTCGCCTTGGGATCACCTTTTGTTTTGTCACAGTTAGCGGTACTGTGTAGCTCACCACATACAACGCAGACTGTAGGCAACTTGCAATAAGTTTTCGTGTGCCCAAATTCTTGGCAGTTCAGGCATTGGATAGGTCCAGCTCTTTTATGTGGCTGCTCAACGGTAACTCTCCGGTGTAACAAATACTTTAGATCATAGATTGGATGGGATTAATTTTTTTATCTTTATGTCACCTGGCTGTAACTCGACTCTAAATATTGGTTGGGGGATTTTTTCTTTATTTTTGATGTTTGAAACATTTTTCACCTTGAATCCACTATTTTCAAGGCCAGACTTGACCTCTTCTGGATCCACACTAGAATCTATACCTTTTATTACAACGGTTAGACCTTTAGCACTCTTAAGCTGATATGTATAAAAATTTTTATTTTTAGTCTCAAAGTCTGAGACTATTTTTCTGTAATTATTTTCTTTAGATACCTGAATTTTTGTTTCATTAATTTTCCCACGCTTGATTGGAGTTACGTAAAACTCATTTTCTCCAATTAACGAGATAAGGCTTTTTACCAGAAAGCTGGAGTTCTGTTCTCTTAAATAAATCGATGGTGGTTTACTCAAACTTGTATTAGTTGTGTCTTCATCACCTTGTTCAGTTAAAATCGCGAAACGATTTTCGGAATTTTTTATATTTTTCCCATCTTTGGGAACTTTTGCCGTTGACGCAATTTGAGAAGATTTGGGACTTCTTCCCCTTTTTAACACAGTTATGTATCTATCCATACCTGTTTGAATTTTATTATCACTATTTTCACTTACTTTATCCATAATTTTATTCATTTTGTGCACGTTGGTCACCTGGGTATTTATTGATTGTTTGTTTGCTTGTACAGCTAAGGTGACAAGTTTGCTAATAGGTGCAATTGTTGTTGCTTCTTGATCACTATTTAACATGTACGGAGAGCATGATCGCGCACGAATAGTTGTGTTTTGTGTAGAATTCAGGTTTGTGCTTAATTAAATTTTTTTATTGTCGTCATCAGCAACAAAAGTTAATTAAGCATTTCTACTGCTTGTGGGCTTATTATTGTTGTTGTTGCCAGAAGATGAACTCATTTAGAGTTCTCTTGTTTTTTTCACTTATAAGAGTTTGTGTATGCAAATATTTATGTATACACAAGCAAAAAAAAAATAAAATAAAACCAGTATAATAACTGTTTAATAACTGTTTTGTTTTTGTATTTTTTATGACTTTAAATTTTTGATAATTTTAATATTGCGACGATTATAAAACGCGTCTGTACACTGCGAGAGTTGAAACTGAATGTGATAATCTTTATTGCTGAAATTTATTTTTTATATATTTTGTCACATGTTTATGCGGCCCCTACACGTTGCAACTGGTACAACGGAGTTGAATGATCCAGTCGAGCATTCGCTGCACAAGCTACAACTTTTCCACCAACTTTTCATTCTTCATTAAGAAATAAGTTTTTTGGAGTCAATATGAGGTACGCATATTTGATATTTCACCTTCTAATTCACATATTTTTTACTTAAAACGATGTTGCTTACAAAACGTCAGAATGAAAAAATCGCCATCACACGTACCAACCTGATGGATAAATTTTTCGTCAGTGGAATAAAAATAAAATTTTTTGGATTTTTTTATTCAACCGATAACCAACCGTTGGTCAACCATGCCTCTAACGTAAAAATTGGTTGTACAACTTGATCAAATTGTACAAATTGCAACGTGTAGGTGCCGCATTAGAAAACACAACCTCTTCAACACCTTATGAAAATCAAAGCCTTACAACTACTCCACAAAATAATAAGCACTCATCAACCCGAAGAGATGTACAATTGTACATCTGAAAGGAACAAAACAATAATACCTATGAGATATCAAACGCTGATATCGGAATGGTTATTCTTTATTCCAACTATACGTCTCTGGAATACTATACCATCAAACATTACGGCAGCAAAAAACGCTTTAGATTTTAAGAGGAAAATTTTTCAGTCTTATTTTCTAACGTAACTTTTCTCTTCGCTGATATCAAGTAATGCTTTTCATACTATTATCGAATCCAATTATTCCATATATTTTATTGTTATTATTTTTTATTTTTAGAGCTATGTTTTTTCTATTAAATAAATATTATATTATTTAAAAACTTAACTAAAATTTTTAAAATATGGATTACATTTCTTAAAACAATGTCATACTCAGAAAAATTATTAAACTAAACTTAGTTTATTTACACATAATTGGCATGTACAACTTATTTCTATTTTATTTTTTTATTTCTATTTTATGGTACTTTGATTTAAAAACTGTTGATACCTAGAACTTTATTAAAAGAAAATAAAGTCAATGAATATATGTATACATAAGTATGTGTATTCAATTTGTTTGTTTGCTGGTCTCATCGACAACCAAATGAAAGAGGTTACGAATCAGTGATGCCAACTCTTGCAACATCCAAAGCACTGTGAGCCCATGGAAATAGGGTAAAAAAGGGTAAAACTAAAAAAAATTTCGGGTACAAAAGCACTAACCTAATTTTGTTTTGGGTCTGGTGGATCAAAAGACAGCCTTGGATGCAATGAAAAACTTGCATTTGGATCTATTGCTTTTTCATGTTTATTTTGTGCGACTTTGTCGGAGTAAATCGCTTTATCGTGAATTTATTTAATTACAACAAATGCAATATTCTTTTAGTTCATCTTTTACTGATCTAAGCCACCTTTTAAAAGCTTGATCATTCTCCCAAGAACTTCCCAGAAAGATGATGAACTTTAACACATATAAAATCAATGAATAACTTACTTTTAATTACTATTCAGCTTTATAATAAACAAGGCACTTTCTTGCTTAAATTTGCACAACAAACAAATCAACGGATATGTTTATTTAAAGTAAAATCATTGCTAAACAAATAAATCATAAAATTTTCTGCACGAATTTAGAAAAAAGATGCTTGAGAAATTCTAGAATTCAAACTATTAAAAGTTTGCGAGTACTAATCAAAATATAGATGCAAATATGTAATTGTTGAACCCAGTTCAAGAAGAGTATCATATTTTTTTTTAATTCTTTGTTTAATTAATTTTTTTGGTAACACCGATTGGCTACCCCTGAACTCATTTATTAATTTTCTTTGTTTTTTCTTTCTACCGATCAGGTTTAATATTAAGTTTTTTTTTGCTTTTTTAACGAAACATTCTTAACTGTTTTTTTGAGTTAGTTACCTTTTGTAGTTAAGCAAGGCAAAAAGCCAAATCTAATAAAATTACATTTAATAAAAAAAACAAAAGGTGTTTGGTCTTCTTATTTTCATCAAGAAGATAATCAATTGGGAAAAGGAGGTACCTGATCCCAACATATGGTCCTTCGACTATCCTAGAGTAGGCTAGGATTGATTGAACTGGTCAACAGCTACCGCTGCTCCAGAAATTGTGCATCAACATACATAACTCAAGGTACGAGTGAAGAAGCAATAAAGGTAAAAAAAAAAAAAAACGCAAGGCCTCCCGTGCCCAGAGAAATATAATTTACACGAAGCCTCCCGTGCGTGAAAAGACGAATAAATCGTCAAGGGCTCCACTAGTCCACACACATACAACGAACGAGTTCATCAGGAAAGGTTAGAATAATCTGTCCATTCAGCTAGACGAAAAGAAGCTTCACATCAAGAAGGGAGCAGAAACTGGGTATGTACAGTGTATAGTTATAGTTGTGTGATTACATTTTTTTTTATCTATGCAAACCAAATATGGCTTTAAAATAATTAAAACCCAAAAACCAAATTATTCGCCCAAAATTAATATTCGCCGCAATGAAAGAAATCCAATTAATCAAATAATACAAAGTACCATCCCTGCCACAAATCGCCATCGTTAACTAACACTTCGACTGAACATACTACTTGCACGTACATATATGTATACATACTTACGTCTGTAAAAACAAGTGCACGCATACACAAAGTGAAAAAAAAGCAAAGCAAAAATATTAAAAGTATTAGACAAATAAAAGTTGCACAGAAAATCGTAAAGACAAAAATAAAAGTTAATAAACACATAAAGAGTGAAAACAATATAAGAACAGAAATAGTGGTGTGTGGAATGAAAGTAAAGGCAAAGAATTTGTCATAAATACGTATGTACATATGTAGCTACATACAAAACGCAACGACAACAACAACAGCAAATAATTCCACCAGAATAAAAATCAAAAGCCAACAAGGGTTCCCGGTAAAGAAAAAAAAAAAGTTGGGAAATAAAGGTGAGTGGGAATTTAAATTTGAAAACATAAAATATTTCGCGTTAATTAAAAGAAAATTTTTACAATTAAAATTCTTCACATTGAGCGTGATCCATAATTTCACGAGTCAAGTTAATTTGTGGTGGTTGAGACTTTGGGTGGAAATTATTAACACAAAATTTTTCTCTCAACCTGAATGAAGAGGGTTACTAACACAATATTACGAGTAGTTACGTTAATATAACTTTGCTGATCTGAATATTTAAGAAATTTATTATTGGCATTAAGATGGCAGCTAAAAGGAGGTGCAACTTTGATATAAATCAGGTGGAAATATTTTGTAAAGAGTACGAGCAAACTCCTACTGAGGAAAAAACTGTCCCGTATTTAGAATTATCGCTTAGTGAATTGGACAGAAGGTGGCAAAAACTTATTGGTTCATACGAATCAAACGTGATGGAATCTGATAAAGAGGTCGAGCCAAACTATCAGGATGAAGTGTCTTTGGGGTACGAAAAGGCACATAATAGAGTACGTAAAACGAAAGCGAAAATATTAGGGCTGATTTCTGCGGCTGCAATAGAAAATTTTAATGAGGCAAGGGTAGTTAATCAGCCCTCCATGGCACTCAAACTACCACCCTGTGAGATAGAAGCGTTTGAAGGGGGTTATACAAAATGGCCAGCGTTTAGGGACATGTTTCAATCAGTAATAGGGAATCACCCACATTTAGCGCCAGCTCAAAAGCTTTACCACTTGCGTAGCAAAACAAGGGGGGAGGCAAACCAAATCGTAAAACGGTTCGATTTGGTTGATGAAAACTTTTCGTTAGCCTGGGAAGCCTTAAAAACCCGATTTGAGAATCCACGAATTTTAGCTCATCAGCAACTAAAACAAATATTCGGACTTCAACACATTCCAAATGAAACTGCAAAATCTATCCGAAATCTTCAGAGCATACTCAACGAGAGTCTAGCTATTTTTGAGTCACTCCAGCTTACGCGAAATTGGGATGCCATTTTAATTTACTTATGCGTTTCAAAACTCCCTGAAGAAACCATGCGGTCGTGGGAAAATTCCTTAGCTGACCATAAAAATTGGCCCACTTGGCAGGAGATGTCAGACTATTTGTCGAGAAGAATAGAAACGCTTGAAACTGTTTGTGATATGAGAAAACCATGTGGTAAAGAAACTCATATTTCCAGAAATCAATCATTTCACTCTCACTTAGAGCAAAATAAAATTAAATTCAGCTGCAAAACATGTAAGCAAAACCATCCGCTACGTTTCTGCAAACATTTCAAGTCATTATCTATTAATGATCGAATCAAGTACGCATTTGCAAACAAATACTGTGTCAACTGTTTATCGCCCAACCATTTTAAATCTAAATGCCCAAGCAGTAATCTATGCACCGTATGCAATCAGAAGCATCACACTATGCTACACCTAGAGCAACAGGACAAGAAGGCGATGGAGACCGAAACCCGCAATACTTTCAAACATTTTTCTAGTGATCAAGAAAACCCCACGTCATCTGGTACACAACGATCAAAGATGTCCCTCAACAAACAGACAGCGCCGTCTAGCGCCCGCGCTGATAGTTCATCGGACTCGATACACACTTATTTTTCTAGAAATGAGGGGACAACTATTTTGCCAACAGCCCTTGTCAATCTCGAACACCTTGGGGAACAGTTTCTCATACGCGTTTTGCTAGACGCTGGTTCAGAAAAAACTTTTATTTCTACACGGATTCAACAGAATCTTGGCCTGCCAGCAGAAAGCCACAAAACACAAATATCTGGTCTTGGGGGGACAATAGTAGGAAGGTCACGAGGTAGGTGCTCTGTCGTTTTGAAATCCAGAATATCGGAGTTTCGGCTTCACCTTGAAGCTATAGTGGTACCAAAACTATCCCACCTTTTGCCGTCTAGGTAGGTCAAATTAAAAACTGAAGATATCAGACATTTGACATTAGCAGATCCCTACCTAATTACAGGGCGTAAAAACAAAAATAGCAAGTTGTCTCGAAGAATGAGGGTCGGAATTTGGATGGTTTCTGTCAGGCCCCGTGCCAAACACCGAAATTCAATCGTTTTCAACAATTGTGACCACTTCTGACGACATCATTCTCCAAGAGCAGTTAAAACAGTTTTGGGAAATAGAAGAGGCAGAACAAACTTTGTGTGAAACAAAAACCGATCAATATTGCGAAAAGTTCTATGCAGACACCACGCGGCGACAATTAGATGGTAGATATGTTGTCCGTCTTCCTTTCAAGGCGGAATTTCCGCAGGACATATTTTTAGGCCCATCAAGAACTATGGCATTAGCACAGTACCATCGGTTAGAAAAAACATTCGAAAAGTCCCCTGGCTTAAAGGCAGAATACTCGAACGTTATTCAAGAATATTTAGACCTCGATCATATGGAACCAGTGCAGCATTTTGAGTCCTCAAGCGAAAAACAATCTGCGTTTTATCTTCCCCACCATGCGGTCATACGACCAGAAAGTAAAACCACAAAGGTTAGGGTGGTGTTTAATGCATCGAAGAAAACTAATAGCGGCTTCTCATTAAACGACGTGTTACACCAAGGACCGTCACTTCAGACGGACTTAATGCAAATAGTGTTGAAATGGCGGCACTACAAGTATGTATTTACCGGCGATATTCAAAAGATGTACCGGCAAATTTTGGTGCATGAAGCAGATAGGCCGTATCAACAAATTTTGTTTCGCCAGCACAGCGGAGGCCCAATCAAATCCTTCCGCCTAAAGACTGTAACCTTTGGCGTCAATTGCGCACCATTTTTGGCCATTCGAACTCTACAAGAGCTAAGCAAAGACAGCCAGAAGCTTTACCCAAAAGCATCGGCTATTTTAAAGGACGAAATTTATGTCGACGACATACTGTCTGGTGGTCATACGTTGAGAGAAACTAAAGAAAAACAACAACAGCTTTATGCAGCCTTGAATTCGGCAGGATTTCCTCTGAAAAAAGTTACAGCAAATGATCGGTTTCTTCTTGACTATTTGCCCCGGGAGGATCTTCTGGATGAAGATTTTTTGAGGTTTGATGACTCGAGTACAGTAAAGACCCTAGGTATACGCTGGAACGCTAAAGCTGACCACTTTTACTACTTTTCAGACCGCATAGAAATCTCACCCTCCACTACGAAGAGAAAAATCTTGTCCGTGATTGCAAGGCTATTTGACCCACTAGGCTGGGTAGGTCCAATTGTAATTTTGGCCAAACTCTTGATGCAGGAGTTGTGGAAAGAAAAATCTGAATGGGACGAGGCAGTTTCATCGGAAGTTTTAGTGAAATGGAACACTTTTGTGGAAAACTTACCGCACATAGGCAATATTAAAATCCCCCGATGGACAACATTTTCACCGACTTGCCGAACACAGATTCACGGGTTTTGTGACGCCTCAGAAAAGGCTTACTGTGCGGTGGTTTTTATGAGGACTGAAAGCTTGGCAAAATAAATAGTAATTTGCTTGTGGCAAAAACCAAGGTGGCCCCGTTAAAAAGAATGACGATTCCGAAACTCGAACTATGCGGTGCTTTGCTACTTACAAGGTTGATCCGAAATTTATTCAGTAGCTCTAACCACTCAGAGGAGCTTTTCCTTTGGACGGACTCATCCATCGTGCTCGGGTGGCTACAAAAGGATCCCCACACTTTAAAAACTTTTGTGGGTAACAGAGTCTCCCAAATACTTAGCATAGCCACCGTAAGTAAATGGAAACATGTAAAGTCCGAAGACAATCCCGCCGATTTGGGAAGCCGAGGCAGCCTTCCACAAGAACTCATTCAGAATACCCTCTGGTGGAATGGGCCCACTTGGCTCCAGCAACCCATGGCGGAATGGCCAACACCCCGAATTTTCGACCCTCACAACTTGGAAGAAAAGAAAAAAAGTGAAAATATTTCAAAATCTGTCCGTCAGAAAGAAACAACTATATTTAATTTCAATTTAAAGACTTCATATCTAGAAGATAGTCCGTACGACATTCTACAAGAATTTTCATCACTGGATCGCGCGCTACGAGTTGTCAGCTACTGTCTGAGATTCATTCATAGAGCTGGAAAAAACCCAGCAGCCGCTACCACCTTTGTCACATCCGATGAAATTACTTTTACCAAAAATAGGATTATCTCTATGGCCCAAAGAATATATTTTTTCAAGGAATATGAATGCTTAAAGGGAAAACGACCCATATCTCAAAAAAGTCGACTTCTGCCTCTCAACCCATTCCTCGATCAAAATGGTCATATGAGAGTCCATGGACGGCTTCGCAATTTAGAACTAAGGTATGAAGAGCAGCATCCTATTATTCTACCTGAAATGTCGCATCTCTCAAAGCTACTACTCGATTTTACTCACCGCATTCTTCTCCACGCTGAACACCACACTATGGTACGAGTAATCCGACAAGGATTCTATATGCCTAGACTAAAAAGTTGTATACGAAAATATATTCGCAATTGCAAAGCATGTACCATCTATAAACGACGGTTCCAGCAGCAAATCATGGCCGCGCTGCCGCCTGAAAGAGTCAACTTTTCCCTGCCCTTTACCTATACTGGAGTCGATTTTGCAGGGCCATTTAATATTAAGTCGTCCACCCTCAAGAACGCCAAGATTCTAAAGTCATACGCAGCTGTCTTTATCTGCTTCGCTACGCGGGCTGTTCACCTAGAACTCTGTTCAGATCTTTCTGCTGACGCCTTTCTAGCCTGCTTTAGTCGATTTACCGGACGCAGAGGGCTCCCAAAGACACTCTTTTCCGATAACGGAAGAAATTTCTTGGGAGCAAATTATGCCCTTCTAAAAAGCCATAACCTGTTTCTGAAAACCGCGGAAGAAGCCTGAATCAACAAGTATAGCTCCTTAGGGTTCACCTGGTCCTTCATACCGCCTTACGCACCCCACTTGGGTGGAATCTGGGAGGCAGCAGTTAAAAGTATGAAAACTCATCTTAAAAAAATAACCACGAATGTCTCCTTTACATTCGAAGAATTCTCTACGTTGCTTGTGCGAATAGAGGCAGTGCTCAACTCGAGACCACTGTCTCCGATAACCGAAAATACGGATGAAGTTTTACCACTGACTCCTGGTCATTTGTTGCGCGGCGCTCCTATCACCGCTCCCCCTGAAGCACCAGCTCAGCCTCCCGTAAATGAATTAGGTTTTTTAAAACTCTGGGAACGGCTGAAGGCAATCCAGCATATATTTGCGAGACGCTGGAAGAATGAGTATGTCACAGAACTGCAACGACGCTATAAATGGAAGACCGAGAAACAAAACATTAAAATTAACGACATCGTCGTAATAAAGGATGACTTTATGCCCCCCACTAAATGGCGTCTAGGACGCGTCACTAACATAATATACGGAAGAGATCACAAAGTTCGAGTCGTCGACATCCGCACCCAAAAGGGGACTGTCCGACGAGCCATAGTAAAACTGTGCATTCTTCCAACCACCATAGAAACCCAACAATAAAAAATGCTGTCGAGAATGCTGCTAGCTACCGCCACCCAAAATCCACTCGACTAATTTTCCGAACAGCAAAACTGCCCATAGCATATCATCATTAGCCAGAGTTAGTAATCACACAATCTGCATTGACACTGTATATATTCCTTTTTTGTTTCTCTTTCTTTATTCTACAGATGGATGGCAAACGCCCAAGATGCCATATTTGCAAAAAAAATCATCCCCTTAAATATTGCAAGGAATTCATAACTTGGAATGTCGAGCTTCGGCGAGCGTCAATTAAGGCCAAGGGGTACTGTTTAAATTGCTTGGCTCATTCTCACACCCGGGAATGGTGCACCTCCCGAACCCGATGCGGATTCTCAGAAGGAAACAACAAATTTTGCAATGCGTTTCACCATACGCTACTGCACCACGATGAGCGGGACCCCGAGTCATGTTGTAGTGAAGACAATTTTCCCTATTCCTTAACAGAAACTTCCGGCCTGGAAGACGACACCACGCCCACGATATTTCCTGGCGCTGCTGTACCTCCCCTTGAGGACCCCGCTGCGCTTCAACATAAACCCGACAACAAAGGCGTCAGTTCACCTCCTCCTGAGGCCCCCCTATGAAGTTCACGCCTCGCACCCGCGATGAGGCGCTAGGATCTCCTCCTGAGATAATACTGCGGCAAGCCTTGGCTCTCGCACCGACCGAAGTGAGCAAGTCTGCAGGTACATCCACAACAATTTTGCCACTGGTCAGGGTGAATCTAAATTACCGCGGCCAGAAAGTGTACACCACCTTCCTCCTAGATCCCTGTCAGGAAAATTCAGTAGTTCTGCACAGCGTGGCAAAGATGCTCCCCGAATTCACTCCGACATCAGGGGGTCTGGCGGGAATATTTATGTTGGAGCCTGCATTCCCGCACCCTGAGCGCGATAACATCCGCCACGCACTTCAGTTAGTCGAACGAGTCGACTGCGTTGCGACACTGCCGATCACCGATGAGTCCGTGGCGAGACATTTTAAGCAATACGAGCCCCTTGCTCACCCCGCCTTCACCACCTCTCAGGAAATCGATGGCGTACTGGGAAAGGATATTGTGAACCGAATCCTCACACCCCGTAAAACCAGTATTTTAACCCCGGCCCACCAAACGTCCTTCGGATGGGTGATTTCCGGCGAGTGGAAGGGCTGCACATGCCACACTTAAGGCCCGCAGTATGTTGAACCCAGTTCAAGAAGAGTATCATATTTTTTTTAATTCTTTGTTTAATTAATTTTTTTGGTACCACCGATTGGCTACCCCTGAACTCATTTATTAATTTTCTTTATTTTTTCTTTCTACCGATCAGGTTTAATACTAAGTTTTTTTTTTGCTTTTTTAGCGAAACATTCTTAACTGTTTTTTTTTATATATATATTTTGTTGGAGAAGTATTCAAGTTACGTTTTTTTTGAGTTAGTTACCGTTTGTAGTTAAGCAAGGCAAGAAGCCAAATCTAATAAAATTACATTTAATAAAAAAACCAAAAGGTTTTTGGTCTTCTTATTTTCATCAAGAAGATAATCAATTGGGAAAAGGAGGTACCTGATCCCAACAGCAATAAGCAGTTGGTCAAAATAGTATTGGGTGTGTTTAAAGAATAGTAGGAAAATGGTTCAATGCCAAAAATTTTTATTATTTAAAACGCACTTAAAAGCACTGTGAAAAATTGTTAAAAGCACTATAAATACCCGCTTTTCAAAAAGGGGTATTTAACAAAATTTCGGGTATAGCTTAAGTTAAAAAGCACCAAAAAATACCCGAAAATCACCAAAATGGCAACGCTGGTACGAATCAGTGGTGCCGCCATAGCTGCCAGATTTGACGATTTATCGTCATTTTAACGATTTTGAGTCCTAAATATGATATATACCCCGTTTATACGCACTTCTTATTTGCAAATAAGAGTGGAAAGCGTTGCCGTATTACTTTTTTATTGTAACTTAAAATGTAACAAAAAAACAATGTAAAAAATATAACAATATTTCTGAATGCTATTTGCGTATAAACAGTGAGTTAAGTTTTTTGCAAATAGTTTTATTTGCAAATAAGAAATGCGTATAAACGGGGTAATAGTGAGTGACGATGGGACGATTTATACCCTAATTTTGACAATTAAAGCAACCTTGAACTGCTGAAAATTGTAATGAGAAACTTTTTAAAAACTAGTTTGTTTAAAACTGAAAATTTTATTAATTGATTATTACCACAAAAACAAAATTTTTTAAATTTTAAAGACATTTATTTTGGAAAATTTGCCAGAGTCGTATTGGAAGAACCACAAATAAATGCAAAAGAAAAATGTGTTATCAGTAATAATTGTGTTAATTTTTATATAGAGCTTTGTGATCAGATATTATCATGATTTAATTTTGAAAATAAATATAATTAATCCATTTAATAAATATTATTAATGTGGAAAAAAATTTGTTTTCTGAAATTATAAAAGAATTCTCCTATTTTGTTGAAGAAAGTGAAAGATAAGAGCTACAAACTGAGTTCAGACAATTAAAATTATTGTCCAGATAAAAACATATACACCCAATCCTATTTTTACACGGTAGATACGTTTCAAGGCGTAGTGTGTAAAAAAAATCGTGTAAAAAAAGACATATAGTGATGTCTGCATAAAAAATTAATGTGTGCAATGTGTGCACTTTTTTACGCTACCTTTTACGCTAATTTTTTTTAAAGAATTTGGTATTACTTTTTTACACATAATCTGGAAATTCCCTAACTAAACAGTTTTGAGAGTGTACATATACCGTGTTATTTCAAAAAAGACCGTCCAAAAACAGGTTGAGTTTATATCCATCAAATGTGTTTTTTTAAATTCGTGTAAAAAATACCATTTAAAAACATGATTAGGTGTACATAACTATTGGATTTTTGGAAAAAAAATTATCAGAGATGCAAACTAGGGATTCTAGTCTTTTGTTTCCTGTTTTGACTAAATTTATTACAAAAATCCTAGTTTTAACACTTTCTTCAGCAAATGTGGAAATAATATTTAGTCAGGCAAGTAAAAAAATTCATTGAAAAAGTTGTTTTTAGAAGCAATATTATATACAAAAGATTAAACATATGTAGCTGCTATGATTTAGCAGATGTACCTGAATTAATCGATATGGTTAGTTGCAATATATATTAGAATGCTGCATAAATAGATGTGTAGCTAAGAAGTTCACGTGTACTTCCAAAGCATGAACACTTACTCGAAATGAATTACAGAAACAATGTTCATATTTTTGAGAACACCAAAAACTTGTTGGTACTTGCAGTACTACGTGAAGTTTGGCAAATAAAAAAAATTCTGTTTGTATTATTATTATTGGCCAAATGTAATTCCTTTTGTTATTTTTTATTTATAAATTTAGCCATCGAAATCATAGATGATGTAGAAAACTGCATACAGAAAATGGAAGAAAACACACATGGGGAAAAAGAGGAGAGAAGAACAAATGTTGCAAATATGATAACGTATTTTAAAAGAAACATTAAAAACAGTCCAAGAGAAAAGTTCATCTTAGCAATTTTTGAAAAAACAAAGCTTTTCCTAAAAAAAAAAACATAAAAATATAATAATAACACAAGCTGACAAAGGCAACAAAACAGTTGCATTATACAAAGAGGAGTATAATTCAAAAATGGAGAAAATACTAGAGGATAAGCAAACTTACAGAGTTATGAGAACAGATCCAACCAATAAACTTTTAAAAACTAATAATTGCATCATTACAGAACTTTACAAAAAAGAATATATTGATAAATGGCAAAAAAACATATTAACTTGTTCCGCTAGTACTGCACCAAGAATTTATGGATTACCAAAAATCCATAAAAAAGATATACCCCTACGACCCATAGTATCATCCATACAAGTACCATGCTATCAGCTCAGCAAATACATAGGACGAATCCTCAAAAATATAGTTTCAACAAAATACAATGTAAAAAATTCCTTTCAAGTAAAAAATCAATTAAGCACTTTAAAACTTAATGCACAAGACACACTAGTTTCTTTTGACGTAGTCTCGCTCTTCACTGACATTCCTATACATACTGCAATAAATAATATAATGGAAAAATGGTCAACAATAAAAACAATCACAGCAATACCACGCTTAAAATTTTTAGAAATGCTAAAATTTTGTCTATATGACAATAACTATTTCGTGTATAAAGACCAAATATACAACCAAATCTTCGGTATGCCCATGGGCAATCCTTTGTCCCCCACAATAGCAGACATAGTACTAGACAACCTACTAGATGCTGCCTTAGACGAACTCAAACGTAAAAATATCCACGTTAAATACATAGCAAAATATGTAGATGATATCTTAGCTATTATTAATTTCGACGACAAAGATGAAATATTAAAAATACTCAATAGCTACCATCCCAAAATAAAATTTACTATTGAAGTGGAACAAAAACAAGAACTAGCATACCTGGATATCAAACTACACAAAGCCAATAATAAAATATTATTTGACTGGCATACAAAATGCACATCAACAGGCAGAATTATAAACTTCAACTCAACACAACCAAAATCACAAATAATCAACACCGCAAAAAATTTTGTTCAAAGAGTACTAGATATCAGCGACAAACAATTTCACACGCAAAACATAATGAAAATTACAAAAATATTAACAAATAATAGTTTTCCTATTGGAATAACAAAATCATTAAATAAATCCTACAAACCGACAATAATCAATAATCATGGCAACTCTAACCAAGATAAACGGTTTTTCAGTATAAAATATATACCTGGCCTTACCGACAAAAACACCATAAAACAGCAATAGATAATAATAATATAAATTTTGGTTACAAACCAAATAAAACACTTAATACATTTTTTTCTAAAACAAAAACACCAATAGAGATATTACAACAAAACAACGTTGTATACGAAATAGCATGTAATGGCGCAGACAATAACAGCTGTAATCTTGTGTACATAGGCACAACAAAAATAAGTTTGGAAACAAGAGTAAAAGAGCATCAAGCTGATATAAACAAACACAAAGAAAACACTGCATTATCCCAACATATCACAAACTCTAAGTACAAACCAGACTTTGACAATGTAAAAATTCTGGACAAAGTAAACAATACAAGAAAGAGATATATAACAGAGAGCTTAAGAATACAGCAAAAAATAAGCAAAACAATGAACATCAAAGAGGACACAGACAATTTGAGCGCAAGCTATAAAATTGCAATCAAATAAGTTAAATAGTTGTTTTTTACTCTCTTTAAAAAATCTGTTTAAATTAAATTGATTCTTATATATAATGTTTTTTAAAAAATCAAATTTAAAAGTGATATTCAACACACTAAATATTTAAAAAATTATGTTCATGTGACGTCATAGTGTAAGCTATTGTACATTATTCCTTTTTTTTTTTTTTTTTTTTTTTTTTTTTTTAATTAGGACCAGCACTCAGGGGATGACCCCTACGTATGCAGTGCATTGTGCCGGAACGCAGAGAGAGGGATAGAGTAAAGAAGATAGATGTTGAAAATGTAGAAGGCTTAACTCTTTTACAACTCTGCTTTGCGCGTTATGTTAATTTTTATAGCAGTGTTGAGGCGCCTTCGGTGTTAGGTAGACGCATTAACTTTGTCAAGCTGTATTGGCAGGCATTTTATTAATTGTTTTACTTCGCCGATGTTTCTGCTAACCGACGAAGGAGGGCGATGTTGTGTACATTAGCTTGGAACATCATCAATCGCTGTCGGAACAGTTTTTTAGTGACCAGTGCTATGCCTTCATCACTTAAATAGTCCGACAACAATTAATACAATGTCTCACTAATGTACATTACAGAAATTAATGATGTTGATTGACTTGCTCTGGCCAGGGTTTGAACCCAGGCCCCACGTCATTGTTTGCTTAGTAGTCAACGCGCTAACCACTTCAGCCAACACCACCTTAATATTATTCAAAAATTGTTGATGTTTTTCTTTTTAATAGAAATAAAAAATATCCCTTGAAAAAGTGAACATACAATTCACGAAACGTCGGGAAAAATATGGAATAAAAAATTTTACTTTTATTTACATAAAATACGGTAGGCTAATAGCTAAATTTATAAATAAAAAATAAAAAAAAAAATTCTTTCTGTTGAGTGTAGTAAAAAAATGGAATTAAGTGAGGCAAGTTTATACATAATATTATTTATTTAGATTTTTTTTACTTAGTTACTAATTACTTATGTTTAAAGGTATTAAAAAATATGCATTTTTTTCTTTTCAAAATGAAAAAAACCTACATACATATGTATGAATAATTTTTTCATTGTTTATTTTGATGACTTAAAACGCCAACAAACAGTGTCTTCTCTTCGCTGCTTGTGCTCTGAGCAACAGAGCAAATATCTACTGTATTCGACAGCGAGTTTCACATATGAAGAAAAAAGTTATTTGTTGCAGCCCTTTAATATATATTTGTAAAATATACTAAACATATATGTATATATGTATATGTATAAGTCTATGTATAAGTCTATTTTCTTAAAAAAATATATTTTCATTGTATAAATTTTAGTGTAGTTTTGATACATTTTTAGAAAATGTGTTTCCAAAAATTAAATTTAAAATGCATATTTAACTAAATTGAAAAAAAAAAAATAACTTAAAGATTGAATTTTTTTATTTTTTCCCTACAATGTATATATGTATATATTTCAAAGTATTGAAAAACATGCATGTGATTTTATTGTGAATTGTAATTGAAGTATCTGATCTCTGTATTTAAAAGAATGCTGTTTTATTAATAAGATTTGTTGATTTAAGAGTTTTGTTATGTTTTGCTTCTTTTAAAATAGGTTTTGTTGGTAAAAAACGGTTTTTTCATTTGACGTTTTTATAACGATTTCAATAAGCTATATTGTATATATATAATTTTCAAAAAGTTTTGACATATTAGGCAACAAGCTAATAGGCCGATATGATTTAAGCTTTGTATGATCCTTGCCGGGCTTTGGTATCAGAGTAATCAGCGAAGCATTCTATTCAGTAGTATTGCAGCCGTAAAATACGGCTGACTTCCAAAACGTCCGTATGCAAAGTTTGTATACAGTATTGCTACTGTATTTAAATCACATACATATGCAGAGTTCCGAAACAATGAATCAACTATAAAACCGATGCCTTGTTTGCTTTCTTACGCGTTAAAAATACTTGGCGGCGGCGTTTTGAAATGGTATACATTGTATAATTATTGTACTGCGGCGTTATGAAATGTGATGCTTCGTTCAAACACTAAGCAATTGACGTTTTGGAAGTCAGCCTACCATTAAAAATGAAAAATATTATTCTTTTTGCAATGTAAGGTACTTCCTGAAGCATTTTTTTTTTGCTTATTTTATCAACACCTGGTGCTTCTTTATTTTAGACTAGTAATAGCCTTTTCAATCCCCATATTATTAAATCTCAGCAGAATTTCTGGTAAAGAGACGACTGGTCGCAGTTCAACAATATCATCAGAAATATTTGGAGTAAATACATTTTTCTGTTCTCGCCCAGTCACCATTTGAAACTCGTAATCACCTGCCTTTGGCTGCTCGCCAAAGCGAATATGATTGTAATTGTTGCATCGAGTTCTTCGAAAACATTTTGCAGGTAAGTTGTTTTTGTTGGTCTAATAAAGCTTTAAGGTTTGTCGTACATTCATTGAGCCTCAATTTTACCTAAGGGGATGTGTTACGTTGCCACCCCTTCTAACTCTCCTTTTTTCAGTTAAAATCCTTTATATGTCTGCAAAAAAAAATTTTTTTTAAACCTGACTTGTAGGTTTGTAGAAATTGCACTTAGAGCAGCTTGTTTAACATTTGCTTCAAGCAACTTAATAGAGTCATCTATTTCAGCAGGTGTTTTCAACGGTACATTTTCCGATCCCAGAACGTGTGTTTGTAGTCGCCAGGTGCAAGAAAACGGAAGCAAAGTGAGTTATAAAATTTGGTATATTGACTCGGTAATTACAAAACTGGGAGGAGAATATGAGTCTCTGAGATGAGCATAACCTCGATTTGTTTATCAATTAGGAAATATTCTATTTCGTTTTTATGATGGCTGAGCCCTTTGCGTTCCAAAAACAAATCTTTAAGTTCATGGCTTGTTATCATGGCTGCAACATGGTAGAATGCATTTTCAACATTTCCTGTATCATACAGGACATGTTGACAGTAAAGGTATTTACTGTTTGTGTTAAGCTCTCTATTGAGGCTTCAATACGACTAAAATTATCAGCCATGTCACAGAGATCTATTCCGTTCGGAAACGGAATCCAATTTGTATTTTGGTTCTTCAAAAAGCGAATAACGGAAATGGTTTTCAGAATAAAAGCACTTTTGGATAAATACAATTTTTCTGTTTGTAAATTTAAAAATGGTTTCATTTCGAAAAATCGTTTCTATTAGCCATTTCTTTAAGAATCAAAATACGGATTGAATTCCGTTTCCGAACGGAATAGATCTCTGTGACATGGCTGTATACTATATATATAATTATACTTCATTTGCTGTTACCGTTTTTTGTGATGTATTCTGGTTACTTTTTAACTCTTTGGGCCATCAAATATTTCAGTTTGTATATCGGGTGGTTTTTATTCTTTTTTATTTTAATGTCACCGGGCTGCTATTCGACTCTAAATATGGGCTGGGGTTACTCTTTCTCTGTTTTGAATTTTTGTTACGTTTTTCTTTAAGGCCACTTATTTCAAGACCAGACTACCTTTTCTGGATCTATGCACGATTCGATGTCTTTTACAACCACTGTTAGTCCTTTAGCACTCTTTGGCTGCTAAGTGTAAAAATTTTTGTTTTTAGCCTCAAACTTATTTACAATTTTTTTTTCTTCTTATAAATTTTTCCAAAAACTGGTCAAGGCATTGAACAGCCTGAACAGCCTGAACTGCCAAGAATTTGGCCATACCAAAACGTAATGCAAGTTGCCTACTGTTTGCGTTATATGTGGTGAGCTACACAGTACCGCGATTTGCGACAAAATAAAAGGCGAAAAAATGTGCCAATTGCGGCGGAAATCACACTGCCAACTATAGAGGCTGCCCTCTTTACTCGTTTTTGAAAAACTCGTCGAACAGAAAAACAAATGTTATTCCCGCTCAGCCCAACACCCCTTTAAACTACCCACAGTTACCTCAACCGTCGTCAAGCCATAATCAATACTCAAATGTTTTAAAGTCTAACACGACTCTTACTCAGCAAAAACCTAATAGTCAATTTTCATACGCTAACATTTTAAAAATAACCAGAATACAGCGCAAAAATCGGTACCAGCAAACGAAGTTCCAGGCTCTAATTTTAGTCGTATTGAAGCCTCAATTGAAAGCTTAATACAAACAGTAAATACTTTTAATCACACCATGTCCTGTATGATGCAGGAAATGTTGAAAATGCAATCTACATTGTTACAGGCTATATTGAACAAACCATGAACTTAAGAATATGTTTTTGGAACGCAAACGGCATCTGTCAACATAAAAACGAAATAGAATACTTTCTTCTGGATAAACAAATCGATGTTATGCTTATCTCAGAAACTCATTTGACCTTCCGAAGCCATTTTAGAATTAGTGGATATAATTTCTACGACACCAAGGATCTTCGAGGTAGATCTTGTGGTGTTTCGGGAATCCTAATAAAACGCGAATAAAACACTACCTGTTGAATGATTATCTTCAAGCAACAAATATCTGTATTGAAAATTATTATCAAAAATTTGTAATATCATCTGTTTATTCCCCCCAAGATTTTTAATTACCGAGAGTCAATATACGGATTTTTATAAATCACTGCGCCCCCGTTTTCTAGCAGCTGGCGACTACAATGCTAAACACACATTCTGGGGTTCACGTTTAATTACTCCTAAGGGTCGCGTTTTGTTCGACACAATATCAAAAATGGGTTTGAATGTAGTTTCAAGTGGTCAGCCAACATATTGACCAACAGATCGATAAAAAAATTCCTGATGTTATCGACTTTGGAATTGTTAAAGGTGTGCCCAGCGTAATGATTGCAGTTGAATAATCTTTGGATTTATCTTCAGACCACTCGTCTACAATTGTCACTATATACTCGCATACAACTTCCTCACCTACATGTGACTTACCAACGACATCTGCAAGTACTAATTGGCTGAAATACAAAAAATACCTGAGTACTCATTGCTGGGACAATCTGCCGTTGAGAACACCTTCTGATATAGATGACTCTAGTAGGTCGTTTCAAGCACACGTTAAAGAAGCTGCTCTTAATGCCTCTTTAAATCAACCAAGTCAACAAATGCGATTCAACAATATTTTTTCTGTTGATATAGAAAGGCTTTTATCTGAAAAAAGGAAAGCTCGACGAGAATGGCAACGCTACAGATCGCCTCAGCTAAAATTAAGGCTTAAGGAGTGTACCAAACAGCTTAGAAAAGTTTTACAAACATAAAAAACAGCTTCCCTTCAGCCAGAGGACTTAAAAGGCCGGTGATATGCAAACCTCCATTACGAGCTTCAAATGGTGACTGGGCAAGAACTGATGCTGAAAAATGTGATATATTTGTTAAGCACCTAGAAAAAGTATTTACTCCAAATATTTCTGCTGATATTATTGAACTGCCACCAGTCGTCGCTTTACCAGAAATTCCGCTAAGATTTAATATTGTGGAGATTGAAAAGGCTATTACAAGTCCTCAAAAAAAGCCCCAGGTATTGATAAAATAAGCAACAAAATGCTTCAAGAATTGCCTTTCATTGCAAAACGATTAATACTATTCATCTTTTATAGATGAAAATCCTGTAGAAGCTTCCCGGAATCTACAAGGGTACATCTCAAAATTAGCAAATGGCTAAAACAATGGCGTATAAAAGTCAACGAGCAGAAATGAGTACATGTCACTTTTACATTTCGCAGAGAAACATGCCCGCCTATAAAAATAAACACCGAGACTACCCCAACAGACTGTAGTCAAATACCTAGGCGTTCACCTTGATCGCCGCTTAACATGGAAATCGCAGATAGACGCAAAGTTCACACAAATGCAATTAAAAGCATCCCAAATGAATTGGCTTAGTGGAAGGAACTCTACACTAAGCCTAGACTATAAACTTTTGTTATACAACGCGATCCTGAAACCAATATGGTCCTATGGAATCCAGTTATGGGGCACTGCCTCACCATCGAGTGTAGAAAAAATTCACAGGCGACAAAACAAAATTCTACGTACAATTACTGCAGCCCCTGGTATATCCGAAATCAGCGAATTCACAAAGATCTTGATGTTCCGTTGGTGAAGACAGTATTTTCAAAACACGCAAAAAAATATATTGAAAAACTAGAATTGCACCCAAATCCACTTGCGTCAGAGACAGCTTCGACTTCACCCAAACTAAATATAAATTGGCAAAAATAATAAAAGGTCGATGGCCAACTAAAATTGTGCAGTCGACACTTTTATAAACATTTATTTTGTGCACTGAACTATTTGTTAATAACAAAATCCATTTTTTAGAATAAGCACTTTTAGTTTTAAGAAATCAATTTTAAATAAAAGCTGTAATTTAATTTTGAGTATAGTAGTAATACATTTAAAGCATAATAAATAACACAGAGCTCAAGCTCAGAAATAGTCCAAAAAGGATCCCATAAGTCGCGCAACATTCACGAGAGATGTTAAACAACAAAAATCAACAGTTGAAATTAAAAATTTTGTTTAGCATTGCCTAACATATATTAATGTATTTTTAGATTTAAGATTTGAAAAACTTATTGATGTTTCAATTTATAATTGAAGATTCAATAAATAATAAGACTACAAAAAAAATATATAAATTAATTTTTCCGCGTTTTATTGGAGTTACGAAAAATTAAATTTCTCCAATTATTGAGATAAGTCTTTTTACCAAGGCATTCGAATTCTGTTCTCTCAAGTAAATTGGTGGTGGTTTGCTCGACTTAGTTACTTTGCTTTCTTTGCCTTCTTGTTTGTTAAGAATTGCGAGACGATTTTCAGAATTTTTATTATTATTATTGTTTCCATCTCTAGGAACTTTTGTCGATTTGGGACTTTTCCCCTGTTTTAACACGGTTATGTATCTATCCATACCCTCTATTGTATTGTCACTATTTTCACTCACTACAATGCTGTGAACGTTGGTCACCTTGTTATTTATTAATTGTTTGTTTGTTTGTACAGCTAAGCTGACAAGTTTGATAATGGAGAGCATGATCGCGCACGAGAAATTATATTTTGTGTAAATTTGTGTAATATATTTTTTTGTTGTACCTATCAGCAAGCAACCAAAGTTAAGTAAACATTCCTACTGCTTGTAGGTTTACTGTTGTTTTTACAAGAGGAACTCATTTAGAGTTCTTATTTTGTTTACACTTTTATATTTGTTTATGTATGTATGCATATACTTAATTACTTTATTTTAATTTTTTTGTTACTTTCAATAAATTTTAATTAATATTCAGCTGCGACGAATATAAATAACACGAGTTATAACTATAGCAGCCAAGGCTCGATATGTATGAACGATATGTAAAATTTATACTTATGTTCGAACCTGAAAATTTTCTATAACATTTATTGTATTAAAGATGTTAGTCTTTCTTACTATGTAACAAAATCTCTAACCGATATTCTAAAAAAATTTAAATACATTTGCCCTTGTTTTCTTCTATCGCTTCACATTTACCGAAAATTAAACATATTACAATTTGTAACACATCGAGTGTCTCCTCTAAATCTAATGATACAGTGGGTTAGGATAATCCTATATTAAAATCGTTCCCAACCCTTGTGCTTCGGTGTTGATGCCAACTGGATATTATTTGAAATGAATCCAGAACTTACAACATTCTTCATCAAGGGCACTATTCCTTCAAAAGCAATTTTAAGTCATATTTTGTTCAACCAATAATAGTCCACAAATCTGTAATTAAGCATATTATAACAGTATTCCCGTTTTGCGTTACTCACAAATTCATGGCAAACTTTTCGATTTTAATCAACTAATTTTTTATTCTTTCTAAATATAGTTTAACGAACTGTAGAGTTACTATGGCTTTTATTTAGATAACTCAGATATGAATAAGTAGTAGAATAAACTTGTTTGCAAGTCTTCAAAAATAATTTTCTGTTGGAATAAAACCATTCACTTTAGCTAAGTCAACCTTTAATATTTTCTTGTGTAGATATATACAAATTATAATTATAGTTATTGTTAACACCCTGTTATATATTGTAGAACCTTACTGTGATTTATGCTACTTTATTATTTTTTTGTAAAATGTTCATTCCAATAAATTGAATTGCAATAGAAAGTTCTCGGCCATTTTTGTCTCTAAAATTATAAAGTCTAACAGGTTATGGGCCTTTGCTATTTAAAATAAAATAAAGATTAAAGTCAATAATATAAAGAATAAAATAAAAGTCTAACTTAAGAGCAATAAAATTATAAAGTCTAAAGAATATTATTGTTCTGTCTGGAGACATTTTATTTTATTAAAGTGAGGTACATACATACATCTACATAAATTTTAAATATGGCGGACGCAAAGCCGAAGTTTGCAAAACTCACAAACGATAACTATGCAAACTGGAAATTTAAAATGGAGCTTTTATTGCGCAAAAATAATTTATGGAAGCATGTTATTGAAGGTAGACGTCCTGAACAAGTTTACGATGAGGGTATTATCTCTAATCAGCCGAAAATTGATGAGTGGGAAAGTAAGGATGATGAAGCAAGAGGAACCATAGGTTTACTCGTAATGGATGACCAATTATGCCATATTCGTAACATGAAGACTGCTGCAGACACATGGAATGCGCTAAAGGAATACCACGAGAAGAATACCTTAAGCAACAAGGTATATTTGATGAGGTCGATATGTAGCCTTAAACTTGAGGAAGGTGGCAACGCGATTGCACATATTTCAGCCATGAACGATCTGTTTGCAAAGCTAAGTGATATTGGTGAGGAAGCCCTATCAGACAAGTGGAGTGCGGCTATGCTGCTGAGCAGTTTGCCAGAAAGTTATGATACCCTGACAACGTCGTTGGAGTCTCGTAAGGAAAATGAGGTAACATTCGCTTTAGTTCAACAAAAGGTTATTGCGGAGTATGAACGACGTTTACATGCGGGTAATAACGTGAATGATGCTGTTTTAAAAGTGGTTAGTAATAGCTGTACTGTCTGCTATTTTTGTAAAAAACCCGGCCATCAGAAGAAAAATTGTGGCAAGTATAAAAATTGGAAACATAAACAATTTTTAAATAATAACAAAATCAACTCTGTTGAAGAAAAATATACAGATTTTCTTTTTAAATTTGGAAAGAACAACCAATTTTGTTGGCTGGTAGATTCAGGTGCTACACGGCATGTGGTTAATGATTATAAATTTTTTAAAAGCATAGATAAATCATATAAAAGTAAAATTGAATTGGCAAATGGGGAAAAAGTGGCAATTGAAGGTATTGGGTCTGGTCAGATTGAGTTGTGTAACGAAAATGGCGATAATAGTATAATTTTGGCTACAGAAGTATTGTATGCCCCCTCATTGGTGGGAAACATACTTTCAGTGAGACAATTAACAAAAGCTGGCTTCGATATATCGTTTAACAAAAATCTTTGTTACATAAATTTAAAAAACAAAAACATCGGAGTTGCTGATATCGACGGTGAGATGTACATTTTACGGCAATATTATAGTGCTAATAGTATAATGCAACATAATGAGAATTGTGTCCATAGGTGGCATCGTAAATTAGGTCATCGTGATCCTTCAGCTATAAGAAAAATGTTTTCTGAAAATTTAGTGGCTGATTTTAAGATTGTCGAATGCAATATAAAAGAAATTTGCGAAACGTCTGTTAAGGGAAAGTTAACAAGAATTCCGTTTGCAAAACAATCCTTAAGGAAGTCCACAGAAACCTTACAGCTTATCCACACTGATGTTTGTGGACCAATGCAGACATCTACTCCATCTGGAAAAAGATATATAGTTACTTTTATAGATGACTTCTGTTGTCAAGAAAATTTGAAGTAGAAGAAGCATTGAAAAACTTTATTATGTTTTGCCGTACAAATTTTGGTCGTGTTCCAAAAGTAATTCGATCTGATAGAGGTGGTGAATACACGGGAAAAAATTTCAGAAGTTTTTTAGAGTCTGAAGGAATTAAAACCTAATTAACTGCTCCTTACAGTCCCCAACAAAATGGAAAGGCTGAAAGAAAGAACAGAACGTTGATTGAGATGGCTAGATGCATGCTCATTGACGCCAATTTACCATATACCTTTTGGGGCGAAGCCATAACAACCGCTAATTATATTCAAAATAGAATTTTTACAAGTACAACCAATTCAACACCATATGAACTTTGGTACGGTTCAAAACCAAGTTTGAAAAATTTTCATATTTTTGGGTGTAAATGTTTCGTGCATATTCCTAATGAAAAGAGGCGAAAATTAGATAATACCGCAGTAGAAATGGTTTTTCTAGGTTACGACAACAACTCTAAAGCTTTTCGCTGCTACAACAATATATCAAAAAGAATAGTAATTAGTCGTGATGTTCGTTTCACTGACAGAACTAATACCCTATTGACACAGAAATATATCTCGATTTCGGAGGACGAACCAATCGTAATTCTGATCCATTATTAATTGAGGAGGAGAATTTGAATCCAGCCAGTATAAATGTTGATAAGGCAATTAATAATGATAAAATAGAGAGCTCTGAAGTAGTTGCTGTTATTGAACCTCATACAGCTAAAGTTAGAGTTTCTACTAGAGAGAATAAGGGTAAAGAGCCTAAAAGATTAATAGAGGAAATTTGGTCAGGAAGTAGGTGGGTGTATAAAATTAAGCGAAACGCTGATGGTGAAATAAGCCGGTTTAAAGCTCGTCTTGTAGCTCAAGGCTTTTCACAAAAATACGGAATCGACTATAATGAAGTATTTGCCCCAGTGGTGTCCCACATAACATTTAGAATTTTGTTATCAATTGCTGGAAAGAACAAAATGATTCTTAATCATATCGATGCTAAAACAGCCTTTTTGAATGGTAAACTGTCAGAGACAATTTATATGAAACAACCCCAAGGTTTTCAGCAGGGAAATGAAAATGTCGTATGCCTATTGAAGAAGAGCATTTATGGCTTAAAGCAAGCGGCCAGATCGTGGAATAGTGTCTTACACGAAATTATTTGAACAAAGTCTTAATGATCCATGTTTGTATTATGGAAACATTTATGGAAAGGTATGCTATATTATTGTATATGTTGATGATCTTATATTAGCATGTTACACAAAGGAACAGATAAATTATATTGAAAGTAAATTAATGGAAAACTTTACTATAGAAAACCTTGGTGAATTAATACTCTACTTGGGTATTGAAATTTCAAAAGATTCTGATGGCAATTTTCAACTATGCCAATCTCATTATATAAATAAAACTGCGCAAGAGTTTGGACTCCAAGATGCTAAGTCAGCTAAAACACCAATGGATTTAAGTTACGGAAAAGGAGGAGAAACTAAACTTCTTGAAAACAACACTATGTATCGCAAACTAATTGGCCATCTATTATATATTTCTGTCAATACTAGACCCGATGTTTCAGCAGCTATAAGTATTTTAGCACAAAAAGTTTCAAACCCCACATATGAAGACTGGTACCAATGCAAGCGTATTTTAAAATACTTAAGAACGACCTCAAATATAAAGTTACTGTTGAGCAACAACAATCAAGATCATCAATTAACCGGCTATGCTGATGCTAGCTGGGCTGAAGAAAGAACTGAGAGGAAGTCAAATAGTGGTCGTATATTTTTCTACAACGGTGGGACAATATCGTGGTCCTGCCAGAAACAAACCATAGTAGCCACGTCTACATGTGAGGCAGAATATATTTCATTGTCTGAAGCAGCCAAAGAAGCAAAATGGTTAAGACAACTTTTAACAGACCAACACCAACCCTTAAATATACCGACAACAATTTTCAATGACAACCAAAGCTGTTTACGAATTTTAAATGATGATAAATTTTCTTTTAAAACCAAGCACATGGATACGAAATATAAAATGACGAAAGATTTGGTGAAGAAAGGTATCATAACTTCGTGCTACTGCCCAACGGAAGAAATGATAGCCGATATTTTACCAAAACCCTTGGCGCCGAATAAACACAACTATTTTCGTGATAAATGCAACTTAAAGTGAATGAGGAGGAGTGTTGGAATAAAACCATTCACTTTAGCTAAGTCAACCTTTAATATTTTCTTGTGTAGATATATACAAATTATAATTATAGTTATTGTTAACACCCTGTTATATATTGTAGAACCTTACTGTGATTTATGCTACTTTATTATTTTTTTGTAAAATGTTCATTCCAATAAATTGAATTGCAATAGAAAGTTCTCGGCCATTTTTGTCTCTAAAATTATAAAGTCTAACATTTTCAACATTAAACATCGTTAAAAATCGATTTTGACATATTTCAATATATAGTATCATCTTGAAAGTTTTTGAAAATAAACTTACCGAGCTTCGTGTTTCTGTAAAATTACTTAGATCGGGTGTAACTGTTGCACGACTTCGCTTTCCACGACCCTTGGAAGTGCGGGCATCCAACTCTTCAGTCGGAGAGTCACAAAATCTAAAAAAACGATGTTGAAATATATAATCATTTTTAGTGGGCGCTATTTTTAATTAAAGGCAAATCAAAATTTTTTGCATAACTATACATAGCTCTAATATATTCATATGTATGTTTACGTTAGAAATAATATTATCTACTTAAAATATTATATAATATCTATATAATAATAATTTTCATTGCAAATAGAATATAAATAAGTTCAATATAATAAGTTAAATTGGCTAATTAAAGCAAATATCATATCAAATTTAGTAATTTATGTATATCTCACGTCCAATATTCACAGAAGCTGAAATTATTTTAAACTTCATTATATCCCAGATTTTTATGCGTTAAACAAACAGTTCAAGTTATATATTGGGCCTTACTACGGTTCTCGAATCGACTTCGAAGACTGTTCTACTATATTAAAGAAACACACAACATTTTTCTTTAATCTATTACAGCAGTCGAAAAAGAATCGAGAACCGTGATAAACCCCATTGCTTTATTTATTAAGTTTACTATTTGAGATATTCTCTAAGTTTTATGTTTAAAAGTTTTTATTTATTTGTTAAGGAATGCCTAAATAAAATTTTTAAAAATATTTAAACTTTCCGACTTTCTAAACGCATACTTGCAACAAAATAAAGTTGATGAATTATTTTGACAGTTGATACTCATCAACATTGATCGTCAAACTAGCCCCTAGGGGTCGAACACCAATCGTTATTTTCACATACACAACACGAACCAAACAGAAAAGACAAACTAAAATACGAAGAATACTCATCTGTATGATAGCAGTTAATGAATGAAGTTTTTTGTCGCTTTATTTTAGAATTTGCAACAACAAAACACATGCAAAAGAGGGCAAGAAAATATTTATTTATTTTTTTAGTCTAGCTTTGTCTTTATTTGTTATTCACAGTACACTGTGAATATTTTAATTTTTCGGGATGTGGAATGTAGAGTGGGAAGAAGCATTTTTGTATATATTTTTTAATTATGTAAATTGATTCATTCGTTCATTATTTCGTCCATAAACACGCTAAACCAATCCAGTGTGTATGCATACAAACTTTTAATATGATGTGTGGCTACAGTAAAAAATAAATGTAACAATCAATTTCTACAAGTGTAAAATCACCAATGCATTGATATTTCCTACATGTTCTCTTTGTGACAAAGGCTGCTCATCAAACTTAGTTGCAATACAATAAGAAACATTAGGCATTGTCAAAAATTTTAAGTATGAGTTTACGAATTTAATGCATTGTAAATATGCTTTGCAACTTGCGTTTAGGAAGTCAGCCAATGGGCGGAGCGAATAAAAATGTAGTGTATGCTACCAAGCTCCAAGTAGTAGCACTAGCTTTGTCTTTTCAGCACTAGCTAAAGCTACTAGTGAAAGCTAGAAAAAGTGTGAATAAGTCTTTGCTAGTGCTACATAGCTAGTGCTGAAAAGCGGTAGCATAAGCTGAAAAAAAAAAAAACAGCTGGTAGGAATCATTGATGAGTTGCCACTTTTTTGCTTTTATATCCCGGCGTAATGTTTTAGGAATTTTAATTTGTGAAGCATACGTATACTCTACACAACCAAAATACAGAGAAATGAACTTGCTATATCTTTGCAAATAAGCAACACAAAAAACCCATAGTTTATATTTACTCTGTAAATCTTGAAAATCACATTGTATGAAGAATAAAAAACTATAAAGCACAAAAATTATAAAGTATAAAAGAGATAAATCCAATTAAATATGTTCGGAGGGGGATATTATAAAAATATTAATATGATGTTTAACTCGAAACTTTAGTTGGAAATAAATTTTCCCAATCAGCGAGCGAGTTTTTTGCTTTACAATAATTATTTCAAGTTCAACCAAACAGCCCGTTCAGAATTGATGGGAAAAAGTTACAATTGCAAAAATTTGCAATATCGAATGCACAAGATTGTGAATACGGCTAATACATAACTAAAATGCAAAATAACGTAACATCAATTTTCATACGTTTACAGGAGAAGAAATAAACTGTACAAAATTATCTATGATATACATATACATATGAAATGGCTTTTCTTAGAACTCGTTAAAAAAAAGTATTAGAAACAATTAAAAAATGCCCACGTATAAAAAATGTTGGGTTTTAATAGCGGAGTAAAGGGAAAATTGACACCTTTAATAATAGGAACTTTGCAAAAATGCATAATATGTACATGTAGTATAGACAATTTTGGGTGTTTTAGTACTTTTTATATTATTTTGCATTTGGTTTTCTTAAAGTTGCGTGCGTATTGACTTTGTGCTGCTATTTAGGTGTTGTACCTGGATGAAAATAAATTGTCATAAAAGGTATTTACGCGGCAAACTCTAAATAAATCATAGTGGCAACGTCGTATAATGTCATTTGTTATTGTTTCACAAAAGTTGTATAAAACAACCAAAGTGAGTGATTTTCTTTACATATTATATTATGTATATTTCAGATTATAACAATTATAATCTTAATAAATAAATAGAAAATATATGGGTGATAAAGGCAGTGCGTGTTTCTTTTTTTTTTGTATTTAGAAATTTGGCCAGGAAATTACAATTGGTCAATTGAAAAAACAAATTCAAAACATGAGGAATGATCATAATTCATTAATGCAGTCATCATATTTAAATAAAAACAAACGACAATGCACTTTTTGACGAATAAACCAACAATAAACTTATTTCCAGCACCTCAATGACATGCTTACAAAAATTCAAGTTAAAACTAGTAATTTTAAGTACTTACTAGTTTTTAATCACACATATTTTCAGCAAACGCTGGAAAAACTAGCTTGTGCTAGACTGCAAAAAGTACTAGCTTTAACTTAAATTTTTATTCACCTCAAATCTAGTTTAAACTTAAAATTTCCTAGTATTAGCTTTAGCTACCTTTTTATTCACGCGGCTCAATATCTCAAATCATAAATTTTTATAAATGCTTTACACTGCGTTTACAACTGACAAAAAAGAAAACATACTAACTGTCAAAAAAGCTGATAATGGTCTTCGTGACGTAGCACAGTGTTGCGAAAGGCCAATCTAGCTGGAAAAAAGTCAATTTTTTTATGGTTTAAAATTCAACCAATTTGCTTAATAATTGTTTCAGGAGTATTCACTGTTCATAACTGTATAACAGTTTTTTTTTTATTTATTATTTGCTTTGTTATACTGATTGATATGTGAGCAATTGCATTGTCTTTTATGAAAAGTTCAGTCTATTTTTAGCATCATATTTGTGCTGATCTTAATATAAAACAAGAACAAATTTTTCATATTTTTTTTATTGAATTATGTCAGGTACATACATATGTGTTAGCTTTAATGCAAATTTGTTTTTAAATAAAATGTTGTGACTGTAAAAAAGGTGCTAGAAAAAGTGTTGTTGGTGTAGTACATGGTTGGTATATTGTCAAACAAGTAGTGTACTTTTTAAATGGGATTCCGGCCGATTCCCGTTCAATGTTTTGTCACGTTTTTTTCTGTGTAATGTCCACTTTCGAAAGAAAAAAATTTTTTTGCTAATACTTGCTATAACTCTTTTTAAACGCATATACAGACAATATACCTATAACTCGGATAGAGTTTTGCAATGTGTGGCTCACAGAAACGAAAAGCAAAGTAAAGGCCAAAGCTGTTATTAACTATTTTTTTTTTGCCAAGAGTGGGTTACAAAAAACCAGAACAGAAGACTACTGCAATAAAGTTAAATTATCTATGCGAAGGTTAACGTATTCAATAAGTGAAAAGTGGGTGAAAGCAAAAAGACCTAAAAATGTTTTTGAAAGCACTAACAAAGTTTGGTTAAATGGATTATTTTGTCTTCCTTCTGAAAACTCATCTAAATTTCCAGAGCAGTCATGGTTCAACATCAAATTTTGGTAGACCCCGATCACGGTTTTTAGACAAATCTGAAAAAGGGAAACGCTTGGAAGTATCTTCTCTAGTAAATGAATGTTCACCCAAAAAACTAACTTTAGCTGCTGGTGTTAGCCTTTATAAATCAGGCAAGAGGGATGCTGCCGCAATTCTCAGAAATGTTAATGAGTCTCCAATGAGAGCAGCTAAAACTAAAAAAATTTTGAATGCATGGTGCAAGGAACCAACACCATATTCGAATGAAGAGGCATTATGTCTGTTTACTGATGGCAAGTTTACGACAGCCACTTATAATACAATGCGTATTGGTGCTAAAATTCGTAATGCCGTTATATATCCATCATATCATAGAATTTTGGAATTAAAGTATCCGATATATTTGCTGAAGTGCCTCTGCAGGATTTAATTGATCACACTGCAAGTAGAATTGTAAAGCTACAAAAAGAAGTCATACAGCATTTGAATTGTACCGAATTGACTTTAATTTATAAGTGGGGGGGTGTGATGGTAGCAGCGGCCACTCAACCTATAAGCAAAATTTCAGCTTAAGTGATTCTGCTAAAACAGATGAATATTTGTATGCAATTTGCTTGGTACCATTGCAGCTGAAGCACACGCTTTTGCAGGCCAATCAAACCGCTTTTTGAAAAGGAAACAAAGTCTTTAATTAAAGTTGAAACTAATTACATAAAAAGTCAAATTGATTCAATAGTTTCGACAGCTATTAATATTGAAGACAATGCAGTCATAGTAAAACATGTTTTTTATTTGACAATGATTGATGGCAATGTTTTTTCAACTCTTTGCGATTTCTCTCCTCAAAGGTGTGGTATTTGTGGAGCAACGCCAAGTTGATGAATAGCTTAAGCGAAATTAAGAACTTGATTGTAAATACTAGCCTTTATGAATATGGGTTATCGACATTGCATGCGCGGATACGATGCCTGGAATGCATATTACATATATCTTACAAACTTGAAATTAAAAAATGGCAAGCAGGAGGTGAAACCGAAAAAACTTTACAGTCACGGTTGAAAGTCGAAATGCAATACCAAAGATGGACAGCAAACAAGATCTTAAAAATAAAGAAATTTTCGCACTTAACAATTAAGATTTTGTTTTGCGTTTACATATAAAATAATTTTGTTTACTAATATATGATTTTCCGGAAGATGAAAATAATTAAAGTTTGATATTTTGAAAACACCGCAAAATTTTTTATTTTAATTTTTATGAGTGGACAGGTAAAAGAACTTAACATAAAAAGCTACCCATTTTTCGATCATTTCGAATATAATTGTTTATAAGTTTTTATCTTTTATCTTTATTTAAGCATATCAAAAAAAAAAAAAAAAAAAAAAAAAAAAAAAGAAATACAAAGTACGAAAAAGTTTTTCGTTAAAAACCGGAAGCTCGATTTTGATTTGATACCCATGGTATCTTGGGCAAACCTTCTTAGAATTCGTCGTAGATTACGATTTTGACAACCGCTTGGCAGTGAAAAAAATTGACGCAGTCTAATACATATATATAAAAAATTGGTTAATAAAGAACAATAAGATTTATGTTAAGCATTTACAATATTAAAAACTTAGTTTCTACTGAATTTGCAATAAAGCAACTACAAAAAATCGAGACAAACCTACATATTAAACTACTAAACATAGAGATTAAAGAAACACATACAAACATTAAAATACATAAAGGACGAGATCAGCAAAATAGGAAGAAAAATCATAAATACACTGAGAGAAACGGACTATGCCATTTTCAACAAGGAACAATGGAAAAAATTTCACAACATAAAAAGAAAAATTCAAAAAATACACAATGCAAAAATAGAAAAACTATAACTTGAAAAATTCAAGAAATACAACTTGATCTTCAATGAAGACTGCTTTGTAAACTACACAAATATAATATTTGATTTTGAGATAAAATGACTACTCTCTTTAGGAAACAAATTTGCGATTCCCGTAAACAGAAAGAATTTTGAAACAATTCCGCTTATAGCTGACATGGAACAATGGATACAGAACATAGACGATGAAACGGAAAAGGATTTAACAAGATCAAAAATAGCAAATAGAATAGCAAACTACAGACGAAATATAAGAAACACAGAAAAAGAAAAGTTTATACTGAGTATATATGACAAAACAAAGGAATTTATTAGAGAACATGATTAAATTGTAATTACAACGTCAGACAAGGGTAACAAAACGGTTGTTATGTATAAAGATGACTACAAAAAGAAGATGTACACACTATTAGAAGACAAAAAAACATACAAAATAATCAATGATGACCCAACAGACAAACTACAAAAAACTAACAACAAAATAATCACAGAACTATTAAAACAGAACAAAATAACAAAATATGAAAAAATTAAAATGACAATGCATACATCTGCTGCACCTGAACTATACGGGCTACCAAAAATCCATAAGGCTAATGTACCTGTCAGACCAATTTCGTCATCCACAAAAGTTCCGTGCTATCACTTAGCAAAATATATAGGAAATATTTTAAAAAATTTAATATCCTCAACATACAACATAAAAAATTCATTTGAACTGAAAAATAAAATAAAAGACATAAAATTAGATGACGATGATATCTTAGTATCATTCGACGTGGTTTCATTGTTTACAAACATACCGATTCATCTAGCTATACGGAATATAATGAAAAATTGGGAAAAACTAGAAGGGATCACATCAATAACAAAACAACAATTTCTTAAAATTCTACAGTTTTGCTTAAAAGATGACAATTATTTCAAATTTGACAACAAGCTTTACCTCCAACTGTATGGTATGCCGATGGGAAATCCCGTATCTCCAACAATTGCTGATATAGTTCTTGACGCCCTTCTAGACGATGTATTCGAAGAACTAAGACAAAAACATATAAATATCAAAGTTATATCCAAATATGTTGACGACCTTTTTGCGATAATCAAGAAATCTGACGAAAACATCATAGTAAACGCACTTAACAAATATCACAATAAACTACAATTCACAATAGAAAAAGAGATCAACGGGGAAATAGTGTACCTAGATATGAAAATAATCAAAAACAACCAAAACCTGCAAACAAATTGGTATACAAAACCAACGACGTCGGGTAGAGTAATAAATTTTCATTCAACCCAACCTTTCTAAATGAAAATAAATACTGCAACCAATATGATTGAAAAGGTATTAAACATAAGTGACAAAATATACAATAGAAACAACATCGACAAAATAAGGAACATATTACAAAAAAACTGTTACCCTACATTTATAATTAACAAATTAATATAAAAAATAAAAAATTACAAGAAACAAAAAACACCAAAAACAGAAACTTTGACAAATTATTACAGCATACCATTTATACCAAAATTGACTGAGATGGCCACCTTAAAAGCCAATAAACCAAACGAAAAAACATCATTTGCATATAAATCAAACAAAACACTCAAACACATATTTACAAACAACAAAACAAAAACGGACAAATTCAAGATCGATAACGTTGTTTACGAAGTTAAATGCGAAGGCAATGAAAAAGAGAAATGTGATATGGTTTATATTGGACCAACTAAAAGAATGTTGGGGACACGCATAAAGGAACATAAAACAGATATTGAAAAACAAAAAGAAGCGACGGGACTTTCTCTTCACGCAAAAGAGCGAAACCATAAAATTAATTTTGACGATGTTAAAATATTAAATAGAGAGAAAAAAGAGAATAAACGGTATATGATTGAGAGCCTACGAATACAAGAAAAAATAAACAAAACAATGAACACAAAAGAGGACAAGGATAACACAAAGCTCCAATACTCGGTAGCTATAAGATAATTAGTCAAAGTTCTGTGATATTAATAATAAGTTTGACCATTGATTCTGTGTTGTGTTGTACTGATTTACATTTTTATTTAATTATTAAAATCTGTGTCGTGAAGTCCAGTTTTTTAGAATAATTAATTTTCATTATTTAAATATGTAAAATAAATGTAAGTTTGTTTTTTCCACTATAAGAATTAAATTGATACAATTTAAATCAATTTTCAAATCTGCTTTTTTGTTTATGAAGAAATCAAATCACTAGAGGAAAACTGTGTCAAAAGGATTGCATTCAAAACAAATTTATATATATTATGGAAAATATTTACAACGTTAACTTAACAACCACAACTAACTTATTATTATTATTATTTATTTATTAGTAGAATTTACAACACTTTTAAATTACATTTTATGTCAATTTGACAACATATAATATTCTCTGATTAAAAATTATAGTTTTTTATAAAATTTAATGTGTTTCTTCTAAAGATATTGATGTTCGTTTCAGTTTTTATATCAGCAGGCATCATGTTTTAAAGGTTTACGGCCTGTTTCACACACACAAATTTAAATATTTTGTTTTTGTTTTCAATATAAATTAGAGAACGACATCGACTTGTCGACAGTGTGAAACAGGCCGTTAATCCTTTTAAAAAAAAGAGATCTTTGCATCGCACAGGTGTCTGCTCGCTGTGGTCTAAAATCTAAGGCATTCCTAAGGTTGTACGGTTGTACATCTCCAACATATCTCCCTTGTTCCATCAAGTAATCAGGTGCTCGTCCCATTTTCATCTTTTGTATAAAATAAATTTTGTTAAGTTGCATGCAGCCTTTCTCGCTTTTTTCTATGTCACCATTACAAACAACGAATTTGAGAACATCTTTGTAGTCGGTAAATGTGCATTCTCCTTCAATACAAATTGATTTTAAGCCACTTTTTTCAAACATCAATTTCATATTCTGATGCAATGTGCATACACAGATATTTTGCTGGTTTCCAACTCCAAGTTTCATAAAATTTTTTTGCCTTAACATTGTAAATTTTGTAAAACCCACTTTGGCCAAGGGGTTTTTTTTTTAAATTCGTAGTAAGATTCGCGTAGTGAAGATAACATCAGTCTTTTTTGAACTTTTTCACGAAAGTTTCCTTGTTTAACAGTAATTGAATCTTGCGATCCTGGCATCATTCGGCTAATTTCATTATCTTCACAAAATAACTTGACTGTGCTTAGAGTTTCGGTTGGTAAACTACGTCTGCTCATTTTTAAAAGATTGATATCTGCAAACTTCGTTTTATTCCTTTGGATATCTTTACTTTTTTTGATACAATCGTGAGATATATCATCCCCAAAACGATCTTTAATTTCTGCGTGACTCATATTGATTGGTAAGAGAGAGAAAAGTTTTTGCTGTTCCAAAAGATTTGAGCTGTTCTCTATTTGATATTTGATGTTTTGCAAAATTTCTTCGTAACTGGCTTTGACGTTTTCAAGTTGCGCTGACAAATCAGACAATGGATCAGCTACAAGTGAATCTGCTACATTTTCCAAAATTTGCAGTGATTTTCTATTTGTGTATGCATTTCGTTTCATATATTTCCTTTTAAGAGGCGACATTTGGTTTGTTAGATGAGGAATAATATGATCATTTATATTTTCAATGAGTTCGTTGCTTTCGATGTTTGTATTAGGGCTGGTACAACTTTGAAGTTCATTCAATTCTTCGCTAATTTCATCGCTGGGCGTTGTTGGTAAATAATTTGAGACTTCATTCTGCTCCACGTTGGATTCATTACGACTGTGCGCTTTTCTCAGTGTATTCCGGCAAGTTTCGCAAATACGGTTACAATGAATGCTGGCGACAGCTGGAAAATTTTCAATTATATTTGCAGCCTCGTTTTCACTTATTTTACGAAGCGAAGCGCTACATTTATTAGATATTTTTATGCATCTGTACTTATTGTTTGAATTCATATTCACTCAAATTTTTAAAATATACGCGTAAAAATTGTAATCGCTTGTACTTTTCGCGTTCGTTGGCACTTGTTGAATGACAAAAATCGATAAGGAACACCTATAAATACCAGAGTACCAAAAAACGCAGCGCAGCGCCACTCTTTTTCGCTCTTTACGCAAAGAGCGGAGCCAATTTATTATTGCGCTTGCTCCGCTCATTTATTTTTGCGCTGCGCATAAAAAGAGCAAGCGCAAAAAAGAGCGCAAATAAAATTGCTCTTTCATTCATTCCGATAAATGAAACTTTTGTACATGTGCGCAGATATTCTGACTGTGCCAAATTTGAGCAGCTCAAAATTTCTTACAAATAATTAACTTAAAAAAAATGTAATCATTATTCGAATTATTTCGAAAACTTTCGGTACGTATTACGAGAAGTGACACTACTTAAAAAATTTGGGTTAAAACATATTCACAATTTTCCTGGGACAATGTTTATTTATTTTACCTGTAAATATAAAATATAAGAGCAATTACTAGAAGTGGCACTACTTAATAAATTATATAAAAACTAAACTAAAAAAGAACCCATTTTTATTTTTTGATATGGTATAGGTGAAGGATAAACCTTTCTAAAAAATAATACACTGTAAAAAACCCTTGACAATGTTTATTTATTTTAACTGTAAATATAAAATATAAGAGCAATTACTAGAAGTGGCACTACTTAATAAATTATATAAAAACTAAACTAAAAAAGAACCCATTTTTATTTTTTGATATGGTATAGGTGAAGGATAAACCTTTCTAAAAAATAATACACTGTAAAAAACCCTTGACAATGTTTATTTATTTTAACTGTAAATATAAAATATAAGGGCAATTACTAGAAGTGGCACTACTTAAAAAATTATATAAAAAAAACTAAGAAAGAACCCATTTTTATTTTTTGATATGGATTTTGTTATAAATTTTTAACAGTGTAATTAATCAAATAAAAAACGTGTCATAAAGCCCGTTAAAATATCTTTTTAATGATACCAAGATCATGGTTATCGGTTCAGCCGATTCCCCGCCCAAAAAATTGCAAAACAGTCATTTCTAAAAATGAGAGAAATGTATTGATCAAATTTAGCTATGAACAAAATTTCATCGATATCTGAGGGGGTCGGGTTCAAAATTTCAGTTTTATCTCGATTTTTAAATGAAATTCATCATATATAACAAACAGAAGTGCTACTAAAACTGAGCCTTGTGGTACACCAAAATCATTTTCTATTGTATTTGATATTTCATTATTAACATTTGTCATTTGTCTACGATTTATTAGATAGGACCGAAATCATTTTAGTTCTGTACTATTTATAAAATATTTTCCTGCTGTTTCATATTTTTTTTTTATAATTTTATTATTTATTGAATATTCAATTGTAAATTGAAACATCAATAAGTTGTTCAAATCGTAAATCTAAAAAATAAAAATAAAGTTTAATATACTTATGTTTAGCCAATGCTAAACAAAATTTTTAATTTCAACGGTTAATTAATGTTGTTTTACATCTCTCGTGTACGGCTGAGAAAAAGAGTATCCCTCCTTTTCAGCGGCGTGTGGCCTCTATAATTTAAAATATTGCGTGCAAGTACATTTGGGTGCATCTCAAGTTTTTTCATATATTTTTTTGCGTTTTTTGAAAATATTGTCTTCACTAACAGAACATCTAGATCTTTATGAATTCGATTATTTCTGACATACCAGGGGGCTGCTGTAATTGTACGTAGAATTTTATTCTGTCGCCTTTGAATTTTTTTGACATTTGATGCTGAGGCAGTGCCCCATAACTGGATTCGATAGAACCATATTGGTTTCAGGATCGCAGTTCAGGCATTGAACAGTTCCAGCTCTTTTATGTGGAAGCTCAACGGTAACTCTTCGATGCAACAAGTACTTTAAGTCATATATTGGATGTGCTTCATTCTTTTTTATTTTTATGCCATCTGGCTGTAACTCGACTCTAAATATTGGTTGGGGGATTTTTTCTCTATTTTTAATGTTTGAGACATTTTTCACCTTGTATCCACTATTTTCAAGGCCAGACTTGACCTCTTCTGGATCCACGCTAGAGTCTATACCTTTTATTACGACTGTCCTTAATTGGTACGTATAAGTTTTTATTTTTAGATTGTAAATCTGAAACAATTTTTCGGTAATTACTTTCCTGCACTACCTGGATTTTTGTTTCGTTAATATTTCCGCGCTTAATTGGAGTTACATAGAACTCATTTTCTCCAATTAAGGAGATAAGGCTTTTTAGCAAAAAACTAGAGTTCTGCTCTCTTAAATATATCGGTGGAGGTTTACTCGACCTTGTTGTAGTTGTGTCTTCATCGCCTTGTTCAGATAAAATCGCGAAACGATTTTCGGAACTTTTTTATATTGTTTTTTCCATCTCTGGGAACTTTCGCTGTTGAAGCAATTTCAGCTGATTTTGGACTTCTTCCCCTTTTTAACACGGTTATGTACATATCTATCCATACCTGTTTGAATTTTATTATTATCACTCATTGTACTCACCGCATTTACAATTTTGTGCACGTTGGTCACCTTGTTTTTAATTGTTTGTTTGTTTGATTGTACAGCTAAGCTGACAAGTTTGCTAAAAGGTACAATTGTTGTTGCTTCTCGATCAATATTTAGGTTTGGCGAGCAAGATCGCGCACGAGTAGTTGTGTGTTGTGTAGAATTCAGGTTTTCATTTTCGTCGTCATGAACCAAAGTTAAATAAACATTCTTACTGCTTGTAGCTTTATTATTGTTGTTGTTGGTAGAAGATGAACTCATTTAGAGTTCTCTTTTTATGTGTTCACAATATGAGTTTGTATTTGCAAATATATATGTATATTACACGCAAGCAAAAAGTTAATTAAAAACCAGTATAATAACTGTTTAATCAATGTTTTTTTATTGTTTTTTTTTTGTGTGTTTTTAACTTTTAATAATTAGTTGCGACGATTATAAAAACGCGTCTGTACACTGCGAGAGTTAAAACTGAATGATGCTGTTTCATATGAATAGTTTTTTCTGAAGCCTGATTGATATTTTGACGATAACCCGTGGCGTTCCATATATTCTTCCAATTGACCTTTTACTGTCTTTTCAATAACCTTTTCACAAGTTTTTAAGTTTTAATTGGTCGATATTCTTCACATTTCATAGTATTTTTTTACTTTTTCAATAGGAAATATCATTGATTCTTTCCAATTGTTTGGAAACACACCCGTCTCAAGCGATTTATTTATAATACTTATGGCCAATAAATGAGTGGATGATAACGTTTCATTTATTTTTAAAACTCGTTTAAATGAAAAATTTTGTTTTTCATTGCAATATTAAATCAACATTAAATAGCCAACGTTGTGTATTTAAACTTGGTTTAAGTTATGCAAATTGAACATATGTTTTCGACTACTTGTTCTTCTTGTTTGAAAAAAAGCAAACAAAATATTTGTGGCTGCTAACAAGTTGCATAAAATTTTGGCATTTTTTTTCGCTGTTTGGATCAGGTACCTCCTTTTCCCAATTGATTATCTTCTTGATGAAAATAAGAAGACCAAACACCTTTTGGTTTTTTATTAAATGTAATTTTATTAGATTTGGCTTCTTGCCTTGCTTAACTACAAAAGGTAACTAACTCAAAAAAAAGTAACTTGAACACTTCTCCAACAAAATATATATATAAAAAAAAAACAGTTAAGAATGTTTCGCTAAAAAAGCAAAAAAAAAACTTAATATTAAACCTGATCGGTAGAAAGAAAAAACAAAGAAAATTAATAAATGAGTTCAGGGGTAGCCAATCGGTGGTATCAAAAAAATTAATTAAACAAAGAATAAAAAAAAATATGATACTCTTCTTGAACTGGGTTCAACATACTGCGGGCCTTAAGTGTGGCATGTGCAGCCCTTCCACTCGCCGGAAATCACCCATGCGAAGGACGTTTGGTGGGCCGGGGTTAAAATACTGGTAGCTGGGGTTTTACGGGGTGTGAGGATTCGGTTCACAATATCCTTTCCCAGTACGCCATCGATTTCCTGAGAGGTGGTGAAGGCGGGGTGAGCAAGGGGCTCGTATTGCTTAAAATGTCTCGCCACGGACTCATCGGTGATCGGCAGTGTCGCAACACAGTCGACTCGTTCGACTAACTGAAGTGCGTGACGGATGTTATCGCGCTCAGGGTGCGGGAATGCAGGCTCCAACATAAATATTCCCGCCAGACCCCCTGATGTCGGAGTGAATTCGGGGAGCATCTTTGCCACGCTGTGCAGAACTACGGAATTTTCCTGACAGGGATCTAGGAGGAAGGTGGTGTACATTTTCTGGCCGCGGTAATTTAGATTCACCCTGACCAGTGGCAAAATTGTTGTGGATGTACCTGCAGACTTGCTCACTTCGGTCGGTGCGAGAGCCAAGGCTTGCCGCAGTATTATCTCAGGAGGAGATCCTAGCGCCTCATCGCGGGTGCGAGGCGTGAACTTCATGGGGGGGGGGCCTCAGGAGGAGGTGAACTGACGCCTTTGTTGTCGGGCTTATGTTGAAGCGCAGCGGGGTCCTCAAGGGGAGGTACAGCAGCGCCAGGAAATATCGTGGGCGTGGTGTCGTCTTCCAGGCCGGAGGTTTTTTGTTAAGGAATAGGGAAAATTGTCTTCACTACAAGATGACTCGGGGTCCCGCTCATCGTGGTGCAGTAGCGTATGGTGAAACGCATTGCAAAATTTGTTGTTTCCTTCTGAGACTCCGCATCGGGTTCGGGAGGTGCACCATTCCCGGGTGTGAGAATGAGCCAAGCAATTTAAACAGTACCCCTTGGCCTTAATTGACGCTCGCCGAAGCTCGACATTCCAAGTTATGAATTCCTTGCAATATTTAAGGGGATGATTTTTTTTGCAAATATGGCATCTTGGGCGTTTGCCGTCCATCTGTAGAATAAAGAAAGAGAAACAAAAAAGGAATATATACAGTGTCAATGCAGATTGTGTGATTACTATCTATGACTAATGATGATATGCTATGGGCAGTTTTGCTGTTCGGAAAATTAGTCGAGTGGATTTTGGGTGGCGGTAGCTAGTAGCATTCTCGACAGCATTTTTATTGTTGGGTTTCTATGGTGGTTGGAAGAATGCACAGTTTTACTATGGCTCGTCGGACAGTCCCCTTTTGGGTGCGGATGTCGACGACTCGAACTTTGTGATCTCTTCCGTATATTATGTTAGTGACGCGTCCTAGACGCCATTCAGTGGGGGGCAAAAAGTCATCCTTTATTACGACGATGTCGTTAATTTTAATGTTTCGTTTCTCGGTCTTCCATTTATAGCGTCGTTGCAGTTCTGTGACATACTCGTTCTTCCAGCGTCTCGCAAATATATGCTGGATTGCCTTCAGCCGTTCCCAGCGTTTTAAAAAACCTAATTCAGTTACGGGAGGCTGAGCTGGTGCTTCAGGGGGAGCGGTGATAGGAGCGCCGCGCAACAAATGACCAGGAGTCAGTGGTAAAACTTCATCCGTATTTTCGGTTATCGGAGACAGTGGTCTCGAGTTGAGCACTGCCTCTATTCGCACCAGCAACGTCGAGAATTCTTCGAAGGTAAAGGAGACATTCGTGGTTAATTTTTTAAGATGAGTTTTCATACTTTTAACTACTGCCTCCCAGATTCCACCCAAGTGGGGTGCGTAAGGCGGTATGAAGGACCAGGTGAACCCTAAGGAGCTATACTTGTTGATTAAGGCTTCTTCCGCGGTTTTCAGAAACAGGTTATGGCTTTTTAGAAGGGCATAATTTGCTCCCAAGAAATTTCTTCCGTTATCGGAAAAGAGTGTCTTTGGGAGCCCTCTGCGTCCGGTAAATCGACTAAAGCAGGCTAGAAAGGCGTCAGCAGAAAGATCTGAACAGAGTTCTAGGTGAACAGCCCGCGTAGCGAAGCAGATAAAAGACAGCTGCGTATGACTTTAGAATCTTGGCGTTTTTGAGGGTGGACGACTTAATATTAAATGGCCCTGCAAAATCGACTCCAGTATAGGTAAAGGGCAGGGAAAAGTTGACTCTTTCAGGCGGCAGCGCGGCCATGATTTGCTGCTGGAACCGTCGTTTATAGATGGTACATGCTTTGCAATTGCGAATATATTTTCGTATACAACTTTTTAGTCTAGGCATATAGAATCCTTGTCGGATTGCTCGTACCATAGTGTGGTGTTCAGCGTGGAGAAGAATGCGGTGAGTAAAATCGAGTAGTAGCTTTTAGAGATGCGACATTTCAGGTAGAATAATAGGATGCTGCTCTTCATACCTTAGTTCTAAATTGCGAAGCCGTCCATGGACTCTCATATGACCATTTTGATCGAGGAATGGGTTGAGAGGCAGAAGTCGACTTTTTTGAGATATGGGTCGTTTTCCCTTTAAGCATTCATATTCCTTGAAAAAATATATTCTTTGGGCCATAGAGATAATCCTATTTTTGGTAAAAGTAATTTCATCGGATGTGACAAAGGTGGTAGCGGCTGCTGGGTTTTTTCCAGCTCTATGAATGAATCTCAGACAGTAGCTGACAACTCGTAGCGCGCGATCCAGTGATGAAAATTCTTGTAGAATGTCGTACGGACTATCTTCTAGATATGAAGTCTTTAAATTGAAATTAAGTATGGGTGTTTCTTTCTGACTGGCAGATTTTGAAATATTTTCACTTTTTTTCTTTTCTTCCAAGTTGTGAGGGTCGAAAATTCGGGGTGTTGGCCATTCCGCCATGGGTTGCTGGAGCCAAGTGGGCCCATTCCACCAGAGGGTATTCTGAATGAGTTCTTGTGGAAGGCTGCCTCGGCTTCCCAAATCGGCGGGATTGTCTTCGGACTTTACATGTTTCCATTTACTTACGGTGGCTATGCTAAGTATTTGGGAGACTCTGTTACCCACAAAAGTTTTTAAAGTGTGGGGATCCTTTTGTAGCCACCCGAACACGATGGATGAGTCCGTCCAAAGGAAAAGCTCCTCTGAGTGGTTAGAGCTACTGAATAAATTTCGGATCAACCTTGTAAGTAGCAAAGCACCGCATAGTTCGAGTTTCGGAATCGTCATTCTTTTTAACGGGGCCACCTTGGTTTTTGCCACAAGCAAATTACTATTTATTTTGCTCTCCAAGCTTTCAGTCCTCATAAAAACCACCGCACAGTAAGCCTTTTCTGAGGCGTCACAAAACCCGTGAATCTGTGTTCGGCAAGTCGGTGAAAATGTTGTCCATCGGGGGATTTTAATATTGCCTATGTGCGGTAAGTTTTCCACAAAAGTGTTCCATTTCACTAAAACTTCCGATGAAACTGCCTCGTCCCATTCAGATTTTTCTTTCCACAACTCCTGCATCAAGAGTTTGGCCAAAATTACAATTGGACCTACCCAACCTAGTGGGTCAAATAGCCTTGCAATCACGGACAAGATTTTTCTCTTCGTAGTGGAGGGTGAGATTTCTATGCAGTCTGAAAAGTAGTAAAAGTGGTCAGCTTTAGCGTTCCAGCGTATACCTAGGGTCTTTACTGTACTCGAGTCATCTAACCTCAAAAAATCTTCATCCAGAAGATCCTCCCGGGGCAAATAGTCAAGAAACCGATCATTTGCTGTAACTTTTTTCAGAGGAAATCCTGCCGAATTCAAGGCTGCATACAGCTGTTGTTGTTTTTCTTTAGTTTCTCTCAACGTATGACCACCAGACAGTATGTCGTCGACATAAATTTCGTCCTTTAAAATAGCCGATGCTTTTGGGTAAAGCTTCTGGCTGTCTTTGCTTAGCTCTTGTAGAGTTCGAATGGCCAAAAATGGTGCGCAATTGACGCCAAAGGTTACAGTCTTTAGGCGGAAGGATTTGATTGGGCCTCCGCTGTGCTGGCGAAACAAAATTTGTTGATACGGCCTATCTGCTTCATGCACCAAAATTTGCCGGTACATCTTTTGAATATCGCCGGTAAATACATACTTGTAGTGCCGCCATTTCAACACTATTTGCATTAAGTCCGTCTGAAGTGACGGTCCTTGGTGTAACACGTCGTTTAATGAGAAGCCGCTATTAGTTTTCTTCGATGCATTAAACACCACCCTAACCTTTGTTGTTTTACTTTCTGGTCGTATGACCGCATGGTGGGGAAGATAAAACGCAGATTTTTTTTCGCTTGAGGACTCAAAATGCTGCACTGGTTCCATATGATCGACGTCTAAATATTCTTGAATAACGTTCGAGTATTCTGCCTTTAAGCCAGGGGACTTTTCGAATGTTTTTTCTAACCGATGGTACTGTGCTAATGCCATAGTTCTTGATGGGCCTAAAAATATGTCCTGCGGAAATTCCGCCTTGAAAGGAAGATGGACAACATATCTACCATCTAATTGTCGCCGCGTGGTGTCTGCATAGAACTTTTCGCAATATTGATCGGTTTTTGTTTCACACAAAGTTTGTTCTGCCTCTTCTATTTCCCAAAACTGTTTTAACTGCTCTTGGAGAATGATGTCTTCAGAAGTGGTCACAATTGTTGAAAACGATTGAATTTCGGTGTTTGGCACGGGGCCTGACAGATACCATCCAAATTCCGACCCTCTTGCTTCGAGACAACTTGCTATTTTTGTTTTTACGCCCTGTAAGTTGATTAGTGGTAAGTAATCACTTCCAATGATCATATCAATTGTTGCTGGTTTGAAAAAGTAGGGATCTGCTAATGTCAAATGTCTGATATCTTCAGTTTTTAATTTGACCTGCCTAGACGGCAAAAGGTGGGATAGTTTTGGTACCACTATAGCTTCAAGGTGAAGTCGAAACTCCGATATTCTGGATTTCAAAACGACAGAGCACCTACCTCGTGACCTTCCTACTATTGTCCCCCCAAGACCAGATATTTGTGTTTTGTGGCTTTCTGCTGGCAGGCCAAGATTCTGTTGAATCCGTGTAGAAATAAAAGTTTTTTCTGAACCAGCGTCTAGCAAAACGCGTATGAGAAACTGTTCCCCAAGGTGTTCGAGATTGACAAGGGCTGTTGGCAAAATAGTTGTCCCCTCATTTCTAGAAAAATAAGTGTGTATCGAGTCCGATGAACTATCAGCGCGGGCGCTAGACGGCGCTGTCTGTTTGTTGAGGGACATCTTTGATCGTTGTGTACCAGATGACGTGGGGTTTTCTTGATCACTAGAAAAATGTTTGAAAGTATTGCGGGTTTCGGTCTCCATCGCCTTCTTGTCCTGTTGCTCTAGGTGTAGCATAGTGTGATGCTTCTGATTGCATACGGTGCATAGATTACTGCTTGGGCATTTAGATTTAAAATGGTTGGGCGATAAACAGTTGACACAGTATTTGTTTGCAAATGCGTACTTGATTCGATCATTAATAGATAATGACTTGAAATGTTTGCAGAAACGTAGCGGATGGTTTTGCTTACATGTTTTGCAGCTGAATTTAATTTTATTTTGCTTTAAGTGAGAGTGAAATGATTGATTTCTGGAAATATGAGTTTCTTTACCACATGGTTTTCTCATATCACAAACAGTTTCAAGCGTTTCTATTCTTCTCGACAAATAGTCTGACATCTCCTGCCAAGTGGGCCAATTTTTATGGTCAGCTAAGGAATTTTCCCACGACCGCATGGTTTCTTCAGGGAGTTTTGAAACGCATAAGTAAATTAAAATGGCATCCCAATTTCGCGTAAGCTGGAGTGACTCAAAAATAGCTAGACTCTCGTTGAGTATGCTCTGAAGATTTCGGATAGATTTTGCAGTTTCATTTGGAATGTGTTGAAGTCCGAATATTTGTTTTAGTTGCTGATGAGCTAAAATTCGTGGATTCTCAAATCGGGTTTTTAAGGCTTCCCAGGCTAACGAAAAGTTTTCATCAACCAAATCGAACCGTTTTACGATTTGGTTTGCCTCCCCCCTTGTTTTGCTATGCAAGTGGTAAAGCTTTTGAGCTGGCGCTAAATGTGGGTGATTCCCTATTACTGATTGGAACATGTCCCTAAACGCTGGCCATTTTGTATAACCCCCTTCAAACGCTTCTATCTCACAGGGTGGTAGTTTGAGTGCCATGGAGGGCTGATTAACTACCCTTGCCTCATTAAAATTTTCTATTGCAGCCGCAGAAATCAGCCCTAATATTTTCGCTTTCGTTTTATGTACTCTATTATGTGCCTTTTCGTACCCCAAAGACACTTCATCCTGATAGTTTGGCTCGACCTCTTTATCAGATTCCATCACGTATGATTCGTATGAACCAATAAGTTTTTGCCACCGTCTGTCCAATTCACTAAGCGATAATTCTAAATACGGGACAGTTTTTTCCTCAGTAGGAGTTTGCTCGTAGTCTTTACAAAATATTTCCACCTGATTTATATCAAAGTTGCACCTCCTTTTAGCTGCCATCTTAATGCCAATAATAAATTTCTTAAATATTCAGATCAGCAAAGTTATATTAACGTAACTACTCGTAATATTGTGTTAGTAACCCTCTTCATTCAGGTTGAGAGAAAAATTTTGTGTTAATAATTTCCACCCAAAGTCTCAACCACCACAAATTAACTTGACTCGTGAAATTATGTATCACGCTCAATGTGAAGAATTTTAATTGTAAAAATTTTCTTTTAATTAACGCGAAATATTTTATGTTTTCAAATTTAAATTCCCACTCACCTTTATTTCCCCACTTTTTTTTTTTTTTTTCTTTACCGGGAACCCTTGTTGGCTTTTGATTTTTATTCTGGTGGAATTATTTGCTGTTGTTGTTGGCGTTGCGTTTTGTATGTATTTATGACAAATTCTTTGCCTTCACTTTTATTCTACACACCACTATTTCTGTTCTTATATTGTTTTCACTCTTTATGTGTTTATTAACTTTTATTTTTGTCTTTACGATTTTCTGTGCAACTTTTATTTGTCTAATAGTTTTAATATTTTTGCTTTGCTTTGTTTTTTCACTTTGTGTATGCGTGCACTTGTTTTTACAGACGTAAGTATGTATACATATAAATATGTACGTGCAAGTAGTATGTTCAGTCGAAGTGTTACTTAACGACGGCGATTTGTGGCAGGGATGGTACTTTGTATTGTTTGATTAATTGGATTTCTTGCATTGCGGCGAATATTAATTTTGGGCGAATAATTGGTTTTTTGGGTTTTAATTATTTTAAAGCCATATTTGGTTTGCATAGATAAAAAAAATGTAATCACACAACTATAACTATACACTGTACATACCCAGTTTCTGCTCCCTTCTTGATGTGAAGCTTCTTTTCGTCTAGCTGAATGGACAGATTATTCTAACCTTTCCTGATGAACTCGTTCGTTGTATGTGTGTGGACTAGTGGAGCCCTTGACGATTTATTCGTCTTTTCACGCACGGGAGGCTTCGTGTAAATTATATTTCTCTGGGCACGGGAGGCCTTGCGTTTTTTTTTTTTACCTTTATTGCTTCTTCACTCGTACCTTGAGTTATGTATGTTGAAGCACAATTTCTGGAGCAGCGGTAGCTGTTGACCAGTTCAATCAATCCTAGCCTACTCTAGGATAGTCGAAGAACCATATGTTGGGATCAGGTACCTCCTTTTCCCAATTGATTATCTTCTTGATGAAAATAAGAAGACCAAACACCTTTTGGTTTTTTTATTAAATGTAATTTTATTAGATTTGGCTTCTTGCCTTGCTTAACTACAAAAGGTAACTAACTCAAAAAAAAGTAACTTGAATACTTCTCCAACATAATATATATATATAAAAAAAAAACAGTTAAGAATGTTTCGTTAAAAAAAGCAAAAAAAACTTAATATTAAACCTGATCGGTAGAAAGTAAAAACAAAGAAAATTAATAAATGAGTTCAGGGGTAGCCAATCGGTGGTACCAAAAAAATTAATTAAACAAAGAATAAAAAAAAATATGATACTCTTCTTGAACTGGGTTCAACATTCGTTATTACCCTTTTAATCGTTCTGAAAGTTCGTCTTATTCTTTTAAAACATTTCAACAGTTCTTATTTATTTTTATTTATAGCTAAAATAATAATATATTTTTTTTTAGATTTTTCTTTATTTGCTCTAGTCAGCTGTTTTTTTTTTGGGGAATTTTATGGGAAACTTTTTATATTACGTAGTGCTACCATATTTTCATCGTAATTATAAAATAATTTTAAGTTTGACTGAAAAAATGAAAGTGTGTTTAAACGAATTTTAAATTTTTATGAAAATAAACTAAAACTATAATATGATATATATATATCATTTATTGGCCATTAGTGTAATATTGCCGGTTAATTCCCAATTGTCTAATATTAATTTACTGGATAGTTTTGCATAGTCAGTGTTACGGGAATGTCCCGATCGCTGAGTTTTTAGCCGATTGTCAACACCAAATACAAATTAAACAATTTCAGATGATTTAAGTTTTATATTTGAATGTTAAAATTCCTATATTATAAAATATTCAGGTTATGAAGATACAATTATTTAATACAATTTACATACTTTTTTAGTGTAAAAACCAAGCGAAAATATACAGTAAATAAATTTAATTATTTTAATATTACTACCACGATTTGATCATTTCGATCCAGATTCCACGAGTTTTATCAGGTAAGTATCTATTTTTAGGTACAGAATATAGTGTCGTATACTAATTCGTTACGATTGCAGCTAAATAATTGGTACTTGCTCTACTCCGGTATTTTACAAATAATTGGGCATCTACACACTAGATACTTGATCAGTAGTGGCGATAACAGCCCCCGGCAGTATGGCAAGAAGGGTCTTCGCAGCCTTACTCCTTCGTGAGCCACGTCGAGTACAGCCAACTTTGTAGCGGGCCTTTCTAATACGCCACATGACGTCGTAATCTTGGCACTGCGAACTCCAATACCTTTCCCCTTGGCCTCACATTTCGTGGATTCGAAGGGTCAACCACAACCACCAAATCACCCACACACAAAGGCCTCGATTTTTCGAACCATTTTTTTCTACATGTGAGCGTAGCCATGTGAGGCTAGCCATCTTTTCCAGAACTGTTGGGCATATTGTTGTGAATATAGCCAGCTGTTTTTCATAACTATACCACAATCGTCGCACTCAGTTAATGGTTTCATGCCATTTGAACACCCTAACAAGAAATTGTTGGGTGTAAGCGCCTCTTGATTCTCGTTTTCTATTGGCACATATGTCAGAGGACGAGAATTTATAATGTTTTCTATTTCAGCTATCATACTACGCAATATTTCATCCGTGGGTACTTTTGATGTCGTTATCTTACAAAAAACCGTTTTAACAGAACGCACCATGCGTTCCCATGCGCCTCCCATATGGGAAGCAGTGGGTGGGTTAAAATTCCATTTAGTACATGTGGTTGTAAAGGTGTGAACGAGTTCGTTAGTGTCGACTTCATTAATAGCTTCTCTTAATTCGCGATCAGCTCCGACAAAGTTAGTCGCATTGTCGCTAAAAAATTCTCTCGGTGTGCCGCGTCTGGCCATAAAATTCCGTATAGCTAATATACACGAGCTGGTGGTGAGTGAGTGTACTATCTCGATATGAACTGCTCGAATTGTCAGGCAAGTGTATAAACCTCCATACCTTTTCTCAATATTGGACCGAAAAAATCAATACCTGTGAATGTAAATGGTGCTACATACGGTGATAACCGGGCTCTTGGTAGTCGTGCCATTTGGGGATAGGTTGGCTTTGCTTTGTTCACTTTACACATTTGGCATTTGCGTATTATTTTCTTAAAAACCGTTCTCAATCGGGCCACGTGGTATTTCTGTCGAATCTCGTTGATACAAGTTTCATGGTTTCCGTGATGATATTTACCATGAAAGTATAATATGATAAGCTCCGTTAAGTAGTTATACTTTGGCAAAATCACCGGGTGTTTGAGTTCATCCGGAGCACAAGCGTTATTTATTCGACTATCAATACGTAATATATTGGTCTCATCCAGGTACGCACATAATTTATAGATAGAACTACTCTTACAAATTTTTCCGCCATTCTTAAGTTGTGATATCTCCGCGAAATATTCGTTGTGCTGTGCTTGCTTGATGAGGAGAACTTCAGCCTTTTTTAACTCATCTTGAGATAGATTACTTGAAGCATCTTTATTTTTAAGTTTGTTCACAAAGTGTATTGCATAAGCTACGGCTCTCAGAGCTCTGTGATACTGTGAAAAGCGCGTAATATTTATTAAAGCATGGTTCTCGTGTACATGAAGGATATGGTGTTTAAGCTCACAGTCGGTATATTATTATCTGCAGCTGCTGTCGATAAGCTTTGGCAAAGTTATGTAACTGCACATCAAGTTGGTCATAGTAACTAAACGTTCGAAGATAACAACGAGGAATTGCCATATTTTCAATTTCTGGCAAGAATGATACCCATTTTGTCCACTTAGCCATTTGGCAATGTTGAATATTTTCATCCCATCCTATTCCGCTTCTCCACATTTCTTGCCATATTATTTTCAAATACATTAAATAATGGCCAATAAGTCCTAGAGGGTGATAAATTGACATTAAAAACTTTAATAATTCCCGTTTTGTCGGTATTTTATTTTTGTTATACTATTGGTGATATGTGGCGAGATGTTAAAAGTAAAAATGTCTTCAGATGATTTCCAGTAAACACCAAGCACTTTATCTGTATCTATTACATTTCCTAAATTAAGGCTTTTATGTTGTCGATCGTCATTGGCATTAATTGCAGCTAAAACATCTTTTTTATTGCACAACAAGTTTCTGATATTAAATCCTGCTTTTCCGTGAATGTATTTAACTTCTAGTGCTAACGTAATTGATTCTTCTATGGTATCCAGATAGTCGTCAACATAGTGATTATTTTCTATAGAAGTTGCAGCAGTGGGATATTTCTCGCTAAATTTCTCCGCATTTATGTTTTTTATATATTGCGAAATGCACGGTGAGCATGAGGCTACAAAAATCATCACATTCATAATATAAATATCTGGCTCCATATCATTCTTACTACGCCATAAAAATCTTTGAACATTACGATCTTCTTTTCTAATAATAACTTGGTGAAACATTTGCTCTATATCGCCGCAAATGGCCACGAACTTTTGGCGAAAACGGATGAGAATATCAGGTAGTGAGCAAAGCATATCTGGTCCTTTTAAGAGAATATCGTTTAATGATACACCATGAACTTTTGCCGCTGCATCCCATACAATACGAGTTTTTCCTGGTTTGTTTCTATTAAATACGGGAAATATGGGTAAATACCAGATCTTGTCCGTGCTATTCGAAATCTCTTGACCTTTATCTATTTTGGTTATAAAACCCTTCGAAATATATTCGGAAATAGTTTTATTAAAAACATCATTTAAAACGGTATCAGTTTTCAATTTTTCGTCGAGGCACATAAAACGCTTTACCGCCATATCATAGTTTTTTCAAAATGTACATGGCTTTTTTATCATCTTTGCTTAAAACGCTTTTCATCTTGTCTATACAACTTACTTCCAGGCTGTAGAATTTTTTCAATAAATCTGCTAATGCAGCAATAGCATTCATCAATGTGGCAGTGGTGGTGTTTTATAAGTGAATTTTTTCTCACTATACCGTATACTAACCAGCCAAGACGGGTACGGATTGCTACAGGTTCGCCAACATTACCTTCCCTAACTTTATCATAAACACACAGTCTAGAATTATTTAAACCGATTAAAAGCCGAGGAGTAACATCAACGTAACTTGTCATGGGTAACCCTTTTAAATATGAAAATTGTTTTACTAACTTTTCGGTATCTACAGTCTGTTTTGGTAAAGAAAGTTGCTTTACTGTACGAATATCGATTTCATGAACTCTACTATTTGGCCCGGACACTTTTATAGCAAGTCGACGAGAGTTGTCTTCATTTCGCTCATCACTTCCAGTCCATTTAAGACATAAAGGCTCAGCAGTACCAGTAAGATTTAATTCATTGATAATTTCTTCATCTATTAGGCTTGTTGATGAACCGTCGTCGATGAATGCAAAGGTTTCTATAAATTATTCTCATTGCCATAGATTTTCACTGGTATTATTTTAAATAAATTGTTACAGCTCATACTACTGTGCGTGTTACATGTGTGTGTGTGGTTGTTTTTATTTGGTTCTGCCACGTTCAAAGTTTCTTTCTTAATTTCTTCAAGTTTTTTATGTAAAAGATAATGATGTTTAAACTGGCAATTATCAACACCGCTTTGCTATTGTTGCATTTTCCAAAATGTTTACGTAAACATTGTTTAGAAAGATTTAATTCTCTCACAATATCCCATCTGGCTGTTCTATCTACCCTTTTAATGTTTTTACAATTAGCAACATTGTTGCAGTCACCACCACATACTTTATAGTTTTTTTATTTTGTTCAGTATGACTGTGTATATAAACATTTCTCTGTTTAATACGTGAAACATTCTCTGCGACAGAGCTAGAACTGCTCTCAATGTTTACGCTGTTGGCAGAAACACCAATGTCAAAAATCCAGTCAGAGAATTCTGACAGATTTATTATTTTGTTTTGTTAAATTCATTTTATAAGTTACCCAGTTGATTTGGAAATACGGAGGCAATTTATTAATTAATTCTTGTATGATGGATTGTTAAGTTCTTCAAACAGCCTGCAAGACCTAGAGACCTTTTACTTGCACGGCGAATGAGGTAATTGTATCTAATTTATTAACGTTGACTGTTGGTAATGATCTTATTTTCAATTTCATTGAATGCAGAATTTTATCTGGTTGTCCATACAACAGTTTTAATGTTTAGGTTGCTGCCGGAACACAGGATGGATGTATAAGAATGTGCTGAACGGACTTCAGGGCATCTAATCGCAACGCCCTTTGCAGTCTGATTAAATTTTCGGCGTCGGTTAAGCCACAAACTGTCGTTGACCAATCGTAGGTGGAACTGAAAAGCGGCCATTCCTCTGGATTGCCCGTAAATATTGGTAATTCTTTTGGAACCGTCTGCCTCGCATTTATTTTCTGATGTGTTAAATTTGCAGTCGTGCTGCACTGTGGCACTGGCGTTATTGATGGAATAAAAGTTGAGTTAGGTGGAGCTTGCCGAGAAACAGCAGTTCGTGCATTTGTTTTTGTTTGTGTTGGTGCAGATGCTGTTTTGTTTATGAACGTAGTTGTATTATTATATGATGCTGAATTAAAAAAAACGTGTGGTAGCTTATTGTGAAAGTTTATGTGTGTATAATCTATTGGGACATTTTGCTAAGTTTGAGTTGTTACCTTACATTGATTCAACATTGGGGTTATGAGAGTTGCATTATGATCATCATTTTCTTCTTCGGCTTCTTGTAGCAGTTGGTATTTTTATTTTAAAAATTCGTCGTCTCGTTCTTTGGCTAGTTGCCTCTCTTCCTTAAGCCGCTGAAGCTCTAATTTTTTTTTTCCGATTTACGGAATTCGCTGAGACACTAGAGATTTTACTTCGGTGACTTGTTACAGATTTTGGTGGACTACGAACTTGAATTTTTTCCCTGCAGCTGTTGCATGTAAAATCTTGTTGATTATTTTCTACGTTAACACAGTTTAAGTGATAACTTTTTTAGCACTTATTACAAGGTATCGATTGATTGGTTGGTGATTCGTGGCCGACTGGACATTTTTCTGTAGGTGGGTGATTTGGCGTATGTTCTAGATTTTGTTGTGGTGGTTGACCCTGAAAAGAGAAGTTTTGCATTTTGTGGGACTTACAGTTTTTGCCAGTGCTTTATTCTCCTTTTGGGTATATATGAACGGCTGCCGGTAAACTACCTGTTGTTTTGACGTTATGTGTGACGATCCACGAGATAAATTAAAAAAGAATTTTAATTTTGTTACGGGAATGTCCCGATCGCTGAGTTTTTACCAGATTGTCAACACCAAATACAAATTGAACAATTTCAGATGATTTAAGTTTTATATTTGAATGTTAAAATTCCAATATTATAAAATATTCAGGTTATTAAGATACAATTAGTTAATACAATTTACATACTTTTTTAGTGTAAAAACCAAGCGAAAATATACAGTAAATAAATTTAATTATTTTAATATTACTACGACGATTTGATAATTTCGATCCAGATTCCACGAGTTTTATCAGGTAAGTATCTATTTTTAGGTATAGAATATTATTTATTATTATTTATTAATAGATATAAAATTTTACAATATTATATATTTATGTATACAAATATACATTATACTCGTTTATACAAATAAACATTTTTAATTTTAATATCTATATGTGGTTTTAAACTAATGTTGTAAACCATATTAACAACCATTATTACATGTATTATGTTTATTACATGTATAGGTCTTAAATTGTATTTTGTTTTAAATATTTAAATATTAATTTCAAATGTGTTTTAGTAAAAAATTTCAATACAAATTTTCTGAAAATATATTACAAATCCATTTAAAATTTTTATGAATAAGGGAGTGAGAGTTTTTTAAAAATTGAATTCATTTATAATTAATTTTCTATACTTCAATGATAATTGTAGGTAATTGTGAAGTGAGTTAAAATTTATACCATTTAATAAATCGTTGACTTCAGATAAGCATAGTTGAGTTTTGCCAAAGAGTTTTAATCTATACTGTTTATACATAGGGCATACACCAATGAAATGAAATGTATTTTCAGTTGCGTCCAAATTACATAACGAGCATATGCCCACAGAAGTTTTGCGAAAACATTTTGCATTAATATCAAGTAAGCCACCTCTTGCTTTTATTAATAATCCAGTAGCATGGGACGAAAATCCGGTGTATAGGTGTGAAACGTTGTGGTTGAGATTGTGGTATAGGTCGTGAAATTGAGAGCTTTTTGCTTTTGATATGTATTCTTCATTTTCTTTGAATACTAAGATGTCTAATATCTGCTTCCATTCAAGAGATAGCGGTCCATTGGAAGTGGAATTAAATTGTAACTGTTGGCAGAGAACAGACCACTCATTTGCCCAGTATATATTCAAGTTTATAACTTCGTTCGCCAGTATATTTGGTAGCCTATTAGGATTCATGTTCAATACTTTATTTATATAGGAAAAGTGTAGTTGTAGTGTGGTAATGAATAAAGAGGGGATACCAGTTTCTGTATGTATCATATAATTGGGTGTAGTTTCAGGTAAGTGAAACATTTTTTTGATAAAAAATCTAAATAGTTTCTCCACCTCATCAAACTTTTTAAAACCCCAGACTTGAGCACCATAGCACATAATTGCTCTTGAGGCAGCATAGAAAATACGAAGTTTATTCTTGTTAGATATTTGTGGGTTTTTAATGTATTTAGACCATGTAGCATTAATTGCAAGTTTAGAAGAAGTTAGTTTGTTTCTTAAGTGCTTTTTGAAAGATAGGTTATAGGAGATATCAACTCCCAGGTATTTGTAATTATTAACAATCTCTATACTCGTATTTTCATTGCCAAGGTGCCAACATAGGTTTGATGAAATTCTGGTCCCAGCACGGAATACCATGATTTTAGACTTATTGAGATTTACGTTTAAGCACCAAGTAAGACAGTATTTGTGAAGGACATCTATCATGTTTTGTAGATCTGATGGAGAATCGGCAAGTAAGACTATATCATCAGCGTATAGCAGAACTTTTATATTTGTGTTCGCAACGTTCACTCCACCTGGCAACACGTTCTGCAAGTCATTTACATACAGTGCAAATAATATTGGACTGAGAATACATCCTTGCTTAACACCTAATTTGACAGGAAACGGCTCGGAGCAGGTAGTTCCATTCCATATGTAGCTTTCATTGTTATCATAAGCATATTGCAGAATTCTTATTATTTTTGATGATAACCCAAGGCAAGCGAGTTTATAAAACATACTGTTTCTAGGTATTGAATCAAAGGCACAGGAAAAGTCAACGAAGAAAGCATATGTAGTTTTGCCATTAAATTCATTTATTTTAACAATGTTTACCAAATTGAATATGTTGTCTACTGTTGAGTAATTTTTTCTAAAACCCGCTTGGTATTCGTTTAATATGCTGTTATTTTCTGTCCAGGCAGTAATACGGTTAAGTAAGATGGAATTAAAGATTTTACATAAAGTATCAATCAGTGATAGTCCACGATAATTAGTTACAACAGATGGATCACCTTTCTTGAATAGCGGCAGTAGAATTGATTTTTGGAAACTTTTAGGGATTGTCTCTTGTAAGAAAATTCTATTAAAAACATCTAGTAACACCTTAGTAAAACTAGTAGGTGCAAATTTGTAGTACTCGAAGCTAATTCCATCTACACCAGGAGCCTTATTTTCTTTCAAAGTTATAATAACTTTTAATATTTCACACATTTCAAATGGTGAATCAAGAAAAGCGTCTACATAGTATGGCATTGTCCAACTTATCATGGAGTTTGATTTATCATCTTTATATATATTGCTGAAATGAGTATAGAAGTCCGTAACATTTATATTATGGTTTATAGTTGGAGCCTTTGACTTCATACTGTTAGTTATTTTCCAACATTCGCTACTGGTTTTTACCTTATTTATCATATCAATATTTCTGTTTTGATATTCTAGTTTCTTAGCACCGCATAAGTTACTATATTTACTTCTAGCAATAAAATAACGGTGTTTATTTAGCAACGTATGATTGCTTCTTGGTTTTTTCAAACAGTCTGAGAGGTAGTTTTTGGAACGTAAACATTGCCAATCAAACCATTTTTGGTTAGGTTGAAATGTTTTTGTATGGTTTTTAGCGGGATATGCTTGTATTATTTTATCTTAGGTATAGAATATAGTGTCGTATACTAATTCGGTACGATTGCAGCTAAATAATTGGTACTTGCTCTACTCCGGTATTTTACAAATAATTGGGCATCTACACACTAGGTACTTGATCAGTAGTGGCGATAACAGTCAGGTTATTTTTTATACTTTTAAAAATAATTTTTAGCTCTTGCAGTCTTACTGGACTGAATTTGAATTTATGGTGTATCATAGGTATTTCATTTTCATATTGCACATCTTCTATGGAGAGCTGATTTCACTAATACTATTTACGAAGTAGTTATTAAAATTAACGGCTATTTCATAATTGTCTTCATATTCTAGTTGTTTATATATCACAGTTTTGGGTTATTTTAAGACTTGTTCTTTAATTTTACTTCACATTTCTTTTTGATTCTTTGCATTGCAAATTGCAGTTTGGTATTTGAAGACTTTCTCTTTTTAATGATCTAAGTTCATTATTAAACCATTTATTATTACTTTTTTCAGTTATTTTTATACCCTTCACCAAAAATGGTAAGGGTATTTATAGGTTTGTCATTACGTGTGTAATTTCCACAATATTTATATGACGTCCGTATAGTATATATATTCTGGATCCTTATAGATAAAAAAGTTAACTGAGCCCTGTCCGTCTGTCCGTCTGTCTGTACGTGAAATCCATTTTCTGAAGACACTAGAAGAGCTAGAGAATTGTTTCTTAAAGTATAATGTAGGGATTTTTCTAAGGATGCTTCGTATTGAAAATCAGCAAAAATAAAAATATCGATTCTGAAATGGATATATATACAAATAAATGAAGATATATATATATATATTCATTGCAGAAATAAATTTATAAATACACTAGGTGCCTCAGTAGTATTGAATACGGGGTTAAGCGCATTGAATATGTGTCAGAGACAATAATTCAACACACGACCCATCGTGCTACTGAGGCTTGTTAGTTCTTTGTGTATATTACCTTAATAATAACTCAACGTATTTTTTCGTACAACCCCCTTTTTGTCACACATCTAAGCATGTGTGTATAAAAATACAAGGCATTTGCTTTTGAAAGATCAGCAGACTCAAATCAAAGACTATAAATATATAAAGATATTGCACGTAGAACATTGAATAAAAACAAAAATTGTTTGCGTTTGTTGATGCTGTGGGGGGAAGTAGCAAGAGAAAAGACCACAAAAATTTTAGGCATACATATGTTGTAATAATTTTGTCAAGTTTATTTTGTTGTTGTTTTTTAAACATTTTTGTTTCTTTTAACTCTACTAGAAATTATTTTCCAGAGAAATTATGGTTTTTTTTGTTGTTTACACATATAAATGATGCTCATTGAGAAATGTGTTTGTGTGTGTGTCATATTTCTTGTGCGAAGCACATTCAATAACAATATTAACAACTAAAAGCAGTTTCTTGTTTTCATATAAATCATGTGCAAATAAACAGTGCAAAGACAATGCGACCGATTTCTATGGCTGTAGGGTAAAATTACGTTTTTTGTTATTGTACTATTGCATTTATGTTGATTCGCACCGAACTATGTATACACATTTGTTTTATTAAATATTTTATTTTAGAATTTTCAATTGTATATGGGCATTTCCAGAAAAAGGTCAACCGCGACAGAAATATTAAAAACCGGAAAAAAAAATTTTCTTTATCAAATTTAATTAGAGAACTGTCTAAATTTTTATAATTTATTAACTTAAATAATAATTCTTTTATTTTTGTTATCATTGGAATATATCCTGTTTTATTTATTTTTTATACTTATAAATAAAAAATTTTAAACCTAAAAAATGCCTTTGGAATCATGGTCCCGTTCCCGATTCTAAAAAAAAATATTTAAAAAAAATAATAATAAGGATAATTAAAAAAAAACAAAATGCTAAATAAAAGCTTTATATCTCTGCTTTAGTTAAAAAATAATCTCCATTTAATAAACTGACGAAATTAGCAGAGTTTTAAACAAAACCACACACCGAAAAAAATGACTTACATTTTTTGTCCCGTTCGCGATCGCAAGTTTATCCAAAATATTTGGAGAACGTTCATATTTTATAATTTTCTTTTTGTTCTCAAAAATTGTTCTACTAAAATGCTATTAAATATTTATAAAAAGTTAAAAAAAAAATTTGAGTTTTCATATTTTTTTCAAGTTGAGTGCGTACGAATGTCCCGTTCGCGATCCTGGAAGTGCCCATATGTAGTTAGAATATCTATGTATGTACATATGTATATGCATAAATCAAATAAAACGTGCGCTTACCTGAGTTCGAAAACCATAAAATTTATTATTTTGTTTACAAAACTATTATAAAATTTATTAAAATCTTTTTAATAAGTGATAACTAGCACAAGAAATGTAATTATATTTGGTGATTGGTACATATTTAATAATTTTCTGGATTGAGCATATGTATGTTTTATTGTTTCAAAATTTTAAGTTTTTCTGCGCTCGTTAATTTGTATTTGTATGTTTCCCACGAGGAATGCTTTCGTAAAAATGTAAGAATTAATAAATTTAGCATCTTCATTCTGTGCTTATAGCATATGTACGTTGTTTTCTTGAAACCAAAAGGAATATACATACTTACATATTGTATTTTTGATGCAATTTACACATTGCTCAACAATAGTTTTTTTATGTTTTTTATTTCTTTGGATTCAGAAAAAAATTTTTCGAAAACTTTTATATGAATCTTACATACTGCAAAACATAAGTCTGTTGGAGCACACAAACTTCCAAAATCTGAATTTTTATCATAATTTTTTGCATGTACAAACATTTCTGATGGATATGACAAAATTTGCGCGGGTTTTATTATATCCATACGGCAGCGAGCACAAGATATCCGTTGAGCTATGTAACCAACGAAATAGCGGCTTGATGTTAACTCTATTGGAATGTTTTCAGAGTTAAAACAATCAGCATCTTCATTAAAATAATCTTCATTTTCGGCTAATATATTTGTAACATCTACGTCAGGAATTAAAAATAAGTAAGTGGAGGTTGATCTGTAAAATATACTTTGAGAAAAGCTTATCTCTTGATCTTTCCAACGCGCATTTGTCCCCCTATTTACCTTCATGAGTATTTTGCAAAAAGTTTTTTCGTTAGGATTTATATTTAATTTATCAACTTCGGCTTCAATCGATTTCGTTATTTATGAGACCCAACTGCAGGCAACACCTTTCAAACAAAACAATAATTTTGAAAATCTGTTTATAAATGACCAGGTTATTCAAAAAGCAATTTTTTCTATTTCAAATTCAAAATAATACATATATAGCCTATATTTCAAGTTATACACTGTTAACATATCTGCGCGAAATTTCATTTAAATCGTTCCAGTAGTTTCGGAGATTAGCGAGAACAAACGTCGTGACACTTTATTTTTATATATGTAGATATACATAGTTATATAAATTTCCAATTTTAAATAATATTAAATTCGGTGCGAATCGATGTTCTTGCAATAGTACAACAATAAAATACATATATTTGCCATTCAAATAAGAATCAGCGACATTAGCTTTACGTATCTTATGTCCACATATATTGTGCGAACACAAAACGAGCCTTTGCTTCAAAAGCGTCATAATTCAAAATATGTCATTTTTGAGCTAATATGTACATATACTTATAACTAATCGCGATATCAATTTTTATATTGTGCAAAATTTTCATACAAATATGAAAGATATTTGTATTTTATTATTCTCTTGGGAGAAGAATATTTTACCATTGATTTATAGGTAAATTCTAGACTTTAAATTTGTTTCCTGCCAAACAAGATTTTTTGAATTATGACTCTATTGCAGCAAAGGCTCGAAAAGTTTTTTTGTTTGTTTATATGGAATCTTTCGTTTGTTTATTAAATGTACACACATGCACACATACTTGTGTATGCAAAGACACAAACGTATAAACACATGTATACATATATAAATGAATAGTAGAGACATGAGAATAATAAATTCTCTGAGAAAATAAATGACTCTCTTGAAAAAAGTGGTTTTATTACTAAAACCACCAGCAAATTAAGCATTTGCCGTACAATGTTCTACGTGCAATATCTTTATCAGCGTTGTCAACTTGGTGCGTTTCGCACCTTTTTTGGTGCTTTTCTAAATGTTTTGTGCGAAAAATATCTGAGTTGGTGCGTGGTGCGCTTTTTCTTTAATTTTGGTGCGTTTTTTTTAATTTTGGGTGGCTCCAAATCATATTAAACACAATTTTTTGTTTCAGAAAAAAGAATTTTGTACAAAAAATACAACTGTTTCAATACCATTTCATTCAATTGTGTACAATTTTTACATTAAATTTTACAGAACATAATAAGAGCAACTATTAATGATGTTTAAGAGGTACCAAAACACATTCTCAAAAACCGTTAAGCCTCTAAAAGTTTATATAAAGAGTTGTAACACTAAAATTAATAAAATTTCTATTTAGTAAAAGAAATACAAAAGGATTTGGGAATCACAATGTGAGTTTAAGCAATGGATTCGGCCTTGACCAAATAATAACACAAAAGAAAGATGTTTTTATTGCAAATGCGATATCACGCTTAAATATCCAACCTTGTTCGGCATGCTGGAACACCGAAACACATTGCAGCTTTAAGCCCATTTAGCTACAACCGACATGAACAACCAGCATTGTACAAAATGTTTTATCCCATTGCAAATATATATCATGCCATTAGCAGTACAATTTTAAACTGATGTCGAAATAATTATCTAGTATTGAAAAAGGGTGGAGAATGATTCACTTCATGCATTGGCACAAAATCAACATTAGAATTTTGGACTAAAGTTAAATGTTGTAAAGACGCAAAATTAATTCAATAAAATTTTTCAATAAAAAAATCTGAACTTGGTGCGTTTTTTGTTAAATGGCGCGTTTTTTTCTCCATTTTGGTTCCTTTTGAAATTTCAAAGTTGACAACGCTGATCTTTATATATTTATAGTCTTTGCTCAAATCGTTATTTGGTTTTACATACCAAGCAATATTCTACACACATAAAAAATTTCAATTTTTTTTCACCAAAGCACATTATAAACATAAATATGTACATATGTATGCACACAAACACTATACATACGTACCAGACAAGTAAACTCTGTGGAAAACAATGTCGCACACTGATGATTACAAATATACTCTGATGTATTTATATGTATGTTAAAAATGCTTTTGTATTTATCTTTTAAAATGTTGTATATTTGTCAATTTGTTTTTCATTTTAAAAATTGAAATATATGTACATAGGCTTGTAACTATATTTGAAAATAATAAACAAGTTATTTTATACATATATATATATACATATACATATATATATATATACATATGTACATAATTGAAATGAGCCGTCGCTAAAAAGTATTTTGTCACCAGTAAAATAACTTTTCCTTTTATGAGGTGTTTTTTGATATGTATGTACATACATAAGTACCTATGTAATAGGTCAATAACGAAGAATAAATAACTTACATAATTACTATTTGAAATAGCCCTACGTTAGAACAATGAATATTGTTTTAGCCTTCTCGAAATCGATAAACTGATACGTTCTGTTAGGCTGATTGGATAATATAAGTACATATGTACATATGTACATTTGTACCTAATATGTATAATAGCTACATACATATTTCTACATATTTCATTTACAAATATTTCTCGAATAATTTGCACAGAGTAGGTACATTTTCCAAAAAAAAAAAAAAATCATAAAAAAGTATTTATCTTTTCAATTAGTATTTTTTTATTGTTTATTGGGAGGAATTATCTATTCTATTCTGCCCATTGAAGAACGCTGTCACATACATAAGTATATAGCTCTGAAGAAAATATGAAAGTGTGTCCAAGTATGCAGTTTTAACTTACTTTTTAGTCATATTCCCATACAAATACAATCAATATTTGCGCTTCAAAAATATGCAATAATGTACACTTTTTAACATCTTGCGCTCACCTTTAGTATACACCGATCAAAAGCCATTAACAGAAATAATCAACTCACAAATTGAACGTAGCCCACGACAGATACGACACTTAGAGTACATTACTTAATTTACAAATGATATTCGTTATATAAAAGGTGGTGACAATATTGTAGCAGACGCACGCTCTTTCCAGAATTTCCGAAATCGATTCAATTGAAAACGACACATTTAACGTTGTGCAGTTGTCAAAAGAACAGGAAGAAGATTTGGATTTGCAAAAACTGACGAATGGCGAAGAAGATACATACTTATATATAGGTTTAAGAGAGTATTTATGGCAGAACAAAATGTTTTTGTTTGGTGCGAATTAAACTACTGCAATGAATGTCTTAAATGGCATATCAAGACATTCACTTAAATAGTAAATGCGTAAAATATTACATTTGCTACCAACAAAACAAACAAATACTTCTACCATCATTCATTTCAAAACAAAACACCAAGACATCCAAAACATTTTATAAGCAAAACAAAAGTACTACCTTTCAGAGTACACTGAATTGAGTATTCGTTGCTATTTCAGATGAAAAAAACTCTATGTATGTACATGTGTATATATATGTATATGTGTATGTATGTTCATGTGTGAATTTTTAATGTTATTATGGTTGCCGTTTAAACAATAACAATGCGGTGACGATGCAATGACAAAAACAAAATGTTTTGAAGTACTTGGTGTTTTTCAAAACATTTGCAGAAAGCAAACAGAGTTGACAATTCATTGCGAAATAGCAGGTAGAGTATTGTGTTGGTTTGCTTTATATCAAGTGGAGTATTGTGCTTGGTTTTGTTGTTAGAATACTCATTCTTTTATTAGTCATTGCAAAGAGTACTACGTAATAGAGTTCAATGAAATAAAACATATGCGGAGACGCATAAATGAATGTTTTGATGCAGCAGTTTAGTGCGAATGCATTAAAGGTAAATTGCGCCCATTCGTTCCAGAGTGTTTAAGAAAGATTGTATTTTATAAGTTGCATAACATTTCACATCCCGGTTCAAGAGCTTCTAGAAAACTTATTACACCACGTTATTTTTGGCCGTCAATGAATACAAGCATCAATCAATGGGTTTCCAATTGTTTACAATGTCAAAAAGCAAAAGTACATAGACATATTAAAACAAGAATTGACACATACATATTGATATTGTTGGCCCACTTCCAGTATCGAATGGCTTTCGATATACATATATATCGAATATATATATACTATAACTGACAGAACTACTCGTTGGCCAGAAGCATATCCTTTGAGAAATATTACAGCTAAAAATGTAGCGCATAAGTTTTTAAACGAATTTATATCAAGGTTTGGAGTTCCTAAGCAAATTACAAGTGATCAGGGTGCACAATTTACTTCTCATATATTTAGTGACGTTACAAAAGCTTTAGGTATTAAAAAAATAGTTTTTTATTTATTTGTTTATTTATTTGTCTATGGAGAATATCCATACAGACATATTAAAAGAAAATAATATATAATGATGCTAATACAACAATATAAATATAAATTTAACAAAGAGTTGAGACACAATTATATATGTACATACATTAACATGCTATTTGTTTAGAAAAATGATTATTAAATTTTTTATAACATTGATATTTGAAGAATAGTCAATAAATCCATAAAGTTGATTTAAATTATTGCACATCCTTCTAAGTGGGTCAGCACCAGGATAGTTAGCTCTGAGAAATGTGACAGATAGTGGTATAAAGTAACGTGATGGTCGCTGGGGTATATTAAAAGAAATTTCATTTATTAGAAATCCACAGCATAAGTCTCCTCTAATAACATTCGTAATAAATGACACGTTCAGCATAGCTCTACGGTTCTTTAGAGTGGGCAGCTTGATAAGAGCAAGTGTATCTGAGTATGATGGTAAGTTGAGGGGGTTAAAACGTAGTCCACGCAGACAAAACAACAGAAACTGCTTTTGAACTGACTCAATCGCATTTGAATGAATTTGATAGATAGGATACCATATTATCGTGCCATATTTCAAAATTGGGCGTAAAAGTGAAGTATATAACGTTTTAGTTACATATGTATGTATGGATCGTTAAACTCTTTTGCCCAGAGTTTTAAATAGCCAAGTGTAGCTCGAGCTTTATTAATTGCAGTTGTTATGTGCGGAACAAAATTCAATTTCGCATCAAATAAAACGCCCAGATCGATAAAATTAGTCACAGTATCTACGAGTACTTGATAACTACCTAAGAAATAATTTATAACAGTTGAATTATTTCTAGAAAATCGCATTAGTTTGCATTTCTTTAAATTTAACTCCATTAAATTTACATTGCACCATTCATAAAATGAATCCAAGTCCATGTTGATTCAAGCCGCTGTTGATTCAAAAGCTGGTTATGGGTTATGAAAATCTTTACATCATCCGCGTACATTAAGATATTTGAAAATTTTATAATTTGCGGCAGGTCATTAAGGTACAAAGAGAATAGCAGTGGGCCAAGGTGACTACCTTGTGGTACACCTGAAATAATCTGTATACATTTTGATAATATGTTATTGAAACAAATATTTTGTGTCCTGTTTGATAAATATTATTGAATCCACTTGATAGCAGCTTTTGTAAACCTCACAAACATAGTTTCTTCAAAAGTAGTAAATGATTTACCTTATCAAAGGCCTTGCTGAAGTCTGTACATACGACATCTGTTTGATTTCTATGAAAAAATCCACGATTAATTATGGTTGTAAAGCGGAGCAAGTTTGTAGAAGTAGAGCATCCCTTTTGAAATCCGTGTTGAGAAGGAGAAATTAAATTTGAGGTTTGGTAATATAAATGCTCCGTAATTAGTTTTTCTAAAAGTTTAGGTATAGTGCTTAACTTTTCTATACCTCTATAATTTTCAACATCAGCTTTTTTACCCCATTAAAATAGTGGAACTATAAATGATTCTTTCCAAATTCGCGGTAGGAATCCATATTTAATTGATTTGTTGAACATAATTGTTAAAGGGATGGCTAATGCTTCAGCACAGTTAATTAATATATTACTGGGGATTTTGTCCGGTCCAAAACAATATGAAAATTTAAGCCTTTTTAATTGACAAGCAACTGTAGAAATATCCAAAAGTGGTAATGATATATTTTGACCCTCAGTTAAAAGATAAGGATAATCTCTTGTATCATCATAGGTGGCATTGGAGTAGGTAGTTTTAAAAAAGTCAGCAAACATGTTGCTTATTGATACATTATCGCAAGACTCCCTATGTTGTAATGACATCGTTGCAGGAAAACCAATTGATTTTTTCTTTGGGACTTTGGGACAATACGTGAAGATTTAGTAAGGGACATATCGTTACCTTAGTCGGAAAAAGAGCTAAGTCCACTTTTCGTCGAAATTGAGATTTTGATGTAGCTTGCTAGTATAATTCAAAATACATCATTTACAAGCAAAAATAATACCATTATTTTGTTTTTCTTGGGTTGGTAGGCGAATATGCTAAGTCCAAAAGAAAAAATTTTAAAAAGTAAGAAAATATGCGAAGTTCAGTTGAAAGGAACAACTTTTTTTTTTTTTTAATAAAGGCTTTTCTTTTCAAGTTGGATTATAAAGAATTACAGCAATTTGGCAATAGCTACAATATTATATATCATATAAATCGTTATATCAAACTGATTACAATTTTAAATGCTTTTGCATGCATTGAGAATCTTGGTTATTTTCAATATTTTTTTCGTCTTCGTTAAACCAGTCGAATTATATACGGGTTTGTGAATTTAAAAAAATATAAAATGTTGCAAAATACCATAATTATACAGTTTTTTGACGCCGAAGGTAACTATTTATTGTATCTGGGAAACCATTGTTAAATATAAATTTTGTTAGATATTTGCCATGGACTCTGCTGAGAAAAATAACTACAACTGTGACGATTATGGAATTGAGACGGATGATGATGCTCAAAAAGAAAAGAATTCAACAGCAGAAAGGCAATGCTTGAATTCCTTTTTTAACTCTCCGTTTTCAATGGAATCCCATTATTGCGGCGCCAAAACTCAAATAAAGTATTTACTAGCGGAGTAGAGTTCGAAAAAGAAGCTCTACGATTTTTATGTTAGTGACTAGTGCGCTAGAAGAAATATTCGTCCTCTTTCTACTGCGGTTTATGCGGTCATCTACGATTTGTCATTCTAAATATTCTGTACATATTTTTTAACATAAGAAGCTTCCGCTTAAAATAAATACACTATTGAATTCAATATAATCGTATAATTTTAAGCAGTTGGATGTTCCCTATATCGCAAAAATATACCTTTTTATTATTACTTATTTCTTTTTCTTTAAACTAATACATAATTCTTATTCTTATTTATTGTTAACCTATTAATATTTTGTTTATCAACACCAATAAAATAACTACATTCTTGTAAACACCAAATACATTTAATTTTTAAATAGTTTTATTGAGGTTTTTTGGTTACAGCGAACACCGTTCTAATGATTTATGCTTCATAAGGAACAATTCCTTAAATTAAATTCCAGAAATAAAAAAAAATATTTAAGGTAAAATAAGTCCCTACTAAAATAAAGAAATTTCAAAGGGCAAAAAAGCCAGTTTTTAGTCCTTCCTGAATAATTTGAAAAAATGGACTTAGCACTTTTTCCGACTAAGGTAACGATATTCATCTGTGGTTTATCGGCACAATTTGCAGGAGTTCGTGAACGATTGTTAGCTGAGGGTTCAATTTCTTTAACTAAAGCCATAAGTATCGCAAAAAGCATAACAGTTGCAAGAGAAAATGCATCAATATTAGCAGAAATTCGGGAAGTTAAACCGATGATTAAAATTCTTAAAAGAAGGACTTTTAAGACTAATAACAATAATAATAAGCAGCAAGGTAATTGTGGTCGATGCGGCCAAATTCATAAAAGTCGGTGTCCCGCCGAAAATGTTACTTGTCATGATTGTGGTAAACGAGGACATTTTGCAAAGATGTGCTTCTTTAAAAGGAAATTTGTAAGAAACGTGTATGCCAATGAAGAAAATCTTGACGATGAAGAAGAAGAAGCAAAGTTATTTATCGGAACTCTCTCTAAAACAGCGACAGGCAAAAACAGGGCGCCGCGCCTTTTGGATTCTCTTTTCTTATGTACGTGTGTACACTCATTGTAGAGAAATAAACAACTTTAATCAGTCTAGCTTGAGCATTCAAACAGGCAGGTTGTGTGTATCGCATTCTTTAACAATCTCAACGTTGCCAGAAAAAAAAATTTTTCCCAACTTTTTTTTGTAGGTAAAATAAGAAAAGATGTGTGATGAACAATATGCAATGCCTACTCGTATTTTATTAACAATTTGAACAAGAATTTTCATTGTATTCATTACATTTAAATTTTTTGTAAACAATGCCTGTTGATGTATAATACAATGAAAAACATTGCCACTGCCGTGTAAGCCATGCAGAGAAAACATTTCTTATGAACTTCAAAACTTTCATCTGCAGTTCTAATACAAATAATAAGCTGGGATATATCGTTTATATCGGTAGTTTCATCCAAACATATTGAGAAAAATTTGCAATTTAGCAATCTTTTCTTAATATTTGCAAAGATAAATGCACTGATTTGCTCAGTGCGACGAGCAATTGTGCGAGAAGACAGTGGAATATCCCTTATGATTTTCAGTACCAAAACATTTAAGGAAATCATTGCTCTTTCAAAAATTCGCATAAACGACGGCAAGGTTTGGCGAGAGACGTAGCAACAACAAAAAAATAACAAAAATAAAAATCTAAGAACTTTGCACTAACGAAATGTTTATAGACATTCTTAATCCAGAAAAAACCAAACTTACCCACATTTTTATATGGGCATCAAACATTACCAGTGGCAGCACCGTTTTATTGTGAGAGGGAGAATAAATATAACTCACACAGTAGCAAAATGTAATAGTATAGGTTGCCTATCGCTGCTCTAAAACAACAACAACATCTATAACAGAATGGAAGATAGAGGTAAAAATTAACGGTAACAAATTGCTATGCCAAATAGATACAGGTGCTCAAGCTAATCTATAATCTCTTTTAAAACAGCACAATTTTTGAATATTAAACACAATTTAGAAAAAACAAATGTTAATATTTTTACATTCAGTGGTAAAAATTTCCAGTTTTGGAAACAGTAAATTTAAGTTTTCTTTGAAGATAAAAGTTTCATTTTGAAATTTTTTGTTGTAGATATTGAATGTAAAAATATAATTGGCCTAGAAGTAGTTGCACAATTAAATTTAATTAAAAATGTGAATTTTATAACAGTAAATGCTTTTATTGAAAAATATTCAGATGTTTTTTCTGGACTTGCGTCTCTTACGTGGTAAATGTAGTTTTAAAATAAGGGAAAATATTGATCCCGTTGTAGACCCGCCAAGAAAAATTCCTTTTCAATTATATGAAAAATTGAAAACTGAACTGAAAAGAATGACTGATTTAAAGGTTGTTGAAAATGTTAGAGATCCAACAGAGTGGGTAAATTCTATAGTTCTTATCACAAAGCCCAATGGAAGTTTAGGTTTATGTTTAGATCCAAGAAATTTGAATAACGCAATATTGAGACCACACTTTCCATTTCCAAATATTGCGGATTGTAAGGCAATACTACAGGGTTCTAAATAATTTACTTCTTTGGATGCTAACAGAGGGTTTTGGATGATACCCTTAGATGAAAAATCGTCCAAACTTTGCACATTTAACACTCCCTTTGGTCGTTATAATGTCCTAAGGGTACCAAACAAGTGTAGAACTTTTACTTTATTTTAACCATATTTGGCCAAACTCGTAACAGTGTGCGTCGTGCATTAACATTGACGCTATTAGCATGACCCCCATTTGAAATTGTCAGGAGATCGCGGTTTAGTGTGTTTCATATTTTGCCGCATTGCCCTGATCTCAGACGGGTTTGGCCTATTACTGAATAAATACGAATGAACTAAGCTGCTGTCAAATGCAAAAGAGTAGATAGGGTTGGAAGTTTGACATAGAAGGTCGTTAAGAAAAATAAGGAAAAGGGTAGGAGAAAGAATGAGGCATTCGAGTACCCCTAAATTTATATTTAACTCTTTTGATGAGATCCCATCTCCAACAGCTCGTATAGTGCGATCGATGAGAAAGCACGGTACAAATCGAGTGAAGCCATCACCGACACTAAAAGCAATTAGTTTTGACAAGAGTACTCTATACCACACTCCATCAAATGCCTTGGAAATATCTAGAGCTAGCACTTTACTTTCGCCAAAGTGATGTATGCTATTACACCACTTTTCCGAAAGGAAAGCTAATAATTCCCCCGTAGAGCGCCCCCTACGAAAGCCATACTGCCGGTCGCTAAGAAAACTGTAGAGCTCCAAATATTTCACAAGATAAAAATTCAACATACTTTCCATCACTTTGGCAAGCGCAGAACAAATTGCAATTGGGCTGTAAATTTCAGGGTTGTTGGCCTCCCCCTTTTTAGGGATCGGCGTTACATTGGCAGCCTTCCAACACTTTGGAAATTCACCAACATGGTACAAAGTGCTTAGGCTTGCCACCCGTACTTTATAATAAAGTATTGTACGTTTTTTTGATTAATTGTACTCTATACTTTATAGAAACACCAAAATACTTTATTTCGCATGATTTGATTTATCTACAATTCAAAATAGATTCGGGTTATATTAGTCACTTGTTGACGTTTTTTTACAGTGGCGATTCTTTCTTAAGACTATGTCATGGCAATTTGGATATTTGGATATGAAACAAGCAAAAAAATTAACGTTTTGTCGGAACCAGAACTGACCAGGGAAATTTACATGATTTTTTTATTATTTATCGATAAGCCTTAGAGTACCTGAATAAATGGTTTGATTTTAAAAATACAAACTGGTTATTTACATTTAGCAATAAAAATTTAAAGAGCAAAGTTGAATTTGATAATATTATTAGCATAAATGAAAATTTAAATCTGCAAAAACTTAATATAAATATGGATGAAATTGCGTCATTAAACAAAATTTATGATCAGATATACAGTTCTGAAGGTTTTGCGGAATTATCAACAGCAAGTAAATGGCAGCTATTGTTTAATAAGACTGATGATAATTTATCAAATTTGTATAAAGTAATTTCTTTTAATTTCTATTCCTGCCACGTCAGCATTCACAGAGAGGGTTTTTCTGTAATGAAGAGCAAATGGCGAGACGAAAGAAACAAAGCGTCTCTAAATCTGATAAAAAATTAATTAATTATTAACTTTAATTTAAATATGATAATTGTTTGATAAAACTTGCGAAAAGCAATAAAAATTACGTTTTCAAATATAAAAATAAAGAAAAATAAATTGTACTTTATTTTTATACCGTGTACTTTTTTTTTCCTAACCTTTAACAACCAATGTACTTTAATTGCAAAAAAAAAAGGTGGGAAATCCTATGGATCAGAGTCTTCAGATACCTGGGTGTCACATAAGCTGTAAATATCTGGCCAGACATCGTTCCAAAATCATCAACTTCAAATGCGTGTAAAAAAATCTTACACTGAAATAAAAAACCCTTCAAGGTTTTGTTACTGATAATGTAAGCTTTCATTTGCAATTGGTCTCATCCAATTCACATTTTCGTTGCTGAACTGTGTAATTTATCTTTTAGCATTATTGCTCCTAGTTAAGCACTTCACAGCATATATTGAAAAACAATTACCACCACATTTGTTCATATTGAAGTTGACGAAAAAACGTCACCACTATAATTCGTAGAACGCCAATGCTACAGACAGAAATGCACCTGATTTTTCTCTTCAGTTGCATTCTATCGAAAATTAAGTTGCCTTTAACGTAATTTAAGACAATCTGCTGAACGTCATTTCTTTATATATACAAGTAAATTTTACAAAAACAAGATTGCACTTTTCCAAGAGTAAAACACATATTATTATTTCATATATTACCTTGGAGGCGCCCAATCATGTCGTGTGCAATCCAATAATGTTCCAACATATGTTTTACCGCGCCAAGTTACATTGACAACAAGTACACCTCCTTCGGTTTCGTGCCAAACAATTCCTTCCAATGTGACTGAAGTACCCGGTTCACAAGGGCCTAAGCAATCTGGTTCCGTAATAGTGCCAACAGACGTACCTATACATATGTCAACCATTTCCTTACTTACTGATGATACTGTAGAATTGATATCAGAGTGCTTTAATCGTTTTGATGGGGGAGATTCATTTTCACTTTTCAAAGTAGAAATGTTTGTTGATTTTTCCGTTCCCAAAGTAGAAGAAAGTGATGATGGCGCAGTAATTGCAGCTGAAGTTTTGTTTGATGTTAACTGTTTTACATTTTGACATTCAATATTTGATGACGATGACTTCAATTCAGTGTTGGAAAATGATGATGAAATAGATGATCCATTTGCAGAGCTATTCGAAGCTGCAGCAGCTGCTAATTGTGCAGCAATGTGTGAAGAAATTTTTAGATTGGGACCATTATTAGAAGATTCTTTAGATGGAGATACTGCAGAGTTAACATTTACACAACTTGATGTCGTTTGAGTGCAGACAGGTCTCGTTATAGCCGAAGTACCTGCCACGACGTTTGAAACTACTGCAGATACTGACGTATCAGACGATGGTGTAAAAACACCAGGTGGTACCACTGCAGTATTACTGCAAGAACTTTTCGTTGGTGCACGTTGTGTTGGTGTATTAATTTCAGTCTTTCGAATACAAGAACTATTGGAGCAGATAGTAACTTTGCCTTCTATGGCATTGCATTGGCATAATGCCCTTTCAACGGATTCCTTCTCAGTGGTAACTAAACAATTTTTTTCAATTACCGCGCGGCTAGAATGAGAGGACTTTTCTTTTATTTTGTCGCGTCGGTGGCCAGAACTTCCTCGTTTATTTCCTTGTGAGAGCCCTTGGGTAACATTGTTACCTGTAGAGCCTGTATTACTTAAAGAATTATTTCCACTATTCGATAACAAATTACTTTGATTGTTTCCGATTCCGACATTTTTTTTGTTTCCTGAAATTGAATTGCTTTGGGAATTACTTATACTCAATGTTACATTCGAGTTTTGAGAATTAGATGAAGTTGTTTGGCTTGACAACAAACAATTTATATCTTCCTGACTTGTTGCACAAACAGTATTTCCAGTTCCAACTAACCCATTTTGTTGCTGCTCTGTAGCTTTAACAATTTCATGCTTAGCTTCTGAGCTTTTTGTGCCCGGTTTTGTACGTTTTATTTTCATTTTCAAGCCTTTGTCTAAAGTTGCTTGATGGTCAATTGACATTTTATTGTTTAACTTATTAATGCTGATAGAGCCAGTAGTACTCTGGCTACAAGTTATATTTATACCTGTTCCACTTATACTACTACTACTGTTGCCATTATTTCCGCCTTGAGATGACATGCTTATTTTGCTGTCCCGCTCTTCCAAATTTTTCGATGATTTAAATTGTTTACTAATGTCTTCGTTTATTGTTGTTGAACACTGGGAAATCGAATTATTCGACGTTGAAATTAGGTGCCCACCCTTTGAGAATCCCGTAAATGTTGATGATATAGTGCTTTTTTTTAAAGAAATTTTCTTTTTTTGAAATTGTGAGGAGGTTGCACTTTTATAAGAATTACAAATTTTTGATACCGCTTCTCTTTCGCTTTGCTTTGGTTGTAATGCTTTAAGTATGTCTTGTTTGTTACTAATTGAAATTTTCATGCCACCATGTTTAGAGGTTTGAATATTTTTTACTGATTTGGCTATATCGGCATCTAACTCATTCAACAGCTCTGGTATACCATCAATGTCCCATTCTTCTTCATACTCAAAGTTAGCATCTTTCATTAATTCGCTAGAGTAGGATATCTTGGAAATTTTGTTATTGCCATTGAGATTTAATTCTGAAAATATATAAAATATAATTCTCAATTTACATTATCAATAACGTCATAATCATATGTTAAAAAAATATTACTTCCTAAAGAAACTTCATGAGAGCGAAATTCTACTTCAAGCATTGAGTACAAACAGGTAATTCATATATATGATCTGAAAAAATGCTTATTCGAAATTGAGTTAAAATGTTTAGCCTTGTAATTAAGTCAAATGATTTTTTTAAAGCGCATATGAGTGTCTAATTGAAACAATAGAAGATCAGCACAGTATTTAGTCTTTTTGGAGATCACCAAAACAGTGTTCTTAGTAGTGCGCCAGGCCAAGTTCTGCCACACAGTGTGTATATTTACACGACACCATTCGAGCTGTTTTTACCCCCTCATAACCTTGCTCCTCTTGATCATTATATTATGAAACTTGTGTAGTGAATCTTACTTTGATTATTATATTTGTAATTTTAGAACTGCCCTCGTAACCTTAGTTTTAAGTAAATTCCTTTATTAACAATACACAACAACAATGCTATGCTAAAATTAAGCAAATTCCTGTAATGTAAAAATACAACAACTAGTATACCTTATTTTAATTGTTATTTTACACAACAACTTTTGCTACTTTTATTATACATTACATTGTTGGTGTATACCACAAATTATATTATTGAATAAGGAATTTTTGTAGTTTTAAGGTACTGTTATTTTAGTATATAAGGAACAAATTTTCATAAAATAAATCAATCATTATTTAGCCTTAAAATCGGCTTTATCTCTTGGAGCATTAAACTGCTTCTTTCTAAACAGGCATCCAACTGCCTTAAATATATTTAGGCCAGTGGCGTTCTTAAGCGCCGGCACCTTAATAGGCAGGTCTATTTTAATAAGCTATTAAATATACATCCACACATTACATGGCGATCCTGCCCAACGAACAAAAGAAAAATATCATACCTGTCGAGGAGTACGTGCCAGCAAACAAAGAAGAGGTAGATCAGATATTGCGCACGAACCCTACATGGCACCAATAAACCAGGCATATGGAAGAATACATCCCAACTGGCAGCCAAAAAGAAGCACCGAAATAAATGGCCACTCCAATAAATGAAGGCCCCAAACACAAATAAAAAACATTTTTTACATTATTTTTAAATTTTCTTTTAAATGCAAGAAGCACAAAAATTTTTTTTGCACAAATTAAACAGATTTATTATCACTTTTATGATGAAAAAGAACAAAAATTTATAAACATAAGAATTTAAAATAAAAAAAAAAAAAAACACTAAAAGAAATAGAAATGAAATAAGAATTTCACAAAGAAATATAAAATGTTAGAAAAATAAATTAAAAAGAGTTGCCAGCATTTTTAAAATATAAAAATAAAATTTAAATTATATATATTAAATTTTAAATGGAAATAGTACACGAATATTGTATTGAATTAGATAAACTAGAGAAAAATTTAAAAAAGAGTAAAGACAGAATTTACACCTCTGCGTATAAATTAGAAAAATTATCGCGTTTGTCGCATATTAAAGAAGAAGTAGAGAGTATTAGTGAACATTTTGAAGAAAAAGAGACTAAGTCAGTTATATTAAAATTTAGAGAATTATACACAAAGGTTGAGAAATTGATCAATTGTATGGTCATAAAAGAAACTAAAGAATTACCTAGAGATACACTTAAAGAAAAAATTGTCAATATGGCACATTTTGACATAAATGTCGTAGGTAAAAACCTACATGTTTTTAAGGGTTCATATGAGGTGTTGGAAGATTTTATAGTGCAAACAGAATTGTTACATGATATTTTGAGAACAGAAGACCGAGAGATATTCATTAAGTACGTCTATAACTTCAAACTAGCTGCACATGTCCGAGGTGTCTTAGGGCGTTCCAACAGACCAACTACGTTTGCGGAGTTGAAGAAGTTGTTAATTGATGCGTACCCAAACCCTAGAACTTTGCAACAAGTCTTAAATGAGTTAGGCACAATGAAACAAGGAAACATGAGTATTTTAGCTTACAGGGAAAAAGTTGCATTACTGTCAGAGCAATTGAGTAGTTTTGAAATAAAAGCGATAGAAAATCCGTCAACAGAGACTAAAAACGCGATTTATAAAATGAGCGAAAATATGGCGTTAAATGTATTTACAAAAGGTGTTAATATAGAATACCAAAACGTATTAGTGGCAAGTAGTCCCAAAACGCTTAGCGAAGCAGTAGAAAAATGTGTAACTATAGAGAGATCGTTACAATTAGATAGTAATAATAATAGCATTTTCAGAATAAACAGGCGTGAAAATGAACGCATTAATAACTACAATTCACAGAGAAATAATAGAAATTACACAGGGTACAGAAATCAAGGGTATTATAATCAAAATAATAATAGAAATTATAATAACCATAATAATAATTTTAATCATGCTGAAACAAACTATTACAATCGTAATGGATACGGAAATAACAATAATAACAATAACCCTGATAGGTATAGAAATAATAACAATGTTGCAAATAGAAGTAGTGCAGCAAGAAGTAATAATCCATTTAATAATAACAATAGAAACAGCTTCTCGAATAGATCTGGCAACAATAGAAATAATGAGGGAAACTAACAAACCCGGATAACAAAGTTTGTTATCCAGAAGGGCAAAAATGTTTCAAAATTTCAAACAATACAGATAATTATATAGCAATTAATTGTAACACAATTAATAAAGAGCTCAAATTTTTAATAGATACTGGAGCCGATATTTCAATTTGCAAACAAGATAATATAGATAATATAGATGTACGTGATATATCATCACTGAGTGGTATTACTGCAGGTACTATAGAAAGTCTTGGTACTGCAAGATTAACTCTAAAATTAGATAACAAAAGTATTATACACAAATTTCACATAGTTGAAGATAATTTTCCAATTAATACTAATGGAATTATTGGTAGGGATATTTTAGAAAAATATGGATGTAAAATTGATTTCGAAACTTATACAACGTCTTTCAATATAGATAATGAAGAAGTTATTCTACCGATAACCCCTAAACGCGTTTATAAAACTGAAATCTGTATACCAGCGCGATCAGAACTAATAGCACCAGTTAATATATGTACCGATGAGGAAAGCATCGTTTTAAATCAGGAAATAAGTCCTGGAATTTTCGTAGGAAATAGTGTGATACCAGCAGTGGGAATAAAACACGTGAAATTATTAAATACTACTGACAAAGATGTAGTTTTGAATCAGTTAAAATTAGAAACTAAACCGTTGTCGAAGTACAAGATATATAGTTTCAACAAAATAGCTGATAAAAACAAAGAGCGAGTACATAAAGTTTTGCAAGATTTAAAAATAGAATCAATAGATCCGTCAGCAAGACAATCTTTGAAAGATATAATTGCAAAATATAGCGATGTCTTCCACCTTGATGGTGACAAGTTAACTGTTAATAATTTTTATAGTCAAAAAATTGAGATGGCCGATTCGGCACCGGTTTATATAAAACCATATAGGCTCGCTGAGTCACAAATGAGCGAGATAAACAAACAAGTAAATACATTGCTAGAAGATGGCATAATTGAACCGTCCGTGAGTCCGTACAACTCTCCATTGTTGGTAGTACCAAAAAAATCAGCAGATGACACGAAGAGATGGAGATTAGTAGTTGATTTCCGAAAGATAAATGAAAAAATCATAAGTGATAAGTTTCCATTAACTAGAATTGAAGACGTATTGGACAAGCTAGGTAGAGCTAAATATTTTTCTACGCTAGACATGACTAGTTCCTTCCATCAAATCAGTTTAGATAAAGATTCTAGACCAGTAACATCATTTTCTACTAGAAATGGTCATTTTCAATTCACTCGTTTACCCTTTGGATTAAAAATATCATCCAATAGTTTTCAGAGAATGCTCACAATTGCATTGAGTGGATTAGATGCCGAAGCATTTTTATATGTCGATGACATTATTGTGTTTGGTTGTAGTATACAACACCATCATGATAATTTAGTAAAAGTTTTTGAAAAGTTGAGAAAATATAATTTAAAATTAAATACAAATAAATGTTGTTTTTTAAAGACAGAAGTAGTCTATCTAGGTCACCTGATAACTGATAAGGGAATATGTACAGACCCTGCAAAGCATGATGTAATAAAAAACTATCCAGTTCCTAAGAATGTTGATGAAGTCAGACGTTTTGTTGCGTTCTGTAATTACTACAGACGTTTTGTTAAAAATTTTGCAGAAATAGCTAAAGATTTGAATACTTTGTTAAAAAAAGATAAAAGTTTTAAGTGGGATGAAAATTGTCAAAAGTCTTTTGAGACATTAAAATCAAAATTAATTAAACCACCAATACTCCAATATCCTGATTTTAGGAAACCTTTTATATTAACAACAGATGCATCCAATTTTGCACTAGGAGCAGTTTTGTCGCAAGGTGAAATTGGGTCAGATTTACCAATATCATATGCGAGCAAATCGTTAAATAAACACGATATAAATAAACCTGTTATAGAAAAAGAATTGCTAGCCATACATTGGGCAATAAATTTTTTCCGGCCATACCTCTACGGTAGAAAGTTCTACGTAATTACTGATCATAGACCCTTAGTATCATTATTTTCTCACAGAAATCCATCATCGAAGATGACTAGAATAAGATTGGATTTATGTGACTACGATTTCGAAATATCGTATAAAAAAGGTAAAATGAATACCAATGCCGATGCATTATCTAGAATAGTTATAAATAGCGAATCGTTGAAAACGTTAATTCCTACCGAAAGTGAAAATGAACATACACGTAAAGACATATTAGTCGTAACCAGAAACATGAAGAATAAATTAAATGCGCGAAAAGATAAAAAACATATAGTTAATACTTCCAGTAAAGAGACTGATGAAGATTATATTTGGGAATGCACTTCAATCTCTGATATTAAAGGGATGAAGAAACTTAGATTTGAAATAATAAAAAAATGTAAATTAATACAAGTAGAAATACACGATTTGGAAATAGTAGTGAGATGTGGTGATAATCCAACTAACACACAGATGTATTTGGAGAAGCTATTATCAAAAATACTATTAAAGAACGTGAAAGAATTAGCATTAAATGCTAATGATGAAATTTTTAAAGTAATGTCAAAAGAACAGTTTAAAGGAATATTTAAAGAAGTAAGAAGTAAAAGTAAATCAATTTTGAAAATTCTGATATATAAAGAACCAGAAAGAATAACAAATAGAGAAGTACAGAATAGTCTCATTAGTGAGTACCATAGTTCAACGATAGGAGGACATTTAGGTGTCAGAAAAACAACATTAAAGCTTAAACAAAAATATGTATGGAAGAATATGAATAGGATGATTAAACAATATATATTAAATTGTAAAGAGTGCAAAATCAATAAACAAACAAAGCACATTAAAGAGAAATTAACCATAACAGATACGCCAGGGACAAGTTTTGAAACAGTGTCAATAGACACAGTAGGCCCGCTTAGATTTTCGAATAACTATAGATACGTGCTAACTATACAGTGCGATTTAACAAAATATATTATAGCATGCCCCATTGAAACGAAAGAAGCTAAGACTATTGCAAAGGCTCTAGTAGAAAATTTGATTTTAAGGTACGGGCACTTCAAAGTTCTCAAATCAGACAAAGGTACTGAATTCGTAAACGAGTTGATGTCGGAAGTATGCCAATTATTAGAAATAAAACAAGTTTTTAGTACACCATACCACCATGAAACTCTTGGTTCAGTTGAAAGGAGTCATAGAGTGCTGAATGAATTTCTTTTAGGCTTCTGTAAAGATAATGAATGGTACCATTGGATACCTTATTTTTGTTTCGCGTACAACACAACACCACATATGGATACTAATTACACTCCATATGAATTAATATTTGGTAGATTACCAAATTTGCCTAATGACAAAATATTAACTTTCGAACCGGTATATAATATTGATAATTATTCGAAAGAACTAAAAGCAAGGTTAAAATTTTCATTGCAAAAAGCAAAAGAGTTATTAGAAATATCTAAAATCAAACGCGTCGACCAGTGTGTAAAGTTCAATAAATTAAATTTAAATATAGGAGACATGGTCTTAGTAAAAAACTTTAATAGAAAAAAGAATCAGCCACCTTACCATGGCCCGTATAAAATTGTTGAAACGAAAGGAGTAAACTCTGTCATAGATATAAGAGGCAAAACAAAAGAACTACATAATAATAATTTAAAAAAATATTAATTGTTAAAATATTAGTTAGAAATTTTAAAATTTTAATCCTCAAAATTGTAAAATTTTTCTTAAGGGGTAGGGTGTAGTGAATCTTACTTTGATTATTATATTTGTAATTTTAGAACTGCCCTCGTAACCTTAGTTTTAAGTAAATTCCTTTATTAACAATACACAACAACAATGCTATGCTAAAATTAAGCAAATTCCTGTAATGTAAAAATACAACAACTAGTATACCTTATTTTAATTGTTATTTTACACAACAACTTTTGCTACTTTTATTATACATTACATTGTTGGTGTATACCACAAATTATATTATTGAATAAGGAATTTTTGTAGTTTTAAGGTACTGTTATTTTAGTATATAAGGAACAAATTTTCATAAAATAAATCAATCATTATTTAGCCTTAAAATCGGCTTTATCTCTTGGAGCATTAAACTGCTTCTTTCTAAACAGGCATCCAACTGCCTTAAATATATTTAGGCCAGTGGCGTTCTTAAGCGCCGGCACCTTAATAGGCAGGTCTATTTTAATAAGCTATTAAATATACATCCACACATTACACTTGAAACATAAGGTCTCCCCACAGAGGTGACCTCACAGGGTAAATTTGAAAGTTCTACCGTAAAAGCTTCCCGAGATATTAAGGTGTGCAAAGTCCATATTTTAGTACATATTCACTCACTGACTCACTGACTCATCCATATTATTGGGCACTTCCAGTATAGCTAGAGAGCTGAAACTCGGTACACAGGTAGGTCTTGGTGAGAAATGAACCAGAAAAAGCTGAAAACGTGCACTTTCCACCCGGCGGGACTAGGGTTCCCCTTCTTTGTATGGGGCACTTCCACTATAGCTAGAAAGCTGAAATTTGGTACACAGGTAGGCCCATATAAGCAATACACATAAATATTTATAAAAAAACAACTTAGAAAAAAGAAGTGAGATCCGCACAAAAATTCAAATGTGAAAATAAGGCAAAGTTCTTATCCAAAATATTTCGTAGTATGTGAAAATGTTGAAAAGGTAAGTATTTTGCATATGTTTTAAGCGTTTGGGCGACTTAAAATTTAAAATTTGTTTGGAAAATTTTGTGCAAACACCAACTAGAAATGCTGATTTCAACAACATTTCAGAAATTAATGAATTGATTTGATTATTTTATTACATGGAACATCAGATGATTTATTTATTAGATTAATAGAAAACACTGTAATCAATTTTTATAATGTCTGCGTTTTCTTTGATTTTTAATTTACTTTCAATCGAATTGTATTTTCTTGTAGTAATAGCTGGTACATACAATTCAATCGAGAGAAATTTACAATAGCGTTTTTTTTTTTTTTGGACCAGCACTCAGTGGGTGACCCCTACTTATCTAATGCATTGTGGCAGAACTTAGGGAAAGGAATAGAGTAAAGAAGATAGTTGTTGAAAACGTAGAAGGCTCTGCTATTGCGCAATTTGTTAATTTTTAGAGCACTGTTGCAGCGGCTCTGGTGGTAATTAGACGCACTTACTTTCTTAAGCTGTATGAGCAGGCGTTTTATTAATTTTTGTACTTCAACGAGGTTTCTGCTAATCGAATGTATTCATAATGTTAAATGAAAATTAGTTCGATTAGCTAATTCGAAAGTTGCTCATATTATACATATTAGCTTCTCAGTATGGTCTCATGTAATTAGATCGCATGCATACTTTTAGTGTTGACTCTATGACCAGGTTATTAAAAACAAGTAACTTAACTTAAATTTGGTTTTATATATATATATCTTGAGGAATATCACTTTCCGGTCACCGTAACTTTTGGGAGCTCTTCACAAAAAATTAATGAACTTTACTTACTATATCATTTTTTTTTTTTTTTATTAAAAACTCTTCCATCTTTAGTTGAACAATTCAAAACTAACTATAACTTTACTTATGTGATACTTCGCTTTCTCAATGGTTAGTTGCTTCAGAGATACTAAAAGAATTTCCTTGATTTTAACACCAATACGATACTCATTCTGAAGGCCCAACCATAATATGAACAAGCTGGCTTAAGCTAATGTCAAAATTGAACGAAAACGCTGTCAAATGCTTAAGCAAATTCACAGAGACTTTTAGGTGGCTATAAGGTTCTTATGCGACTTATAATTTAACTGGTCATATACCCCGTTTATACCCATTTCTTATTTTCAAATATTGCAAAAATTTTTATACGCAAATAGCATTCAGAAATATTGTTATATTTTCGTTATGACACGCACCAAAAATATAGTCAACTGGTTCGATTTGCTAGTTAGTTAAATATACAATATTTTTTATGGAGATGTCAAGGTAGGTGAGCTTACTAGCACAGCTGACTCAGATCGCTTTATATCATATGTTCATACTAAAGAGCTGCGCAAAATATTCTAAATGTCCTGTGTTCTATTTCACACTACTTCCAATCACTGTATTTCACTGTAATCTTAAATACCAAAACAAACATAACAAAACCTGACTCTCACCAAAATCAATCAAACATCATTCGAAGAGTTTTTCTCAACAGCTTTGTTAGGTTAGTGCTTGTGTTTTTAAAACAAATAGAATACCAACACAAACACAGCCAATGAAATAAAGTAACGGTAAATCATAGCAAAAGCATCGAGTGAAGTAGAACATTTACAACAGGTGTGGGCAAGCCCTATGCTCTTGATGCTATCGGCTGTGTGTTTTAATACACACTAAAGGGCTGCATGAAACTTAATAATGATGATCATGAAACTTTCATCATTATCTTCAATACAGATGAATAACTATGAACAGAGAACAATCAACACACGATAGTTAAGAGACGAGTGTAATGAAGTTTGTGTGTTCACTTATACAAGAGCGAACCAACATTTACAAATGTGAAACCGAACATGGCTTGAATAAATATCAATAATGTTCATGCAAAAACAGTATGCTCTCAAAGATCAGTGTTGCCAGTTGTAGGAAAAAGGAAAATCATTTAAGAAATACGTTAAACACACACAATGACTAAATCGCAAAAAAAAGAAGGCAAAAAACTCTAAAAAATTTACAGTTTAATCATTAATGATTTATTTTATTTATTAACGTTTATTGAAGGTTTATGTTATTTTGAAATGCAAATAACAAACTAAAATACATATTGAATTTGATTTACTACCAGTGCTCGTAATATGAATAGTATATACATACATACGTACATGCGTGTAAAAGCTAAAACTTGAAATTAAATATGCAAGTAATTACACATGGGCAGCGCAAGCAAAATATTACATGATTTCACCAAATTGGCAACATTGATATTCCGTATTAATAAGAAACTGTGAGATGAGAGCGAGAACTTCGAATAAAAATCGTTTCAATGAACAAATTCTTTGTGTTAACGAAGTGAAACAAAATGTTCTGACTCATACTATGAACAAAGCAACAGTTTGTTTGGTGTTCTGATTTTTATTCAAAATAGAGTTTTAGTCAATGAACATGACCACGTTCATGCTGCCCTTTAATATACACATATGTACAGCACTTAGCACTAGCAATACGAAATAAATTTGTTTTTTTGTCGTTCTTCACTGTGCAAAGCAACAACACTTTCGTATGCTTTGCTGGTAATCATTGACGACAGCGATCATCAATGAACATTTGGTTTTTTGCACATTTAAACATGTTTTGAATGTTCTATTTCAGTTTTAATGTTTTACTTCATCTTTGTTCTGATTCAGCTTTATTTACTGCAACATTGTTCTATTGCAGTGTTGTTGTTGGAAAACAACCCTTTTGATACTTAAGCGCAGGAAATAATTTCGACACACAGTTTACTATTTAAATCTTCTTTAGGGCTAAATTTACAGTAATTAGTTAGCTATTAGTAAACTAAAATAATAACTATTGTTTAACTAATAATTCATATTCACAGTATATTGTTTAACCAACACTCTTAATATGAACAAAATATGGTAACCCTATCAAACTATTAACTTTCAGTACTGGCAATTCTGTTATAGCATATGGTTTTTGTTTACATTTGATATATTATTTCTTAAAAATGGCGTATAGATTCAAGAACTTGCCGCGCCACCTACTTGCTAAGACGGAATCTATCCATAAAATCTTTTTAGATTATATTGGCGACGCTCAGCAACAATATTCCGCGTATTATCAGTATCAGTGTCACTTTCTATTTTATATCAATGTGCTTGCTTCTCTGATGATAAACTGGGTTCTTCACAAGGTTTATGGCACTAATGTTGTCGGTGTTAATAACAATTGATTCTGGACACGGGAGTTTCATTTCATTTAGTATTTTTTTCAAGAAAACAACTTCTTTGGAGCAAGACGAAAGCAACATATATTCTGCTTCTGTGCTGCTGAGTGCCACTGGTGCTTGTTTCTTAGATTCGTACGAAAAAACAGCACCGGCCCACAATAATACATATCTAGTTATGACCTCCGGTCAGTGGTGTCACTTCTCCAATCTGCATCCGTATAACATTCAATTGGCCTTCCACAGTCTATTTGTATGTTAGTGCCATATGTAATGTTGTAGACAAACATCTTAATAATAATGTTTTAGCAGCTAACATATGTTCCTCGTGTGGATATTTGTTCCTCTGTGAAAGTTTGCATACAGAATGCAGTATATCGGGCCTTGTGTTTACTGCTATTAGGGTTCCCACCTTTTTTTTGCAATTAAAGTACATTGGTTGTTAAAGGTTAGGAAAAAGAAGTACACAGTATAAAAATAAAGTACTATTTATTTTTCTTTATTGTCATATTTGAAAACGTATTTTTATTGCTCTTCGCAAGTTTTATCAAATAATTATCATATTTAAATTAAAGTAAATAATTAATTAATTTTTTATCAGATTCAGAGACGCTTTGTTTCTTTCGTCACGCCATTTGCTCTTCATTACAGAAAAACCCTCTCTGTGAATGCTGACGTGGCAGGAATAGAAATTAAAAATGAAATTACTTTATACAAATTTGATAAATTATCATCAGTCTTAAAATAATAACTGCCATTTACTTGCTGTAGATAATTCCGCAAAACCTTCAGCACTGTATATCTGATCATAAATTTTGTTTAATGACGCAATTTCTCCATAAAGATCATCGACATTTATATTAAGTTTTTGCAGATTTAAATTTTCGTTTATGCTAACAATATTATCAAATTCAACTTTGCTCTTTAAATTTTTATTGCTAATTGTAAATAACCAGTTTGTATTTTTAAAATCAAACCATTTATGCAGGTACTCTAAGGCTTTAGCGATAAATAATAAAAAAATTCATGTGAATTTCCCTGGTCAGTTCCGGTGCAGACAAAAGGTTAATTTTTTTGCTTGTTTCATATCCAAATTGCCATGACATAGTCTTAAGAAAGAATCGCCACTGTAAAAACATCAACAAATGACTAATATAACCTGAATCTATTTTGAATTGTAGATAAATCAAATCATGCGAAATAAAGTATTTTGGAGTACTTTATTGTTTCTATAAAGTATAGAGTACAATTAATCAAAAAAACGTACAATACTTTATTATAAAGTACGGGTGGCAAGCCTAACTGCTATGTACATAAGCGATCCAATTAAAGATTGATATTTCGTCTGGTCAACCCTTTTGCAGTCTTCTTTTTCGCATTTTACCTGATATTTCGGGTCTAGAGGTGTTGCTATAGGTCAACACATTGTCATATTATGAATATTTAACAGCCCTTTAATTTGAGATTTTTGTTTTATAGATAATTGTCCTTTATAACCATCTCGATTTACTTCCAGGCTTAGACAATATTTTACTGGACCTTTATCCACGACTTTAACTTTATCAGCAATAAGTTTTTTAATTTCCATCATGTCTTCCTTTTTAGAATAGGCAATCAACAAGTTGTCGATATAGACAGCAATTATAATTTATACATTCAAGACTGTTTTTCATATATACGCACGCTTCAGTATCACATGATCGGGAACCGATTTCTTTCAAGATGCTATCCAATTTTAAATTCCATTGTCGCCCCGACTGCTTCAAACCATAAAGAGCCTTTTTCAATTTCAGTACCATGTGAGGATGCTTTGAGTCAACAAATCTTTGTGGTTGTGTCATGTAAACGTCACTATCCAAATCGCCGTTCAAATATGCTGATGATACGTCGACATGATGTAGACACAATTCATATTCGGCACAAATGGCAAAAATCATTCTTATCGTGTCGTATCGCATCACAGGTGAAAAAGTTTCGGTGTAATTTACGCCGTACTTTTGCGCGCAACCTTTTGCCACTAGTTTCGCCTTAAAACGTTCAATCTCCTTATTTTCATTTTTCTTCAGTGTATAAACCCACTTATGGGAAATAGCCTTTTGCCCAAAAGGAAGTTCTGTTAATTCCCAGGTGTTGTTTCTTATTAATGCATCATATTCAGATTGCATTGCCTTCAACCATTCCTGTCCATTAGGACCGCTTAAGGCCTCATCGACCGTCTCAGGAATTTTTATATTTGCATCTGTACATACTAGGCTGAGAACATTATATTCCTTTCTAGGTCTATCTGGTGCGCTCGAACGAATAATGCGCGGTCTACCTGGACCATTTTTAACCTCATCGGGATTAGTCAGACCTTCTTCAGCCGATTCAAAACCTTCAAAATCACTATGATCCTCAGATCTTATTGACTGTGTATCATCAACAAGTGCATTATTATCTGTAACGTCTGGTAATAGGTTAATATTAACACCTATAATCTGTTTTTCAGATTTTTCAATAAAATGTACATCACGGGCCACGATCAACTGTTGTGTATTACAGTTAAACAAACAATACGCCTTAGAAGTATCGGAGTATCCCTTGCCTTTAGGTTCAAATTTACTCTTCTGACGTTTATTTAAAACAATAGCCGCAGAGCCAAAAGTTTTTAAGTGGCCTACAAAAGGTTTACTACCATAAAAAGTTTCGTAAGGTGTGGTGAAGTTTAGCGCACGAGTTGGAGCTCTGTTGCGTAGGTAAGCTGCAGTATTACCTGCCTCAGCCCATAAATGCTCATCCAGATTTGCCGCCGCCAGCATACATCTTGCCATTTCGAATAATGTTCGGTTGAACTTTTCGGCGACGCCATTTTGCTGGGGCGAGTACGGCACAGTCAACTGATGTATTATCCCCTTGTCCTTAAGGTAATTGTCGAAAGACGTGTTGACAAATTCGGTACCATTATCACTTCTGATTATTTTTATCTTCATTTCTGTGTGCCGTTCAACCATAGTATGAAATTCCCGAAATTTGTCAAAAACTTCGTCTTTGCTTTTTAAAAAATAAACAAACACATAACGTGACTTATCGTCAATGAACGTTAGCAAATATTTGGCTCCGCCAATCGATGATCTACTCATTTGGCCACAAACGTCTGTATGAATGATTTCTAAAACTTCATTAGCACGATTTTCAGAAGTGCTGAACGGTTTTTTGAGTACATTTGCTTTTTATGCAAACAGAGCGTTGCATATCTGATGGTATTGAGAGACTCATACCACTCACAAGTTCTTTATCGATGAGCTCCTTTATACTGCCAAAATTACGATGACCATATCGGCAATGCCATTTCATGGCTTCATCAAAAGTTTTTCTCGCAAAGAACAATTTTTTATTATTTGACTCAAATAAAAACAGATCACGTACCTTATGTTCACGGGGAATGATTCCCCCGTGCATATCCTTTACGTCGACGCTGCAGCGCGCTGCCTTTACTGAACACCACAATGTTGCCAAAATCAACAGCTTTCGAAACGGAGATAATATTGCACTGCAATCCAGGTACAAATAAAACGTTCACCAATGTGATTTTGCTCTTCCCATCATATAAATGCACTGTGCCTATACCTTCAGCTTTCATAAAATTTTCTCCAGCAAGCATGATTTTTTCTTTATGTTTTTTGAACTCATCAAACATTTCTCGGCTACAACACAAATGCGACGACGCCCCGCTGTGCACCATGTATTTGCTTGCAAATCGCCATTTTTAATTGCTGAAAATAACGAAGTTTTCTTATAGTTATTGTTTTCTTGTCTTCTTTGCTCATCCTTTTTGTACTCTCTACAATTAGCAGCATAGTAGCATAGTGACCTCTTTTTTTACAGTTGAAACATTTTATGTTTCTCATATTCTTGTTGCTGTATTTGTTGTTATCGTTTTTTGTATTCTTATTCTGAGAATACTTGTTTTTTGCATCGTTATCATCGCGAGCAATAAAAGCTTGTACAGTACCTTCTTCGTGATTTTTATTGGCCTTTTTTCGTTCACCTTCTTCTATTAATTTTAGTTTTAGGGTTGAAAGGGATGGAAGTTCGTCACGGGACTCAAGGGGGCAACAACAAGTGGCTCATATGATTTAGGTAGGCTAGCAAGGAGCATTATCACAAATAATTCTTCCTGTATATTAACTCCCGTCTCTCCCAACTTTTCCAGTACTGAAGTGAAATTAGACACAAATCAAATCATGCGAAATAAAGTATTTTGGAGTACTTTATTGTTTCTATAAAGTATAGAGTACAATTAATCAAAAAAACGTACAATACTTTATTATAAAGTACGGGTGGCAAGCCTAACTGCTATGTACATAAGCGATCCAATTAAAGATTGATATTTCGTCTGGTCAACCCTTTTGCAGTCTTCTTTTTCGCATTTTACCTGATATTTCGGGTCTAGAGGTGTTGCTATAGGTCAACACATTGTCATATTATGAATATTTAACAGCCCTTTAATTTGAGATTTTTGTTTTATAGATAATTGTCCTTTATAACCATCTCGATTTACTTCCAGGCTTAGACAATATTTTACTGGACCTTTATCCACGACTTTAACTTTATCAGCAATAAGTTTTTTAATTTCCATCATGTCTTCCTTTTTAGAATAGGCAATCAACAAGTTGTCGATATAGACAGCAATTATAATTTATACATTCAAGACTGTTTTTCATATATACGCACGCTTCAGTATCACATGATCGGGAACCGATTTCTTTCAAGATGCTATCCAATTTTAAATTCCATTGTCGCCCCGACTGCTTCAAACCATAAAGAGCCTTTTTCAATTTCAGTACCATGTGAGGATGCTTTGAGTCAACAAATCTTTGTGGTTGTGTCATGTAAACGTCACTATCCAAATCGCCGTTCAAATATGCTGATGATACGTCGACATGATGTAGACACAATTCATATTCGGCACAAATGGCAAAAATCATTCTTATCGTGTCGTATCGCATCACAGGTGAAAAAGTTTCGGTGTAATTTACGCCGTACTTTTGCGCGCAACCTTTTGCCACTAGTTTCGCCTTAAAACGTTCAATCTCCTTATTTTCATTTTTCTTCAGTGTATAAACCCACTTATGGGAAATAGCCTTTTGCCCAAAAGGAAGTTCTGTTAATTCCCAGGTGTTGTTTCTTATTAATGCATCATATTCAGATTGCATTGCCTTCAACCATTCCTGTCCATTAGGACCGCTTAAGGCCTCATCGACCGTCTCAGGTCGTTATCGTTTTTTGTATTCTTATTCTGAGAATACTTGTTTTTTGCATCGTTATCATCGCGAGCAATAAAAGCTTGTACAGTACCTTCTTCGTGATTTTTATTGGCCTTTTTTCGTTCACCTTCTTCTATTAATTTTAGTTTTAGGGTTGAAAGGGATGGAAGTTCGTCACGGGACTCAAGGGGGCAACAACAAGTGGCTCATATGATTTAGGTAGGCTAGCAAGGAGCATTATCACAAATAATTCTTCCTGTATATTAACTCCCGTCTCTCCCAACTTTTCCAGTACTGAAGTGAAATTAGACACATAATGCTGCATGCACTCCCCATCTGCCATGCGCATGCCTAACAATTGCTTAAACAATGTTACCTTGCGGACTGGTCCCTTTGGACGATGAATCTCACGAAGAGTATTCCAGGCATCTTTCGATGTGGCACAATTCTTCACATATCCAAAATGCATTGGTGTGATACTTAGCACTACGTTGCCATCGCTTTTTCATCCTTGCTTTTCCATGTTGCAAGTGCAGCCGCGTTTTCTGGTACATCTTCAGGCTTAATACCATCTGACACTAAAGACCACAGCTCTTGGTGTACCAAAACACTTTTCACCTACAGATTCCAAGAGTCGTAATTGGACTCCTCCAATTTTTCGATGTTAAACATTGAACCACTCATTTCTCAACTTCAAAATATTTCGTAATATTATTTCCTTAAATATCTGGGCCCATAACCTGTTGGAAAACAACCCTTTTGATACTTAAGCGCAGGAAATAATTTCGACACACAGTTTACTATCTAAATCTTCTTTATTGTTTGGCGTTCAGTTAACAAGTGAAGTTGCGTGTTATTCCTAACAAGCAAGAAGTATTTAAAAAGAAAGACAAAATAACGTACACATGTGAATGTATGTGTTGTGAAGCTTGAAAGGTTGCATTGTAACTTTTTAACAAGAGTTGGCTTTTCAACAGTTGTTCTATTCTTCAATATTTTTATCGTAAAGCAAAACAATTGGTTATGGAAGTACATACATATATATGAGTTTTATAATGAGAGAGTAATATACACACACTATTTAAATTTAATAAAATTGCTTGTAAGGCATTTTTCTTGCGCTTGTGCAGCTCTTTAGTTCATACTAAAGGCCTATTTAGCCGACGGTTGAAATCGTAGATGTAAGCTAAATGTTGATGTAATGTAAGAGCCAACATTTTTGTAGTTATAGAATGCTTAAAAACGTGTCACGTGACACATGAATGTGCAGACATGCATATGTATGTACATACATACATAAAAAGAACAGAAATTCTTATTAAACATATTAAATCATATTTTTCTGTTCTTCTCCGAAATCTTGTGCCCCGGAGAATTGTTATTGTTCATTTTCCTTCACCAGTAGTGTTAATTTTTTGTCGTCCATTGCAACTTTTTATTACTTTGAAAATTATAAATAAAATACAAAACAGCTGTTCCAAACGTTGATGGAAGTTCCAAATTTTTAAAATATTTGTGATTGTTCGGAAATAGTACGATATTATTTAAAAGGTACCGAATCATATTATTACACATTTTATTGTAATGAATTTGATAATTGGTTAAATTATAGTTTAACATTCATATCTATAAATGTATGTACATCATTGTTTTGATTATTAGTGTTACTTACTATTTAAAGGATTTCTTTTTGTATACTTGAATGTATGTATGTATATATGTATGAACATAAGTACACTATACATGAAATTACAAAGTAAGCATATCAATTTATGTATGTACATACATACAATTTTAAAAATTTTGTTTTTGTATTAAATGTAATTCGTACGAAAGAAAAATTCGTTCGACATCATGTGCAAGACAGTTATTATATAAAAGATTTTCTTTTTGTATACTTGAATGTATGTATGTATGTACATATGTATGTACATAAATTGATATGCTCACTTTGTAATTTCATATATATTGTTCTTATGTACATACATACATATATACATACATACATTCAAGTATACAAAAAGAAATCTTTTAAATAATAAGTAACACTAATAATCAAAATTATGATGTACATACATACATACATAGATATGAATGTTAAACTATAATTTAAACAATTATCAAATTCATTACAATAAAATATACATAAGTATAAGCACAAACGATCGGTACAGTCTCTTGCTAGATATTGAAAAAAAAATTATTTAGAAAACTTTCTTTACTCAATAAAGCATGCATGTGTACATATTTAACAACTAAAACTAGTCAAAACAAAAAAAGTACCAACAAAGGGTTCTGTGCCCCATTACAATTCACAATAAAACATCCCATCACTGTCTACAATTGTCACGTAACCTCGTAATGAAATTCTATTTTCTGCAGGTTGGTACGTTACGGCAACATTTCACTTCAGTCAAGTAAGTATTTTCATAGCTTTTGCATATAACAGAAGCAATCAGCTGACACATCGGCATTTACATTTCTAGAGTTACGGTCGGCTAAAGCAGCCTTAACTGATACTGTTTTAAAGCATACACACTAGGCTTTTGCACTAAGTACATTTAAATTCAAAAACATTTGCTTTTTTAAAAATTCTCAGAGTAAATCCAAGTACAAAAGGGGATCAAAGCAAGTAAATACAAAACGGAAAAAAAACAAACACAACATTTATTCTCTTTATACGCTCAGAGTATTTGTATTTACTCATTCTTATTCACTATAAGTAGAGTAAAGTAAACATTTTTTTTGCTAATATTCTGTAAGTATTTTGCAAGGTTCTTATTTTACCATGTGGGTATTTTAAGTATTTTCTTGGTTTTTATTTTTAGCATTAATTTAGCAGTTAATTTTAAGGAATATACATATGTACATACCTATCTAAGTATACACAACTATTGATATGTTGATAATTTGATCTTAACATCAAATTAAATAAAAGCGAAATTTCATACAAACCAAATAAAACTTACAAAAATACTCGAGTATTTTAGTAAATAGTTTAAGTAGTGCTTGTCTTTACTTAATGTGCTTGGTTCTTATTATGCTTAGTTCTTACATGCTTTAATACTTGCTGTATTTATTTCGTACAAGAACAGTATTTATTGTGTTTGTTTCTTATAATAGAAAACAGAAGAAGGTATAGTAAAGAGAGGGTATAATAAAACAAATACACGAAAAAAAGAGAATGCATTTAAGTATTTGTTTTTTGTACTTTTGCAAAAGCCTAATACACACACATTTGTTACGGTTTGCAAAGCATTCGTAAAGGTACGGTCACATTGGGGAAACATTTGCTTCAAATATGTTGGTTCGTGTTTAACAAAAATTTAAGTAAATAAATACACAAACAACTTGTTTTGTGGTCACACTCCGAACATTTTTTTTTTTTTTTATTTTGGTATTATAAAGGCCCCAACACAATTAGGTTATATAGGCCCCTACGCACATTTATTTTCCCATTTTGTTTGTTGAAACAGCTGTCAAACAACGGTAGATGCTAACATAGGAAAACATGTTTTCCCAGTGGTCAAACTTGAACAAATATTTTCCTTAACAAAATATTAGAAAAACCTATCAAAAAACATAAATTTGTTTTTTAACAAAAATTTCGTTGCTAATGATTAGTTTCTGCAGTTGGGCAACCAAAAAGGAATAATAACAAAATATTTTTTTTTGCAAAATGTGATTTTTCGCGTTTTTAACATTTATTTTTATATTAACAGTTTTGCAATTTCTGATTAATTTATGTGCAAGTTTGTGTATTTGTAATTTTTTTGTTAACAAGATTTGCAAATTTTCGCCATATTCTCGATTTAGGAGGAATTGTTTTGCATTATTTAAGGCTTTAGCGTTTTTTTTTTAATATTATGGCTTTATTGATATTTAATAATTTTTCGCAACTTGTCGCTTTTTCGCGAAATTTGCAATTCTGCCAAACTTCTTGTCTTTTCTTAATTTTTTTCTTTTTTTTTAATTTTGGCTTTTTAAAAATATAGCAATTTATAGAGATTCGCTTTTCTCGCAGCAGGAAGCAACATAATTTTTTAAAGTTTTTATCAGCCAGCATCAGTAGTAAATTTAGAGAATCACGAGGCATGTGGAACAAAGCAGCCAAAAAATATCAGCCGTAAAAATCTTTTATTGAAGCATTTTGTCTAAAGGTAGATATTTTTATTTGACTATGTTTGTTCATACAAAAATTTTGTAAGATCTAATAATTGTTTTCCCAAAATAAATCAAAATGTTTGCATTTTAGTGGTCACACTTTGTTCACATTAGACACTTTTTTGTTTGGCAGCAAATAATTTTGTTTGCCATTAGAGGCTGTGCACGTATTACGTAACGCCCCTAGGGGGCTGTGCACGTATTACGTAATGCTGTTTTCAGAATTTTATACACCCCCCACCACCCCTCCATCATAACGCTTTTTAATAATTTTTCAGTGCAAAATTTCCAATCCGTAACAAATCTTTAACGCCCCCCTTGGAGCGTTACGTAATATGTGCACAGCCCCTTATTTGCAAATAGTTTTCGCAACGTTTTAAGTTACAATAAAAAAGAAATACGGCGACGCTTTCCACTCTTATTTGCAAATAAACGGGCTAATAGTTGCACCCATATACATATAGCATACATAATTTTTCGAAAAAATTTTATCTCTTAATTTCCCTGAGTAAATTGAGTCTTGTTCACTAATGTATGTTTATAAAACGATTGTAATTAAAAAAAAAAATATGCTAAAATATACGTATATAATTACACGCTGCTACAAATGAGTACTTTTTTTTATACTTGAAAAGGGACCTAGTGTAGGTTATAGACCTTATTTAGTAGATCATAAATCAATTTTTAAAAGTTCGGAAACACCCTCAAATTTCGGAGTTATTCCGAAAAAACTATTTTCGGGTAGGTTCGAGTACTTATGAACACGTAACTCAGTTGATTTTAATCGGATTTACAATTTTTAAATGGTTTCAGAAAGAAGAAAAATGTGCTTTTCTTAATATATATGTATATATTATTGGTATATATATTAACTTTTTGCAGTGATATTTTCAATTATATCTGATTTTAATTTTATTTTTTCTAGGTTTTTCAACTGAGTTACGTGTTCATAAGTACTCGGACCTACCCGAAAATAGATTTTTCGGAATAACTCCGAAATTTGAGGGTGTTTCCCAACTTTTAAAAATTGATTTATGATCTACTAAATAAGGTCTATAACCTACACTAGGTCACTTTCCAAATATATTTTCACTGTAGCACCGTGTTATTTTAATAATTATAAGAAAAGTTACTTTGTAGTAATTATGTACTTTGTAGTGTTTATTTTATTTAAGGGCAAAAGTAGTAATTTATACATCAGTGGAAATAAATATGGTAAATAAAATATATGCAATGTATAAAAGCTGATTCCGTACGGAATGTGCGTTCAGTTTGGCACTTTGCTTAAGCAAATGACGTGTCATGAAACTTAACGAAAATAGTTGGCCGCATACGTTTTACATTTATTCGCATAGTTGCTTAAGCTGACTTAAGCTAGCTTATGCATATTATGGTTGGGCCTTAATACAATAAATTTTATGAAGCAAAAAAGCCAATAATGAAAAAAAATATTATAAACAAATTCAAAAAAAAAAACCTGAATATTTTTGAGATATATATTTTTTATTCTGGGATTACGAGATAATTTGTGTATAGAAGTTTTTTTTATCAGATTTAGTACTTAAATAATAGATAGCTTTAATCCATCAAAGGAAAGCTACTCTATTATCGTAAGTAAACATTGATTTCTTAACCTTAAATAATCAAAAGTTAAAGTCACAAAAATAAATAAAACAAAATCAAAACATTTATTAAACATTAATTTTACTGGTTTTATTTTATTTTTTGCTTGTGTGTAAATACATAAATATTTGCAAACACCAACTCATAAGTGAACACAAAAAATAGAAGTCTAAATGAGTTCATCTTCTAACAGCAACAATAATCCTACAAGCAGTAGGAATGTACAATATATAACTTTGGTTGCTAATGACGGCAATAACAAAAATGAATTAAACACAAAACACAATTACTCGTGCGCGATCATGCTCTCCGTACATGTTAAATAGTGATCAGGACACAACAACAATAGCACCCATTAGCAAACTTGTCAGCTTAGCTGTACAAACAAACAAACAATAAATAACAAGGTGACCAACGTGCACAAAATTGTAGATGCAGTGGGTGAAACTAGTGATAATAAAATTCATATAGGTATAGACAGATACATAACAGTTTTAAAAAGGGGAAGAAGTCCCAAATCTGCTCAAATAGCGTCAACGGCAAAAGTGCCCAGAGATGGAAAAAACAATATAATAAATTCCGAAAATCGTTTCGCGATTTTATCTGAACAAGGCGATGAAGACACAACTACAACAAGTTCGAGTAAGACCCCACCCATATATTTAAGAGATCAGAATTCCAGTTTGCTGGTTAAAAGTCTTATCTCATTAATTGGAGAATATGAGTTTTATGTAACTCCAATTAAGCGCGGAAACATCAATGAAACAAAAATTCAGGTAGCTCATGAAAATAATTACCGAAAAATTGTTTCAGATTTAGAATCTAAAAATAAAAACTTCTACACGTACCAATTAAAGAGTGCTAAAGGTCTAACAGTCGTAATAAAAGGTATAGACTCTAGCGTGGATCCAGAAGAGGTCAAGTCTGGCCTTGAAAATAGTGGCTACAAGGTGAAAAATGTCTCAAACATTAAAAATAGAGAAAAAAATCCCCCAACCAATATTTAGAGTCGAGTTACAGCCAGATGGCATAAAAATAAAAATGAATGAAGCACATCCAATATATGACTTAAAGTACTTGTTGCATCGAAGAGTTACTGTTGAGTTTCCACATAAAAGAGCTGGACCTGTTCAATGCGTGAACTGCCAAGAATTTGGGCACACCAAAACTTATTGCAAGTTGCCTACCGTCTGCGTTGTATGTGGTGAGTTACACAGTACTGCTAACTGCGATAAAATCAAAGGTGATCCCAAGGCGAAAAAATGTGGCAATTGTGGCGGTAATCACACTGCTAACTATAGAGGCTGCCCTCTTTAAGGTCCAACTATAATGTGCTTAATGTAACTTAAGCAAATGTGCGAACACACACAATCAAATGTATACAACTATAATGTACTTAAGACACTTTTCTTCAAGTTTCGTCAAATGTCATTTGCTTAAGGAAAGTGTGGTCAATTTCGCTCTTCCTTAAGCAAATGACACATCAGCTGTATTATAAAAATTTTGCAATATACATAATAGATACATATACATAATTATTTACAAGATGCAACCACTGTTGCTTTTTTAGTACTTTTTTATTTTAGTTTTCGTTTACTTTATAAATTAATAAAAGATAAACATGGATTTACTTGTTTATGGTAATATATTTATAACTTTTACAAATTAAATGAGATTTCGTCAAAAATGTTACATTTTAAAGAAATAAAAACGAAAATAGTTTTTGCAAAAGTACAAATCTTTGCAACTAAGTGTAGAAAGTTTTTAAGCTCAATAAGTACAATATAACCACCTAAAAGTCTTCAGTAATTTACTTCTTTAATAATTTACTCTTTTTTTTTAAACGTTCGTCGAACAAAAAAAAAAAAAAATATTTCCGCTCAGCCTATCACACTTTTAAGCTACCCACAGTCTACCAGCCAGCAACCATATTCAAACGTATTGAAATCTAACACGACTACTGCTCAGCAACAACCTAATAGTCAATTTTCATACGCTAACATTTCAAAAAGTAACCAGAATACAGCGCAAAAAAAATGTAGCAGCAAACGACGTACCAGGGTCTAATTTTAGTCGTATTGAAGCCTCAATAGAGAGCTTAATACAAACAGTAAATACTTTTACTCTCAAGATGTCCTGTATGATGCAGGAAATGTTGAAAATGCAGTCTACCTTGTTGCAGGCTGTACTTAACAAACCGCGAGCTTGAAAATATGTTTTTGGAACGCAAACGGCATCTGCCAACATAAAAATAGAATATTTTCTTCTAGATAAACAAATCGATGTTATGCTTATCTCAGAAACTCATTTGACCTCCCGAAGCTATTTTAGAATTAGTGGGTATAATTACTACGACACCAAGGATCCTCGAGGTAGAGCTTGTGATCGATCTGGAATCCTAATAAAAACGCGAATAAAACACTACCTGTTAAATGATTTTTGTGAAAATTATCTTCAAGCAACGAACATCTGCATTGAAAATTATTATCAAAAACTTGTAATATCATCTGTCTATTCCATTGTCACTATATTCTCACACAAAACTTCAACACCTAAGTATATGTGATTTACCGATGACACGTATTAACTGGCTGAAATACAAAAAATATTTGAGTGCTCATTGCTCGGAAAGAATGCCGCTGAGAACACCTTCTGACATAGACGATTCTCTCAGGTTGTTTGAAGCACACGTTAAGCAAGCTGCATTTAGTGCTTCCTCAAATAAAGCTAATCAACAAGTGAAATTCAACACTATTTTTTCTACAGATATAGAAATGCTATTGAATGAAAAGCGGAGAGCTCGACGAGAATGGCAACGCTACAGATCTTATATAAAAAGTACATATATTTATATAAATACGTTTTGAAGATTTCAAAGTCCTAAGTATTTACATATATGTAAATTGTGTGTATTGAGTTAACCCTTATTAATAGGAATTTTCCAGGGTTTAAAATTAGTTTTCTTATTTTTATTTATTATACTAGCGACTACAAATACAACAACAAAATATATGTATATGTGTGTTTTTGCATTTTTGTTTGGATGGCTAGTTTTCATTCACAATAAATTGTTGCTGAACAATATATTACAGAGAATTTATTTTCATTTTGTGTGCTAGTAAACAATTTTACTAGTTGTCAAGTAAATTTTTTTTAGAAAACTGGAAATTTATTTGTCATCAGGTAAATATTTTTCTAGTTTTCACATAAAATTATGGAATATGAGGGGAATTTTTACTATATATATTAGTTTTTTTAAACACTGGAATTTTCTAATGACTCTTGGGCACTACTAATATTAATAATACAGCAATATTAAAACAAGAAAACAATTACAAAAAAAGGTACACAATTGAAATGTTACATATAATTAATACTCCCGCGAACATACGAATGAATTACAAAACAGACAGCAAATTACGCACATGCATTTATATGCATATATTAGCAAAATATAAACAAAAAAGCTTTTAGTTAGGCTGACTTCCAAAACGTCAATTGCTTTGTGTTTGAACAAAGCATCACATTTCATAACGCCGCAGTACAATAATTATACAATGTATACCATTTCAAAACGCTGCCGCCAAGTATTTTTAACGCTGTAAGAAAGCAAACAAGGCATCGGTTTTATAGTTGTGGCATTGTTTGGGAACTTTGCATATGTATGTGATTTAAATACAGTAGCAATACTGTATACAAACTTTGTATACGAACGTTTTGGAAGTCAGCCTTAAGCTAAGATCCCACTATCGGCGCAAACAGCACAATCTGCGACAATTTTTATCGTGCTATATCCGCACACATGTAAAAATATTGCACAATTAATTTTTGGGCGTTCCCATTATCGTCGCATATTGCCACAGTTTTTTTCGGCTCATATCGGCCAAATCCCAATTGCGACAATAATCGATACAATGCTATCACACTATCGTGCATTATTGGGCAAATTAAATCATATGTTTTTATTTCTTTGCTTGTGGCAGATACAGTTTAATTTTCGGAATAGATTTCTATAAAAAACAGCAAACTGCTTTGGCTCTATAAGTATATTTTTGGGTCGATGCTTAAAAAAAAGAAAAAAATAAGAAATAAAATAACACTTAAAAAACGTAGCATTTGGGTAAGAGACTGGTTAATCAATAATAAAGAATTAATATATTTTAATTGAACTTACTGCACAGTACGTAGTTTTTATTCTTGTTGTTTGTTAACAGCTGTGTTCAGGGATGGCAAAATCGGTACAACAGTACAAATCAAGGCGAATTAAAACAAGGTTGGAGCAAGAGCGAATTCAAAAATTCGCTTTGTACAAATTAATGGCAAATTCTATTTTATTTGTAATCTTTGTTTACAAACAATTTTGATATATATTGTAAATTAAAATTTTAATATTTTAAAAAAAAATATGTACAACATTTAGAGGCATTTATTTATATTCTTTAACATTCGAGTATACTTCAAGTTAATGTTTGTTTTTGACTGTTCATGTAAGCTGTTATAAGGTTTGTTTGGAAAGCGCTTTTATAACATAATTTGACGTTTAATTTGACGGACGGCTTATTTGACGTTTTAGCTTGACGGACGGCTTTTTTGTTGTAGCATTTTGGAAAATTCTACTGCAGAAGGTAGTGAAAAAAGTTTAGCCAAAATTAATAATTAAAAAAAAAAACGTGGAAATTAAAATAAGCTATAAAAAAACTCACATTGTAGTTACTTGACGCGGCAACGAACTAAAAATAATGAAAAGTTATAAGTTTGTGTACCCCACCACAAATAGGTATTTGAAAAAAAAATTTTTAACTTCAAGTTATGACAGCATTTCATGTAAGGTGTAGACGTAGAGTAAGTGGCGCACAAAAACAAGGGGCGAATCAAGGCGAAAATAGTCTCGTGGGATTTAAGCGAAATTTCGAAAACAGGTATAAATATAGATATATATTAACACAAAAAGACCTAGTGCGCAAATAAAACATTAAAATATATATGAATACAAGATAAAACAAATTATTTTTGGTAAAAATAAGTTCAAAAAAATTTAGTTTTAAAAGCCAGGTGGTGAAATTTCAAAATTCGTTTTTCCATCCCATGTATCGCCACTGATTGTCGACTTTGATCGGCGCACAAGTGGCCGACAAAAATCGGCGCATTTTTTACAAATTGATTGCTTAACATTGTGCAATAGTGGGTTCACATTTTCGGCGCATCAAGGTTGATTTTGATTGTCCGTACTCAGCACAATTTCGGCGCAGATTGTCGCATTTTGAAAAATTGTGTGTGATCACACTATCGGCACATGAATTGCGACGAAAATTTGTGCATTGCGCCGATAGTGGGATCTTCGCTTTACTCTCAAACCTAATTTAATGTAAGACATAAAGTTTTTTGTTCTTTATTTTTGTTTATTATTGTAAACATTATTTTCAAATAATGCTTTTATTTTTGTTCATTTTTTATAATAGTTTTTTTCCTGAGGAAGGACACCGAAGGTGTTCGAAATATTGAAATAATTAATATATAATAATTAAAATTGCAAACTTTAATAAAACAAGAAAGGGTTTTATTTAAATAAATTGTATGACCTTAAGCCCGAATAAAATTATTAAAATATACAAAATAATAAGGTCGAATATAAAAAATCAACATATAAAATTATTTATTTATTACATAGAGAAGCTAAATATCTTTGGATTTTCTAGGTCACTAAGTCTTCCGTTGGCAGACAATAAAAGTAAAAAGCATTACCGCGAAAAACAATAGATTCATGTCGAATAAAATTTGAATGTTGTGTATTTTGACAATTTTCTGAACCAATTAAATTTATTCTTATATAATTCTAAAAGTAATTTTGAAAGTTTTAAGCAGCAACTAAAAAGTTTTACGACTTTTAAAAATTTGGTTGAAGTTTACTTAACATAAAATCATTAAATAAAAATTTTTTATACCTTCTTTATTGATTCTTAATTCTCTTCGGGATTCAACATTTACATTATTTGTGCGTTCAAGTATTGACAGAATTTTGGAGTCTGTTGTTTTGAATATATTATATTTATCGCTCCTTTCCTTTAACAAATTATTTCTTTGGCAGGTTTCTTCTCTCCTAGGACTTTTCTCTACCTGAAAAATTCGAAAAAACTTTTATCAAGAATAATAATATAATATACAAGTTTATGGAAATAACCAAATTTTTTTTATTTAATCCAAGCAGATTTTAGAAAAGTAGGAATCATTACCGGACCAATAAAGTCAGGGCTCTTGTACAAAATGTTCCAAACGCTTAAAATTCATTTAGATGTAATAAGGGTAGTCACGATGGCGATTGTGCGTACTTTTTTACTCGTATATAGCATTTTTTTGAAAAGCATGTAATTTTCTTAACAAAAATATGGCAGCTCATCAAAAATTCTGGCAACACTGATCTGATACGACAAGTTATAAATACATAAAACTATTATTTACAAATAAATATTTTTTTATATTATTACGTAAAAAAAACGTAATTATTATTTCAACTTATATTGATGTACATATAAAAAGTAATATTATCAGGCTCAAGTTCAGTTTTATTGAATTAATGAAAATTCAAATTACTCAGAGTTTTTTTTTTTATGTTGAAAAATATTATTATTTATATCCAATCAGTTTAGCAGAACGTATCAGTATACCGATTTCAAGGCCGCTACACCTCTCATCAGCGTTCAATTGTCCATCTTTACAATTTTCGTAAAGTGGATACCAAGTGGGAAGAACATCAACTATTTAACCAAGTTTTCAACAGAAAATAGAATACGAGAACTAATTTAATTCATTTTTATTATATTTTTACATAATGAAACAATTTTGGTTAGTACGAAATTCCCCATCACTGGTTCGAAATTACTAATAACCAACACAAACTCATAGTCCCTTATCTTCAAAGTATTCCACTTTGTAATTTAACTTTTTGTTATTTTCACTCTATATTAGGGAAATTCACATATTACTGTGACCCTTGTTCGTGCTCGTGCCCAAGCAGAATTAATATTTTTCATATTATTACGAATAAACGTAGTTATTTTTGTTATTTTTATTTATAAATTTAGCTATTTTTATTTTTTTATCAAAATAAGATAAATAGTTGTTTTTTAATCTTTTTTTAAAAACATCTGTTTTAATTAAATTTATTCTTAAATATGTTTTTTAAAAAAATTAATTTTCAAAGTGATATTCAACACACCAAATATTTAAAAAAATTATATTCATGTGACGTTACAGTGTAAGCTATTTTACATTATTATTTAATATTATCCAAAAAATTGTTGATGTTTTTTCTTTTTTAATAGAAATAATAAAAAATAATCCCTTGAAAAAGTGAACATACAATTCAAGAAACGTCGGGAAAATATGGAATAAAAAAATTTGACTTTTATTTACATAAAATACGGTAGGCCAATAGCTAAATTTATGAATAAAAATAACAAAAGGAATTTCATCTGGCCAATAATAACAATACAAACAAACGTAGTTATTATTTGAACTTATATTGATGTACATATAAAAAGTAATATTATCAGGCTCAAGTTCAATTTTATTGAATTAATGAAAATTGAAATTACTAAGAGTTTTTTTTAACTTAAAGGGTCACAGTAATATGTGATTTTCCCTAATATAGAGTGAAAACAACAAAAAGTTAAATTACAAAGTAGAATACTTTGAAGATAAGGGACTATGAGTTTGTGTTGATTATTAGTAATTTCGAACCAGTGCACATTAGGTCAAATGATACCTTTTTCTGTGCTAAATTGATGAAAATCAAAGTGCCGTTTTACTATTGTTGTTGTTGTTTTTTAATTGGAAATGCTTCAAAACAATGACGTGTGATGTTTTTTTTTTGCGTTAAAAAAAGCACCATTACACATTTGTACGTCAAAGTCAATCAATGCAATTTTTTCGACAAACGTGCTAGAGTGTTCAACAGTGCAAGGTCAACTTTATGCTGGGAACACAATTGGGACGAACGACGAATTTCGTCTAGCACGACGAATTCGTTGGTAAAAGTTCGTTGCGTAAATTCGTCGTGTGGCGCACAACTGGGACGAACAAATAACTGCTGTCATAATAATGAAAAAAATTTTGTGTATTTTTTATTACAAATTTGTCTTTATATACATACATACAAACATAACCACGATAGTGTTACCGCATAAACAAAATAATTCTTTATAAAATTAAACATTAAAAAAAAACTATTAAAAAAAATTTCATTATTAATAATTATGTATATTTAACTAAAAAGCTCTATATCATAAAAAGAAGCACTTGTTAAAGTAAAAATTAACATTATTTACTAATATATTTGAAAACTAAAAAAAAAATGGTAACGCTGTACTGATTTCTTCGTCGTTCGTCGGCGTATGAAATAGAAATAAATCTATCAGAGAATTCGTCACGTACGACGAATTTCGTCGAAGTCGGTGTTGTGTTCAATTTCATATGAATGCATGTGTTCTATTTTTGACGACGAATATTCGCGGCGAAAAATTCGTCGTTCGTCCCAGTTGTGTTCCTAGCATTAAGTTTGTATTTCTCGATTTGTGTTTATTATAATTTATTAATTTACATATGAAAAGTATTATTATCAGGCTCAAGTTCAGTTTTATTGAATTAATGAAAATTCAAAATTACTAAGAGTTTTTTTGTGTTGATTATTAGTTCCAAACAGTAATGAGGGAATTTCGTACTAACCAGCACTGTTTCATTGTAGAATAAAAATTGAATTAAATTAATTCTCATATTCTATTTCTGTTGAAAACTGGTTAAATAGTTGATAGTCTTCTCAATTTAGTATCCACTTTACGAAAATAGTAAAGATGGACAATTGAACGCTGATGAGAGGTGTAGCGGCCTTGAAATCAGTACTGATACGTTCTGCTAAAAACTGATTGGATATAAATAATAATATTTTCCAACACAAAAAAACTCTTAGTAATTTTGAATTTTCATTAATTCAATAAAACTGAACTTGAGCCTGATAATATTACTTTTCATATGTAAATCAATATAAGTTCAAATAATAATTACGTTTATTCGTAATAATAATAATATAAAAAATATAATTTATTAATTTAAAATGGAAAATAAAGACACATGTAAGTACTACCGTTTTTAATTATAACTGCTTTATATTTATGTCGATATACTTCAAAATAACTCATTAGACAACATTACCTTACAAAGAGTTCAGTTTATTTTAAACTTTTACATTCCGTAAGCGTTTAAAAATTTTGACCCCATATGACCTCTTTCAAATTGAAACAATGGATTAAACATAACGTAATGAGTTAATTTACGTTTGAGACAAATTGCGATTATTTGCGCTTTATGAGTTATGCCTTTTCTTGTAGGTAACCTTTGTATAAAAAAAAGATCTGTTTGCAATATGGCGAAAGGAATGCAATAAGAAAGACAAATTTGATGCAGTTTTCAAACAAGCTGTTGACAAAATCAAACTTAGTACTATTTCGGATGAAATGCGTAAAAATATAAAACAAACAATACATTTCTTTTTCCTAAAATTGTCTCAAAAGTGGGCAAAATGTGGCAGAAAGATAAGTGCCTTTAAGAATCAAAATCCTACATGGCTGAATTCTGAATTACATTTTGTGGTAAGTGATATTTCAAAAAAACCTACTTCTACCGGCGCTGGACGTAAAGCTATCCCATTTAGCGCAAAATCAGAATTTGGGAAAAGAATAGAAGCCGCAAATGTTTCAACTGAGAAAGCTGATACTAACCTTCTTGTTCGTGCAGCAGCAATATCGGCTCGTAAGCAAGGTGACTCCGATTTGGCTGCAATCCTGAAAGAAAGTATGAAAAGCCCGACAAGGCCATCAAAAACGAGGAAAATGTGTAATAAAGATGCCAAAAACCCAATTCCTCTTTCTGCGGATGAGGCTTTAGCTTTCCTTCTTGAGTACAATTTTTCAAAAGAACAATATAATGCAATATGAAACGACAGCAAATCAAGAAACTGTGATATTTATCCGCACTATAATAAAATTACAGCCGCAAAATTGAAATGCCGACCTCAGGGTATAACAGCAAATGAGACCCTTGCTAAAGTTTCGTTGGAATCAAGTTTGCTTCATACGACTGAAAGAATTGTTGAAATGCAAAAAAGAAGTAGTTCAAGCTGTAATGGAAGCGGAGGAAACAAATTTTTTAAGCTCCGAATTTATACTAAGCTACGGGTTTGATAGTAGCACGGGTCAAGCTCAATTTAAGCAAGCATTCAATGACCCAAGTTCGTCAAGAAACTGCAATGCCTCACTTTTAGCTACTTTAATTATTCCCTTACGTTTAATGTCCTTATCGGGAAAGCCAATTATGAACAACAGCACACCGCAATCTGTAAGATTTTGTCGTCCCATTAAACTGGAGTACGTAAAGGAGACAAAAGAAGTTGTTCTGAAAGAAGAACAGGACTTAAAAAACGAAATTAACGCTTTGACTAACCTTCGGATATCAATTGGTGAGGGAAAATTCCTTGAAGTTTCTTTTAAATTATTTTTAACACTAATTGATGGAAAAGTTTTGAACATTATAACTGGAACGAAATCAAGCCAGGCTTGTCCGATTTGTGCCGCTACACCTAAGGACTTCATGAACACATTTGATTATAAAAGTGAAGTATTCTGTGCAAAGGAGCAAAATTTAAAGTTTGGACTTAGCCCCCTTCATTGCTGGATAAGATTTTTCGAATTTGTTTTACATTTAGGCTATAAATGCAAATTAAAAAAGTGTCAGATACGAGGAGAAAAACAATTTTAACTATCTTAAAAAGAAAAGAAAATATACAAAACGATTTTTGGAGAAAGCTTGGACTTCGCGTGGACATGCCCAGAGTAGGTGGTTTTGGTTCCACAAATTTTTTTTTTTTTTTTTTTGATAATTTTATTATTTATGGAATCTTTAATTATTTAAATTGAATTATCAATAAGTTTTTCAAATCTTAAATCTAAAAAATATTAAATATAAGTTTAGCCAATGCTAAACAAAATTTTTAATTTCAGCGGTTAATTTTTGTTGTTTTACATCTCTCGTGAACGGCTGACAAAAAGAGTATCCCTTCTTTTCAGCCATAGGACCATATTGGTTTCAGGATCGCGTTGTATAAGAGAAGTTTACAGTCAAGGCTTAGTATAGAGTTTCTTCCAATAAGCCAATTCATTTGGGCTGCTTTTAGTTTCATTTGTGTTAACTTTGCGTCTATATGCCATTTCCATGTTAAACGACGATCAAGATGAACGCCTAGATATTTGACTACAGTGTGTTGCGGTATGGTCTCGGTGTTAATTTTTATATGCGGGCATGTTTGAGCCATTTTTCCAGTTTGGATATATATTCTTGTAAGTTGCGGGAAGCTTCTATAGGATTTTCGTGAACGCTTAGAAAGGCTGTATCATCCGCAAATGTTGATGTATGAATGTTACTGCTTAACGGTAAGTCAGAGGCATATATTAAATAAAGTAAGGGTCCGAAGATACTGCCTTGAGGGACTCCGGCTTCAATCGACTGCGGAGGGCTTAAAAAATTGCCTTCCCTAACTACAAATTTACGTTCCATTAAATAGCTTTTTAAAAGCTTTACGATGTTTGCTGGTAGATTTTGTGTTAATTTGTTGAAAAGACCTTCGTGCCATACTTTATCGAAAGCTTGTGAGACATCAATAAAGAGCGCAGAGCAGTATTTCTTTTTTTCAAAAGTGTCTCTAACGACATTCACAAGTCTGTGAGTTTGTTCAATTGTGTTATGTTGACTGCGAAAACCAAATTGATGATCTGTAATACATCCATTACTAGTCACTATAGGCATCAGCTTGCTCATATACAGCTTTTCAAATAGTTTTGAAATGTTAGACAGTAAACTAATAGGCCGATAGGATTCAACTTTTGTATGATCCTTGCCGGGCTTTGGTATCATAGTAATTAGCGAAGCCTTCTATTCTTTAGGATAATGTTCTAGGCGTAGAATACTGTTAAAAATGAATAGTATTATTCTTTTTGCAGTGTAAGGCAATTCTTGAAGCATTTTGTTGCTTATTTTGTCGACACCTGGGGCTTTTCTGGTGTTAAGACTAGTAATAGTATTTTCAATCTCCGTCATGTTAAATCTCATCGGTATTTCTGGTAAAGGGACGACTGGTGGCAGTTCAACAATATCAGCAGAAATATTCGGAGTGAAAACTTTTTCTAAGTGTTTAACAAAAAGTGCACCTTTTTCAGCATCAGTTTTTGCCCAGTCACCATTTGGGGCTCGTAATGGGGGTTTGCATATCACCGGCCTTTTTAGTCCTCTGGCTGCACGCCACAGTGAATAATCTGTTTGTGGTGTTGCATCTAGCTCTTGAAGGAATTTTTGAATGGAAGCTGTTTTTTGAGTTTGCAAAACTTTCCTAAGCTGCTTGGTACACTCCTTAAGCCTTAATTTTAGCTGGGGCGATCTGTACCGCTGCCATTCTCGTCGAGCTCTCCGTTTTTCAGTCAATAGCATTTCTATATCTACAGAAAAAATATTGTTAAATCTCACTGGTTGGTTTATTTCATTTGAAGTAGCATTAAAAGCAGCTTGTTTAACATGCGCTTCAAACAACCTGAGAGAATCGTCTATGTCTGAAGGTGTTCTCAGCGGCATTTTTTCCGAGCAATGAGCACTCAGATATTTTCTGTATTTCAGCTAGTTAATACGTACAGATGTCGTCGCTAAATCACATGTTGTGTGTGAGTAAATAGTGACAATAGTAGGCGAGTGGTCTGAAGATAACTCCAAAGATGCTTCAACTTCAACAATTCTCGCTGGGCACGTCTTTCACAATTCCAAAGTCGATAACATCAGGAATTTTTTGTCGATCTGTTGGCCAATATGTTGGCTGTCCACTTGAAACTACATTCAAACCCATTTTAGATATTGTGTCGAATAAAATTCGTCCCTTAGGTGTGATTAAACGTGAACCCCAAAATGTGTGTTTGGCATTGTAGTCGCCAGCTGCTAGAAAACGGAGGCCCAGTGATTTATAAAAAGCCGTATATCGACTCTCGGTAATAGAGAATCAGGGGGGCGAATAGACAGATGATATTACAAGTTTTTGATAGTAAGTTTCGATGCAGATGTTCGTTGCTTGAAGATAATCTTCACAAAAATCATTCAACAGGTGGTGTTTTTTTCGCGTTTTTATTAGGATTCCCGAACCACCACAAGCTCTGCCACGGGGATCCTTGGTCTCGTAAAAATTATATCCACTAATTCTGAAACAGCTTCGAGATGTCAAATGAGTTTCTGAGATAAGCATAACATCGATTTGTTTATCCTGAAGAAAATATTCTATTTCGTTTTTATGTTGGCAGATGCCGTTTGCGTTCCAAAAACAGATTTTTAAGTTCATGGTTTGCTTAGTACAGCCTGCAACAAGGTAGACTGCATTTTCATCATTTCCTGCATCATAGAGGACACGTTGAGAGTAAATGTATTTACAGTTTGTATTAAGCTCTCAATTGAGGCTTCAATACGACTAAAATTATACCCCGAATCTTCATTTACATTTACGGTTTTTTGCGCCGTACTCTGATTGCTTTTTAAAATACTAGCGTATGAAAATTTGTTGTTAGATTGTTGTTGAGCACTAGTCGCGTTAGACTTGAAAATGTTTGAAAATTGATTTTGGCTGGTGGACGGTTGAGGTAACTGTGGATAGTTAATAGGGGTTTTAGGCTGAGTGGGAGTAGCATTGTTTTTTTTGGTTGATGAATTCTTAAAAAACGAGTAAAGGGGGCAGCCTCTATGGTTGGCAGTGTGATTTCCGCCGCAATTGCCACATTTTTTCGCCTTGGTATCACCTTTTATTTTATCACAGTTAGCAGTACTGTGTAACTCACCACATACAACGCAGACTGTAGGCAACTTGCAATAAGTCTTCGTGTGCCCAAATTCTTGGCAGTTCAGGCATTGAACAGGTCCAGCTCTTTTATGTGGAAGCTCAACAGTAACTCTTCGATGCAACAAGTACTTTAAGTCATATATTGGATGTGATTCATTCTTTTTTATTTTTATGCCATCTGGCTGTAACTCGACTCTAAATATTGGTTGGGGGATTTTTTCTCTATTTTTAATGTTTGAGACATTTTTCACCTTGTAGCCACTATTTTCAAGGCCATACTTGACCTCTTCTGGATCCACGCTATAGTCTATACCTTTTATTACGACTGTTAGACCTTTAGCTGTCTTTAATTGGTACGTATAGAAGTTTTTATTTTTAGATTGTAAATCTGAAACAATTTTCCGGTAATTACTTTCTTGCACTACCTGGATTTTTGTTTCGTTAATATTTCCGCGCTTAATTGGAGTTACATAGAACTCATTTTCTCCAATTAAGGAGATAAGGCTTTTTACCAAAAAACTAGAGTTCTGCTCTCTTAATTATATGGGTGGGGGCTTACTCGAACTTGTTGTAGTTGTGTCTTCATCGCCTTGTTCAGATAAAATCGCGAAACGATTTTCGGAATTTATTATATTGTTTTTTCCATCTCTGGGAACTTTCGATGTTGAAGCAATTTGAGCTGATTTTGGACTTCTTCCCCTTTTTAATACGGTTATGTATCTGTCCATTCCTGTTTGAATTTTATTATCATTTATTGTACTCACCGCATCCACCATTTTGTGCACGTTGGTCACCTTGTTACTTATTGTTTGTTTGTTTGTTTGTACAGCTAAGCTGACAAGTTTGCTGATGAGTGCAATTGTTGTTGCTTCTTGATCACTATTTAACATGTTCAGAGATAATGATCGCGCACGAGTATTTGTGTTTTCTGTTAAATTCAGGTTTTTGTTTAATTCATTTTTTTTTATTGTCGTCATCAGCAACTGAAGTTATATATTGTACATTCCTACTGCTTGTAGGATTATTGTTGTTTTTGTCAGAAGATGAACTCATCAGAGTTCTCTTTTTTTATTTTCACTTATATTAGTTTGTGTATGCAAATATTTATATATATTGCACACAAGCAAAAAATAAAATAAAACCAGTAAAATAACTGTTCAATAAATGTTTTGTTTTTTTATATTTTTTGTGACTTGAAAATATTTTTTTTTATTTTATTTTTTTTTTATATTCAGTTGCGACGATTATAAAAACGCGTCTGTTCCCTACGAGAGTTGAAACTTGACGGAAACACTGCTCGTCGAGCTTTTACTGAGCATGATATTTTTTCTGAAATAACCGATGTTGAAAAATATATAATATTTCGATTCAAAATAATTTTGATTTCCTCATCCTGCCACTTCAAAATCGATTCAAATAAATTTGAAATATATTGCTTTGAAACAGCAAAATGTTTTCAGGAGATATATCCCTGGTTGCCAATGACTAGTACTGTCCATAAAGTGCTCATACACTCAAAACAAATAATAGAAAACAGTGCACTACCAATAGGTTTTCTTGGAGAAGAAGCTTCTGAATCGCGACACAAAATCTACAAAGGCGATCGGTTGCATCACGCCCGCAAAAACAGCCGCACCAATAACCTGTTAGATGTATTTAATAGGGCCGTAGATACTTCAGATCCCTTAATTTCCACAACATTTTTAACCAGACGCTTACAAAAGCGTAACAGGCCGACCACACAAGCAATTATTGCCGTGGCAACCTTCAAATTCTGTTGCCAACACTAAATATTAACGTGTAGACCGCACGAATATGTGTTTGAATACATATTCAGCAACAGATGTTAAAACACATTGCTGAGCAATAATGTTTTAACACATGCTGTCAAATTCAATTGTGATTTCTATGAAAATTGTTTTTTTTTTGGGCAAATAGAATAAAAAAATTAAAACACAAATGTATAAATAAATGTAAACCACAAAAAAGTGAAACATTTTTAAAATAAACATTCATACTATTGATAATGCTGAAATTTTTTTTTACAATTAAGCCCGTAATTAAAATTTACAATACAAATAATATACAACCTTCTTCAGTAAAATTTTCATATTTGTGTTCTAAGATATCTACGATTTCCCTACCACAGATATGTCCATATTTTAACACTGGCAATTTGACGTCTTAATTCTGCCGACGTTATTGCTTGTATTAAGACACATGAAATTGCTGGTCTGGTCGGGGGGTAAACGTTCTTCGCTTCTATCTGAAGTTATTGAACTATTATGTTGCAGCGAATCTATAGAAGAATTTCAGCTTAGCAATCAAGATGAAAAAATTGATGAAAGTGAAGAAGCCCTTGTGGATTTAAATTTACAAAATATATTAGATTTAAGCAATTTTTAAATGTTATCATATAATAAAAAAATAAACCAATTCAATGTATTAAAGCTACGTTCACATTTATCAAATATTTGCCCAAAAAAACGTAACCAATAGTTTTGCTTAGGGATAGTGTTATTTAACACGATTTTTATATTACAAAATAAAATTAATTCTTCTCCAAAAGAGTATTTTTATACAGTTTTTAAAAAATTCGAACCCAAAATTAAAAAAATATCGGAACTAAAGGAAATAAATTATTAGTTTTTTTCTTGGTTACGTTTTTTTCGACAAATATTTGATAAATGTGAACGTAGCTTAAGTTTGTTTTAATGGTTGAAAAGGGTTACTTATTGGTCGTTAATGGGTTAAATTCAATTTTTTAAATAGGGTTAAACTTACTTATGGAATTCTTACAAGCTTTGGTTTGAATTCCATGTTTTTGTAGTAGTTATTAATTTAGCACAGAAAAAGTGGCTATTTGACCTAAAGTGCAGTGATGGGGAATTTCGTACTAACCAAAATTGTTTCAATATGTAAAAATAGAATAAAAATGAATTAAATTACTTCTCGTATTCTATTTCTGTTGAAAACTTGGTTAAATAGTTGATGTTCTTCCCACTTGGTATCCACTTTACGAAAATTGTAAAGATGGACAATTGAACGCTGATGAGAGGTGTAGCGGCCTTGAAATCGGTATACTGATACGTTCTGCTAAACTGATTGGATATACTAATGTTTTTCAACATAAAAAAACTCTTAGTAATTTGAATTTTCATTAATTCAATAAAACTGAACTTGAGCCTAATAATATTGTTTTCATACGTACATTTACAAATAAATTTAAAAAAAATTACTAAAATTTTGTAAATTAAATTAAAAAAAGTTACAAAATTAAATTTTATTTTTCTACAAATAAAAATATGACGATAGGTATGTTGTTTATTTTCATTTGCAATTGATCAAATATGCACTACTCTTACACTGCTCTGCAAAAAATCATTTTTTGGCTCTCCTTTATATAAAACTATGTGGGCTACATGGATTTTGATGTCCTAAACTCAAATCCGTTTTCGGTTTTTCTCTATCACGTACAGTTTTTATGGGCGTGGCAATTTTTCCCCCTAAATTAGTCAGGTACGAAGACATATTTCAGCCTAACTCGAGAACGATTCATCCGGTTTTCATAAACAAAACACCAAAAGATGCGTAACAAAATTATATTTAATTTAATTCAATGTAGTTTTTTTCTATATTTTATCGTTTTTAAATTATTTAAAAATTTCAGAGGGGAAAAAACTTCTTTCTTGCAAAATTGTTTTTTTTTTTTTTTCATTTTAAAAGTGCAATAAAAAAAAGAAAAAAACAATATTTTATTGTTTACACATTTTTCTGAGAGCTAAATACCCCAAGAATAAAATAAGGTATAAATCATGAAAATCGATTAACAAATGTCGGTTTTATTCTCCAGTTACCGCAGGTACCCAACATTGAAGGAATATGTGTGCAGTCAACCTTACATATATATGGCGATGACTGGGATAGCCAGGCGAAAGAAAAAACTACAACGTTTAAATTTGGCCGGCAAGAGTAAATTTTATTCCAGGAGAAAAAAATGTATCAGAAGTACCTTTAATTCAAAAAGAAAAAATGTTTATACCGCCTCTTCATATAAAGCTACACCTAATGAAAAATTTTGTTAAATCAATGAACAAGGATGGTGAAGGCTTTCTATACATTAAGAGTAAATTTCCTAGAATCAGCGATGCAAAAGTAAAAGAAGGCATATTTCTAGGTCCACAAATACGAAAGCTTATGAAGGACGCAGTCTTTAGAACGAAATTGAACGATGTGGAAGAAAGAGCATGAACGGCTTTCGTAAATGTGCGTCACAGGGCTCTAAGTCACAGGGTGGGAACGGTTCTAGAACGGATCTAAACTATATCGATTCTTTTACGAATCTCTTCCAACCTACTAAGTTTCAATAGAACAGATTTTACAAAATTTACATACATACAGCCAGCTATACGAAAAATGTGTTCGTTTACGGCAAATTTGTGCAAATTTACACAGGATTTTACTGAAACGCGTTTGTTTACACATAAATTTGCAAAAGAGAACATCAATTGAGAGAGTAAAGTGACATTTGTCTATGTATATTAATTGTAATTTTTTTAAATTACTACGAACTGTTTATTATTAATATTCGTAAATGTTTTTAATCAGAGAAATATTAGGTAGACATTGTTAACATATTTCGAGCAGCAAATAGAATAGAAACAAACATTGTTTTCTTTAAAAGCCACTAAACCTCGTCAGTATTCATGTGCAAATGCTTTTTCACTACTTGTTAGGTAGCTCTGTTAAACGTCATTACATTCAGCCAGTGCTGTTGAAAAATCTACAAAAGGGATATATAAATATTAAATGTTTCCTTTGATGCTCGAAATATGTTAACAATGTCTACCTAATATTTCTGATTATAAACATTTACGAACTTTAGCCTGTACAAATATTGACAGTTGTCTGTCTGAGAGCCTGCAAGTTTTTACTGGACAAATTTTTGCCAGTGAAATCCAATAGAAAACGAACAAATTATATAATTTTAATAAAAACATTTAAAAGTTTAAAGCTGAATTTTTTGAGGGAATCACAATGGATCCAACTGGGTCTCCGAGTGGATGTGTATTTCACACTACCCTTCCTAACCTAACCTAACCTTAAAAGTTGTCTTTTTATTGATTTATTTACGCTTATTTTTTAGAGATGTAAGATGAATGCATATTATTTAGGGTACCAAATATCAAAAATTAATATTGATGTATTTTCGTGTGTTATTTAACCAGAATAAATTAATTGTCATCTACAAAATAAACAAATGTGAAAGCTTTTACAGAAGTTTATTTAAAAAATAGATTTCGCTACGAATTTTTATTTATCAAGACCAAAAACTGGGTAGTCAAAACAACACATATTTCACAACATTTTGGTATTTGCAATAAGAATAATACTATTACCTTTTAATAGTATTATACATACGCCTAGACCACTATCCAACAGAAGGGGAAGGTTTCGATGATTACTATGATACCAAAGCCCGGTAAGGATCACACGAAGGTTGAATCGTATAGGCCTATTAGTTTATTGAATAACATTTCAAAACTACTTGAATATGAGCAAGCTGATGACTATAGTGACTACATAGTAATGGATGCATTTCATATCATCAATACGTTTTTCGCAGACAACGTAGCACTACAGAACAAACTCACAGACTTCTGAATGTCATTAGAGACACTTTTGAAAAAAAGAAATATTGCTCTGCGCTCTTTATTAATGTTTCACAAGCTTTCGATAAAGTATGGCACGAAGATATTATACACAAATTAACGCAAAATCTACCAGCATACATCGTCAGGCTTTTAAAAAGCTAACGCAAATTTGTAGTTAGGGAAGGCAATTTTTTAAGCTTTCCGCAGTCGATTGAAGCCGGAGTCTATCAAGGTAGCATCTTCGGTCCTTTACTGTATTTAATATGTCTAAGTTCACACGTGAAAGTTTTCTTTCATGAAATTTCTGAAATTCTCTTTTAAACTTTCATTCGTTCTACACATTGAAATTTAATTTCATGAAACTAAACATTATTATATATTTAATTTGATATGAATTGTAAACACACAATAAAAACTGTACGTGTTGACAATTACGAACTACAAAACAAAACAGAATTTCAGAGAAGATGAAAGGGTGTACCCGACACCAATCTTCTCTCCCCTCTCAACAACAAACTACCACTTTCATGAAAGAAAACTTTCACGTGTGAACCCAGACTATATGCCTCTGACTTATCGTTAAGCTGTAACATTCAGTCATAAACATTCGCTGATGATACAGCTTTTAAGCGTACATTTGAAGATAACATTATACAAAAAAAAACTAATTAGCAATTTAAGAACTTTTTTCAAGACTGGCAACAATATTTCATTTACATGTCAATTATAGAACAGGGGCAAATACTTTGTTATCAGTAACCATAACTGGTCAGATGTTTTATTTATAAAATAACTAGCTGCATCCGGTGCGCTTCGCTGCCCAAATTGTTTGTAAATTAAAAACATCACTTATGTACATATAATAAGTATAAATAATTGATTATTCTGTGCTTTTTGTGAAATTTCATTACAACTTAAAAGAATACACTTAATTTAAAGCCAATTTGTTCGAAGTTGTGTTTTGCTCTTAAAGTAACAAACGCCGAATTTTAAAAAATTCTGTGCATTAGGTGCACAGATATATTAATATTATACTTGTATCCGGGTGCCCGTTCCCCTCGTCCTACCGCCGCAAAATTTTGCTAAAAGTTTAATTTTGTCCTTAAAATAACACACCTAATTTTAAATGATTCTGCGCTTTAGTTGCACAGATATATGAATATTAATATATTATTTGATTGGGGGTGATCGTTCCCCTTGTTCTTCCGCTCCAAAATTTAGTTAGAAGCTGTGTTATGTTTTTAAAGTAACACACACCTAATTTTAAATTATTCTGCGCTTTAATCGCAGATATATAAATATTAATATTTTTTGTTTAGGAGGTGCCCGTTACCCTCATCCTTCTTCTTAAATTAACACACGCCGAATTTTAAAAGTTGCGCAGATATATTAATATTTTATTTGTATGGAATTTAATTATAATAACAAAAAAACATCTCCCAGTATTTTTTTTCATAGTCAGGGCCATAGAAATACCCAATATAAAGGAGATTATGGTTTACATAATCGTCCAACTACGCAAGCAATTGGCAAAATTGTGAAGAAATTTGAAGAGATTGGAGCGGTTACAAATATTGTAAGGCCTGTACATCATCGTTTCCCTCGTTCCGCTGAAAATATCGCTGCTGTAAGTGAAAGTGTTGCCGAAGACCCGAATGTGTCGATTCCTCGTCGTTCTCAGGAATTAGGACTGTCTTACGGCACATTATGGCGTTTTTGCATTTAGATCTACACCTACATCCCTATAAAATCCAGCTCACACAACAACTGAAGCCAGCTGACCATTTACAACGTCGTAGATACGTGGAATGGGTGCTTGAACAACAGGCGGTGGACGGCGATTTTTCGAACAAAATTTTCTTCAGCGATGAAGCACATTTCTCACTCGGTGGGTGGGTGGGTGGTGTATTATTTTTTTAGAAAGGTTTATCCTTCACCTATACCTATATACTATATAATTTTTTTTAACGTGTCATAAATCTGTTAAAATATCTTTTTAATCGACTATTTTCGCGTTTTTTCGAAAACTTTCCCACTGTGCCACGCCCAAAAAATCGCAAAACAGTCATTTCTAAAAATGAGAGTTTGTTTGTATTGATCAAATTTAGCTATGAACAAAATTTCATCGATATCTGAGGGGGTCGGGTTCAATGCATCACGATTTTTACATGAAATTCATCAGTAGGAATGTTTATTTAACTATGGTTGCTGATGACGACAATGGAAAAAAATGATTTAAACAAAAACCTAAATTTTACAGAATCACAACTATCATCATGCTATCATGCTCTCTGAACATGTTAAATAGTGATCAAGAAGCAACAACAATTGCACCTATTAGCAAACTTGTCAGCTTAGCTGTACAATCAAACAAACAAACAATAAATACCCAGGTGACCAACGTGCACAAAATTAATAAAATTATATGTGCAGTAAGTGAAAATAGTGATAATAAAATTCAAACAGGTATGGATAGATACATAAACGTGTTAAAAAGGGGAAGAAGTCCCAAATCTGCTCAAATTGTGTCAACGGCAAAAGTTCCCAAAGATGGAAAAAATATTAAAAATTCCGAGAACCGTTTCGCGATTTTAACTGAACAAGGTGATGAAGACACAACTATTACAATTTCGAGTAAGCCACCACCGATATACTTAAGAGAACAGAACTCCAGCTTTCTGGTAAAAAGCCTTATCTCGTTAATTGCAGAAAATGAGTTCTACGAAACTCCAATCAAGCGTGGGAAAATCAACGAGACAAAAATTCAGGTATCTAAAGAAAATAATTACCGAAAAATAGTCTCAGATTTTGAGACTAAAAAAAAACTTTTATACATATCAACTGAAGAGTGCAAAAGTCTGTTAGGCGGTTATAAAAGGCATAGATTCCAGCGTGGATCCAGAAGAGGCAAAGTCTGGCCTTGAAAATAGTGGCTTTAAAGTGAAAAATGTTTCAGACATTAAAAATAGGGAAAAAATCCCCCATCCTATTTTTAGAGTCGAGCTACAGCCAGGCGACTTAAAAATTAAAAAAAAATTAATCGCACACAATATATACTTTAAAGTACTTGTTGCACAGGAGAGAACTGGACCTATCCAATGCATGAACAGTCAAGGATTCGGCCATACCAAAACTTATTGCAAGTTGCCTACCGTTTGCGTTGTATGTGGTCAGCTACACAGTACCGCTAACTGTGACAAAGCAAAAGGTGATCCCAAGGCATAAAAATGCCAACTGCCAACTATAGATGCTGCCCTCTTTACTCTTTTTATAAAAATTCGCCGAACAGAAAAACAAATGCTACTCCCGCTCAGATCAACAACCCTTTAAACAATTCACAGTTACCTCAACCGTCGTCTAGCCAAAATCAATACCCAAATATCTTAAAGTCTAACACGACTCTTATTCAACAAAAAATTAATAGTCAATTTTCATACGCTAATATTTTAAAAAGTAACCAGACTACGGCACAAAAAACCAGCAAATGAAGAATCAGGGCCTAATTTTAGTCGTATTGAAGCCTCGATAGAGAGCCTAATACAAACAGTAAATACTTTTGCTCTCAACATGTCCTGTATGATTAGGCTTGCCAGATCCAATTTGCCAAAAAGCTTGACATTGACCAAAAAAAAACTTGATTTTGAAAAAAAAAAACTTGACAAATAAATACACTCATACTATTGGTTTTTATTTAATTTTTTATTATTTTTTTTTTCATAAAAATTATTAGAATAAAAACAAAAATATCATAAAAAGTAAATATAACAGAAACAATGTAAAAGAAACAAAAAACAATATAACAATAAAAATTCAGTCTTTACATATTTTAAAGAAAACTTAGGAGTTATTTAAAAAAAAAATATAGGTACTATCTTAAGAAAAAAAATATATGTAGGTTCTATTTATTTTGCCACATATATTTCGTATTCTTATGGCGTTTTCTTTTCTGAAAAAAGTGTTGCATTTATGCTACATTCTTTAATTTTCGTGATCCATTCTAAAAAATATGTAACATATTTAAAAGCGATTTCGTTCCTTTCTAATTATGTTGCACCAATAAATGGCAAAATATGCAACCTATTTTGCCCTCTACTATCAAGTCGGGGTGATATACTGCCCATTTTTACAACTTTGGTAAGTATCTTTTTATACAAGTAAGAACTTTTATTTTTGTCATTCGATTTGCTTAAGCGAAAAAACTTACAATTAAAATGATAATTAATTAATTAATGTATAGTCTCAAATATTTTGTACCATTGTGGCAATAAAAAATGTACCACTTTTTAAAGGTAGGTGCAAACTGTAAAAAGTGTTACACATTGAAAGGTCAACATTTTTGTTCAGAAAAGAAAACGCCATTAGATACAGAATTACTCTACCATCTGAGTAATGGGGTAAATATCAGTGTTGGCACTTTTATTATAATTGTACATACCTAAAGAGAACTATATTTTTTAAATTATAATTGCACAGAAAAATATATGTATCATATTAGTCCTTAAATGTATTGATATTAAAAATATGCTCTTTCGATGTGTTTTATAGAAATTTAAACTTACTTTTTAAGTATTATTACATATGTAGCTAGAATAAATTTGAGAAAAAAAATTACTTACAAAAAACATTGACAAATCACTTTTTCACTTGACACTTGACGCGCATTAAAAAACTTGACAATCAGGCCAAATCAGGCCTGTCTGGCAACCCTATGTATGATGCAGGAAATGTTGAAAATGCAGTCTACCTTGTTGCAGGCTGTATTGAACAAACCATGAACTTAAGAATCTGTTTTTGGAACGCAAACGGCATCTGCCAACATCAAAATGAAATAGAATATTTTCTTCTGGATAAACAAATCAATGCAGTGCTTATCTCAGAAACTCATTTGACGTCTCGAAGCTATTTTAGAATTAGGTGATACAATTTCTACGACACCAAGGATCCTCGAGGTAGAGCTTGTGGTGGCTCGGGAATTCTAATAAAAACGCGAATAAAACACTACGTGTTGAATGATTTTTGTGAAGATTATCTTCAAGCAACGAATATCTGTATTGAAAATTTGTATCAAAAGCTTGTGATATCATCCGTTTATTCTCCTCCCCGGTTTTCAATTTCAGAGAGTCAATATACGGATTTTTATAAATCCCTGGACCCCTGTTTTCTAGCAGCTGGCGACTACAATGCTAAACACACATCCTGGGGTTCACGTTTAATCAGTCCTAAGGGTCGTGTTTTGTTCGACACAATTTCAAAAATGGGTCTGAATGTAGTTTCAAGTGGCCAGCAAACATATTGGCCAACGGATCGACAAAAAATTCCTGATCTTATCGACTTCGGAATTATGAAAGGTGTGCCCAGCGAATTGATTGAAGTTGAAGCATCTTTACATTTATCTTCAGATCACTCGCCTACAATTATCACTATATACTCACACATAACTGCAACACCAACATGTGATTTACCGTTGACACCTGCACGTATTATTAACTGGCTGAAATACAAAAAATATTTGAGTGCTCATTGCACGGAAAATATGCCGTTGAGAACACCTACTGATATAGAAGAATCTATTAGGTTGTTTGGAGCACATGTTAAACAAGCTGCTCTTAATGCTTCTTCCAATCAACCAAATCAACAAGTGAGATTAAACAATATTTTTTGTATGGATATAGAAAGGCTATTGACTGAAAAACGGAGAGCTCGACGACAACGTTACAGATCGCCTCAGCTAAAATTAAGGCTTAAGGAGTGTACCAAACAGCTCAGGAAACTTTTACGAACTGCAAAAATTTCTTCAAACCAAAGCCTGGCAATGATCATACAAAGGTTGAATCCTACCGGCCTATTAGTTTACAGTCTAACATTTCAAAACTGTTTGAAAAGCTGTACATGAGCAAGCTGATGTCTATAGTGACTAGTAATGGATGCATTCCAGATCATCAATTCGGTTTTCGCAGGCAACATAACACTATCGAACAAACTCACAGGCTCGTGAATGTTGTTAGAGACACTTAAAAAAAAAAAATATTGTTCTGCGCTCTTTATAGATGTTTCTCAAGCTTTCGATAAAGTATGGCACGATGATCTCATATACAAATTAATGCAAAATCTTCTCGCAAACATCGTCAGGCTTTTAACAAACTATTTAAAGGAACGCAAATTTATAGTTCGAGAAGGCAACTTTTTAAGCCCTCCGCAGCCGATCGAAGCCGGAGTTCCCCTAGGCAGCATCTTCGGTCCCTTGCTGTACTTAATATATGCATCTGACTTACCGTTAAGCAGTAACATTCACACGTCAACATTTGCTGATGATACAGCTTTTCTAAGCGTTCATGAAAATCCTGTAGAAGCTTCCCAGAATCTACAAGGGTACATCTCAAAATTAGCAAATGGCTAAAACAATGGCGTATAAAAGTCAACGAGCAGAAATGTGTACACGTCACTTTTACGTTGCGCAGAGAAACATGCCCGCCTATAAAAATAAATACCGAGACTATACCCCAACAGACTGTAGTCAAATACCTAGGCGTTCACCTTGATCGCCGCTTAACATGGATATCGCACATAGACGCAAAGTTGACACAAATGAAATTAAAAGCATCCCAAATGAATTGGCTTAGTGGAAGGAACTCTACACTAAGCCTAGACTGTAAACTTCTATTATACAACGCGATCCTGAAACCAATATGGTCCTATGGAATCCAGTTATGGGGCACTGCGTCAGCATCGAACGTAGAAAAAGGTCAAAGGCGACAAAACAAAATCCTACGTACAATAACAGCAGCTTCTTGATGTTCCGTTGGTGAAGACAGTATTATCAAAACACGCGAAAAAATACATAGATAAACTTGAGTTGCACCCAAATCCACTTGCGCGCAATATTCTAAATTATAGAGGCCACGCCAGGTTGAGAAGGAGGGATACTCTTACTCTCAGCAGTACACGAGAGATGTAAATCAACAAAAACCAACCGTCGAAATTAAAAATTTTGTTTAGCATTGGCTAAACATATATTTAACATTTTTAGATTAAGATTTGAATAACTTATTGATGTTTCAATTTATTATTGAAGATTCAATAAATAATAAAATTATCAAAAAAAAAAAAAATAAGTATATGTTGGAAATTCATGATGTATGTTTTAAATAACTGTGTAACTAAATAATTAATTTAGTTACATATGTATGCTTTGTTTTATGTTTTAAATAGTTTTATAAATAAATTCAATACAACAGGTTATAGGCTACAAGACGAGCGCGTGTAAAAAAAATAGTATAAATTTTTTTTAAATATAAAAAAAAAGAAACGTATTTTTGTTCACGCTAAAGCAACATGTCAAGTCTTCCGGTCAGTTTTTCGTTGGAGCGCCAGTATTTTTAGTGTACATTTTAGAGTACGGCTGCTGGAAAGTCGTGAATAACGGAGATGGTGACGATTTAAATTTAAATGAACGTGCTTTAGCTGAAATTACTTTGATGGTGGATTCATCAAACTATGGATACATTGCTGCAGCAACAACATCGAAAGCGGCATGGGATACTTTGATGAGGGCCTACGAAGATACTGGACTGACAAGAAAGGTAGAGAGGTATTGAAGCACCTGGTAAATATAAAATTAAAAGGTTCGGGGCAGTGCAAGAGTACGTGAATGAAATATGTAGTAATAATTGCCATGAAAGTGAACAACGCAGAACTGAACATAGATGATGAGCTTACAGCATCACTAATGTTGGCAGGTTTGTCAGACGATTTTAAACCTCTGGTGATGGTAGCCGAAAACTCGAAGGAAAAACTTACAGTGGATATGGTAAAGAACCTTCTTCTCCAAGATGTCAAATTTGACAACCAAAGTTCTGAAAAAGAAGCAGCATTATATACGAAGCTGACCAGGAAAAAAACAAATCCAGTGTTACAACTGCAAGGAATTCGGCCACATATCCAGAAATTGTCAAGGCAAAGTTATAAACAAAAGCAATGGTAAGCTAAACAAAAAAAGTGAGAAAAGAGAGTTTGGTTCAACACTTGTGGCATCAAGTAGTTGCATGAGTGCATCAACACACATCAAGAAGCAGTGCAACAACAACAGCAATTTCTTGTATTGGTATGTATGTGGATAGTGGCGCTAGCAACCATATGATGAACATCGATGAGCACATGTACAACACTCACAACATAGAGAAAAATCTATCATTGTTGCTAACAAAAGCGAATTATATGTTGAATCTGCTGGTGACATCGATTTAAAAATTTTCAGTGGAAAAGAAAAGAAGAACGTTGCGGTAAAAAACGTTGAATACGTGCCTAGTTTGTGTGCAAATCTTTTGTCAGTAAGGCAAATGACTAGACGGGAAAAAAAATTATTTTTGAAGGGGAAACCTCCCGAATTTTTGATAAAAAAATAAACTTTTTACTTCTGCAACAGTTTTTAATGATTTGTATCGTACCGACAGTGAGGCACAAGCAAAAGAAAAAAGTTTTTCTTTCAAAAACAAATATTGATTTGTGGCATCGACGAATGGGCCACATAATATGTGGCACATATGTGATGAAAATTTAAATAAAGTAAAGAAATCTTCATCTGGTATAGATTTTTATAAAAAAAAACTTGAATAGACCGTGTGTAGTGTGCATCAAAGGTAAACAAACCAGAAAACCAATTAGAGAAGATGGTACAAGATCCACAAAATTATTAGAGCTGATACATTCTGATGTTCTTGGACCATTTAACGTGAATTCTTTTGCTGGTGCTCGATTCATACTTACCTTCGTTGACGATTTTTCCAGAAAATTGTTTGTGTACCCAATGAAAAGAAAATCCGATGTGTTTGAAAAGTTTCAACAATTTAAAAAGATGACTGAAAACCAATGTGCAGCAAAAATAAAAATCTTAAGTATTTTGCAAAACAGTGGAGTCATACATCAGAAGACATGTCCGTACTCACCAGAACAAAACGGTACAGCATAAAGAATTAATCGAACGCTGATGGAACGTGTAAGATTTATGCTAATTGATAGTGGCTTAGACTATCGTTTTTGGGTTGAAGCGGCTAATACAGCGTGTTACTTAATGAACAGAGTGCCTTGTCGTGGCGAAAGCAAATCCCCTGAAGAAATTTGGTCAGGGCGTCGTCCCAACTGCAAATTTTTGGATGTCCATCTTTGGTACACATACCAAAAGAAAAGCGTCGCAAACCAGATCCGAAATACAGGGAATGTATAATGATGGGGTACAGTCTGAGAGTGAAGGTTATCGATTACACTGTGGAACAAATTCAGGTTAGCAAAAGTTAAGTCGATTCTGAGAGTGAGGGATGAAAATAGAGGCTAAATTAGAAGACCCGTCTCTAGGCGTTTGTTTATGTTAGTTCGATTTTTTTTTTGATCGACCTTCGAACTTTGCAGTCAAATGCCGATTTTCAGCATATGGTTTTTTGGCTATAACTCGTCAACTAATTGATATTTTTTTAAATCTGTAAAAGCCAAATTATTTCTAGAGACCTGTGCAATAATTAAAATTTTTTAAAAAATTGATTTGCAAAATTTTTGTGGTGGTTATGAAGCAAAATGTTGGAAAAATTATTTGTTTTTCCTGCTTTTTGAAAATATTTTCCACAAAACTAAGTCTTTTTTGCTTTCTGTTTGATCTACATGCTCATCAGATTCAGTTGAAAGAGATGATGAAATAGAATCAACAACACAAATGGGTTCCCAAAATATACAAGAAGTAGCTGATACCGAAGAAAGTGACTGTGAATGGTCTTTTTTATTATTATTATTTATTTATTAGTAGTATTTCAAATTCTTTTATATAACATTTCATGTTCAGTTTACAGTTTAAATCTATAAACTCTGGTTTAAATTAAATATTTCTTATAAAATTTACTGTTTTTCTTCTAAATATATGTGGATTTATTGCATTGTTAATATTATTCGGCATCATGTTGTAGAGATTTAATCCCTTATAAAATAGAGATCTTTTCATCTTGTTGTTATCTGCTAGTTGTAATCTGAAATCTTGAGCGTTCCTTAGGCTATAGGGTTGAACCTCTACTACGTACCTTATTTGTTCAATTAAATAATCAGGCGCATCTCCCATTTTCATTTTTTGAGTAAAATTAATGGTGTTCAGCTCTAGTCTTTGATGTGTTTTTTTTTTTTTTTTTTTTTTTTTTTTTTTTTTAATTAAGACCAGCACTCAGGGGATGACCTCTACGTATGCAGTGCTCTGTGCCGGAACTCAGGGAGAGGGATAGGGTAGAGAAGATAGATGTTGAAAATTTTGAAGAGTTAACTCTTTCACAACTCTGCTTTGCGCGTTATGTTAATTTTTAAGGCAGTGTTGTGGCGCCTCCGGTGTTAAGTAGACGCATTAACTTTGTTAAGCTGTATTAGCAGGCATTTTATTAATTGTTTTACTTCGCCGATGTTTCTGCTAACCGACGAAGGAGGGCGGGGTTGTGTACATTAGCTTGGATAGCATCAATCGCTGTCGGAACAGTTTTTTAGTGACCAGTGCTATGCCTTCATCACTTAAATAGTCCGACAATAATTAATACAATTTCTCACTAATGTACATTCGAGAAATTAATTATGTTTATTGACTTGCTCTGACCAGGGTTTGAACCCAGGCCCCAAGTCATTGTTTGCTTTAGTAGTCAACGCGCTAACCACTTCAGCCAACACCACCCTCTAACATATGTTTTATTGAGGTAAATCGATTGCATTTAAGTATTGAGCGCATAGCTTTATTCTGCTGCTTTTGCAGTCTTGCTATTTGTATACAACGCAGTTGATCCAAATTCAAAATGTGGTTTAATCATTACATTATTGCCGTTATAACTGATATTTTGTTTCTTATACGTTTGAAGAACCCGAGTTTTTCCCAATTTTTTTACATATATATTCAATATGTTCTTTTAATTTTAAGTCTTTGTCTATTAGACAACCAAGATATTTTATATTATTGACTTTTTCTATTGTTACATCACTTATTTTAAACGTTAAGTTAGTGTTCATATTTATTTCCATTATTTTAGTCTTATTTTCGTTTAATTTTAATTTGTTAATTTTTAACCATTTATTTATATTATCCATATCATTCGTTAAGTTAGTATAACATATTTCTTCCGTGGCCGCTTCTGTAAAAATCAGCGTATCGTCTGCATATAAAACAATTTCGCATTTTTCCAAAACTTTTTCCATATCATTAATATATATAATAAATAAAAGCGCACCTAGAATTGAAACCTGTGGTACTCCAAAATCATTTTCAGTAGCATTTGATAATTTTTCATTAACGTTTGTGAATTGCCTGCGATCAGTTAGATATGACTCAAACCATTTTAATTCATTCAGGGGTGTCATAGAAACCAATATTATTGGAATTGGTTTTGAAAACGACAAAAAAAATAACTTGGTGTCATGAATTCCAATGTTATCGGTTTTATGTTCGAACTAGAATTAGTATCGGTTTTAGGTGTCACAGAAACCAATGTTATCGGTTTTTCTCTTAAAAAAACCAAGCAGCTAACAGCTGACAGATTTCATTTGCGCGCTTTTGTTTTTATCTTTCAATTGGATATTTTGTATAATTGTAAGTAAATTTTATATTTAAAAATTAAAATATGCTTATGTATTCTAACTTTTGTTTACATATGTAGGGGAAAACATAAAAATAAAACTCAAAGCACCATAATTGTGGAGTTTATGGACAAATATCCAGACCTTGCGAGGGGCTTTACAAAGAGGGATAAACCAACCGTAGACTCTCTGATTCCCTGAATAGCGCAGGCCCACCACAAAAGGATGCAAATGGATGGAGAAAGGTATGTAAAATGTGTGCCACAAATTAAATTGTTTCGTGTTGTTGAATTGTAATATGTCCTTTTTTATAGTTATGGACTGAGTGGAAAAGCGAAGACAAAAGAAAGCTTGCGCAGAACAAATCTGAAGCCAGGGCAACCGGTGGGGGACCTTTTGCTAAACACCAGTTGACAGATAATGATGAGGCAGTTTTGCGTATATGCACCATTACTCAGTCTGTAGATCCCCCTGGCACAGCACTTGGTCTCAGCGAAGATGCAATTGGGGAAAGTGATAAAGATATGCCGTCAACATCGGCAAAACGGCCACTGTCCCCACTTTTGACTTCTGGTACTCCAAAAAAAAGGAAAACTGAAAATACTGGTCAAAAATTAAACAATTTTTTGGATCAGGATAGCAAGATAAAGCTGGAGCAGAATGAAAAGTTGGACGAACTATTAAAAATAGGAAAAGAAAACGCAAGTAGCTTACGACGGGTGTACAGAGCGCTAGAAAAAGGACACGAGACTATCGCGAATGCAGTCGAAGAACTGAAAAATGAATTGCTACATGTCAATAGGGGAATTTTGAAAGCAATGCAAGAGAAAAACGAGATAAAAAAGAAGCAATTGGATCTCGACATATTAAAATTTGAATTCGAAAAGAATAGAATGAGCCTTTAGTTATAATTTTTTAAAGCTTTAAAATGACTATGTACATACCTTTTAAATGACTGTGAATTTGAATTTAATTTTTGTTTTTGTTATAAATGAAATATAAACAACTTTTATTTTGTTTTTATAATTTTTATTTAATTTTGTATTAATTTTTTATAAGGAATTAGCAATTTCGTCTCTGATTCTCTGACCTTCACTTCGTAGAGACGAATTTGATGAAACATCATCTTCACTTTCATGTGTTTTGCACGTTGTGTCTTCTGCATATGTTGTGAAGCGCACAGCAACTATTAATAATTTTCACAACTTTTTCAGGATTATAATGTAAAGTGCTCATTAAGCATCGAAATCGACTTTTTAGCACCCCTATTGTTCGCTCCACAATATTACGGGCCGATGAGTGAGCCAAATTGAATTTATATTCTCTTGAGTTGTATCGTGCATCTCTATATGGAGTTAATAAAAAAGGCTCGATGCCATATCCACAATCGCCCAATAATTTTGCTGTCCGTTCTCCTGATTCATATCTTCTAAGGAAATGTTGTCTGGCACTGCTAATATTCCATATAAAAGCATCATGACTAGATCCGGGATACCGTGCATCTACTCCTCGTATTCTCATATCATGGTCACAAATCTGAACATATAGAATGTATATATATGCAAATGATTAATGAATTAATTAAAATTCCAAAAATTACTATAACATATGTAAGTATGTACGTAAATAATGTAAAGTTATGCTATACTTACAATCATGGCATTCATACTGAAATATCCTTCTCGATTAAAATATAAATGCTAGTTGAAAGTAGGCTTAATAATCTTTACGTGCGTCCCATCGATGCAGCCAATTATTGAGGGAATTTTATGTTTATTGTAGGAATAATCCCTTGATCTCTGCTTTTCGTTGGAGTCCATTTCAAGTTGGACCCATTGAGGGCAAATGTACCGCTCTATAACACTAAGTACATCATCCAAAATGGTTGACACTGTGCTCCTACCCAGACAAATGCTAGAGTCATTTCCAACAGCTCTTTGATAGGATCTTTCACCTAAAAACCGCAACGAAGCTGCAAGTTGTAGAATTGGCGGAATCTTAGATCGGGAAAGATAATCTTTTATTGCGTCTAGGATCATCCGAAAAGCTTCTTTGTTTAGTCGGTAGTATCCTATGAACCTGCAAAGCAGCTTTAAATGTGAACGCACATTATAAAAAATATACTTACGCTGTCTCCGGCAGCTCAAGCGGATTGCTACAATCTCGCAATGTTTTTCTTCTTAACTTTTCTGAACGCTCTTCCTCCAATAGTAAATATAAAACAACAGCAGTGCTCATTTTATTTATTTATTTTATTAAAAACACTGAAATTTTTGATATTTTCAATAAACACACTTTATATTTCATCCAAAAAATTATTATTAAAATTGTAAACAATTATACAAATGTAAACAACAGCTGATTCGAATATTGGTTTTATTTGCATTCGAAGATAACAAAACCGACTTGGTTTCATGACACCGAATGAAACCAATATTGGTTTTCAAAATCAAGAAATATCAAAACCGTATTTATATAGTTTTTGAAATAGAATGTCCCTGTCTATTGTTTCGAATGCTCTTTTAAAGTTCAGGAATATTGCCATTATTTTATTATTTTTCTTCATGAATTTCCACCTGTTTATCACATAGTTGACTGCTGTTTCACATGAATAATTTCTCCTGAAGTCTGACTGATATTTTGAGAGTAGTAGTTTGTGTTGTTCCATATAGTTTTCTAATTGATTCTTAACAATATTTTCAATGATTTTTTTCCAAAGTTTTCAACGTATTTATTGGACGATAATCTTCACATTGATTGTTTTTTTAGTTTTTCAATTGGTTTAATCATAGATTCTTTCCAATTATTGGGAAATACTCCCGTTTCTAGTGATTTGTTTATAATATTCAGCATAATATTGCCGGTAATGTTCCAATTATCTAATATTATATTGCTTGTTATTTTATTATAGTCAGGTTTTTTCTTAATATTCTTACATATAATTTTAAGTTCTTCTAAAGACATTGCACGGAATTTAAATTTTAAGTCTATCACAGGTATTTTGTTTTCGTATTGCACATAATCAATGGAATTTCTAATTTCCTTAATACTATTAACGAAATATTTATTAAAATGTTCGGCTATTTGAAAATTATCTTTATATTCTACATTCTCTATTATCACAGTTTTTATCACATTTCTGGGTTTTCTTAGTACTAGTTCTTTTATTTCTTTTTGGTTATTTGCGTTATTTACTTTGTTATTTATGTATTTATTTTTTTCATTTTCAATTCTAGTTTTATATGTATTTCTTATTGTTTTATAGTTGTTCCACGCTTCATTCGTGTTTTCAATTATTGCACTTTGATATTTAAAAATCTTTTCCCTTTTTAGCGTTCTGAGATCGTTGTTAAACCATTTGTTATTTCTATTTTCATTTATTTTTGTTTTTACACTAAATCTTCGCATTGTATTTTCAAAAGCATTATCAAAGTCGCGGACATTATCGTTTAATCCTTTTTGTTCATCATATTGTAATATTGCACTTATTTCGTTTACACTAGAACAAAAAAAAAAAAAAAAAAAACAAAGTCACATGTAACAAGTGTCCTAAAGTATACAACATTGTTGGATCAACAACAAAATAAATAAATAAATAAATAATTCTTTTGCAACAGATTTGTGAAAACGTATTAAAATAAGAATAAATGAGAGACGAATAATATTTTTGAATACGTTAATAATATTATTTAAATTCTGGAAATTTTTCGAGCAGTGAAAGTTTTTTAAATATTCTTCAAAAAGTGAAAGTAAAGAATATCCAAATGAATTATACTCCAGATTATTTTCTGTTGAAAGTAACCACAATAATTCAGATAAAAGTAATGATATAGAAGATGTTACTAGTAATGAAAATAACAATCTTATGCGAATTAAATATGTATATTAAAAGTAGTAAAAATTCAAAATATAAAAAGACTTCAGCAATATATTAGACTATATGGTATATTTGGAAAAAGCTAAAAAAAGAACAGAAAAATTAGATAAACTCTTTTATGCCCTTCTCACAATATCACCTACCTCGACAATTAGCGAAAGAGTTTTTTCAACATCTAATTTAATAAAAACAAAAACCAAAAATCGTTTGAAAGCTAAAAAATTGAGTCAACTTTTATTTGTAAAAGATTATTTCTTAAGAACATCATTTGATATATATTGACTTGTATTTTTTTGTTAATAAAAATTTCAACTATTTTATTTTTAAGTTTTTTTTATGAAATGTTTATTTTTTGTCAATAAACTTTTTAAATCATTTTTTATTCTTTGTTCTCATCGATTAATCGAATAATTTTTCAGCTTTAATCGTTTGATCGAACGAATAAAAACAATTATTTGAAATATTCGAACAAAGTTGAAAGGCGAATAATTGACAACTCTAGTGCTTTATGCGGCGCAAATATCACGGCCAGACATTTGTTATGCTGTCAATCTTTTAAGCAGATTTGGAACCAATCCTGGTAAGCCCCATTGGGAAGCAGTCAAACGTGTAATGCGTTACCTGAAAGGTACAATTAATAAAGGCATTGTTTATAAAAAAACGAAAGAGGACTGCATAAGAGGTTCCTGCGACGCTGATTGGGCTGGTGACGTTGACGAGAAATTGGAATATTTTAATGAAAAATTTGGACTTCACTAACAAAATTTATATTTGTATTTTAGAAGTGCATGAGATGATTTAATTGTTTTAAAATTTGTCATTCAGGTAGCGTGTTAAGAATGAATATAATTTCATAAGCATCTGTTGGAAATTCATGATGTATGTACTTTGTTTTAAATAACTGTGTAACTAAATAATTAATTTAGTTATGTACATATGCTTTGTTTTATGTTTTATAGCCTGTTCAGCGTGACGCAAAATTAGTAATTTCAAGTTGAAATTACGAACGAAATCTAAGGTGTTCATGCTGGTACATTTGACATATGAGTTAATTTTAAGAACAGCTGATAATGTTATGCGTAGGTATTTATGCATGTACTTACTTTGCCATTGTAATATATACATATGTATACACTATTAAATTTCAAAAAACAAATAACTAATTAAAAATTTCAGTTTTAAATATTTAATTCAATATATTTTTTACACAAACGTCACTTTTCTCTCGGTAAACACGGTTGAACATTAAAGCACGGTTGGAACAAAAAGGGATTTTATCACAAAAACAGGGTTGATTATTGTAATTTCAAGTTGATTTCGGATTGGATTTGTTACGGATTGGAAATTTTGCACTGAAAAATTATTAAAAAGCGTTACGGCAGGGGGTGGGGGGTATAAAATCTCAGAAAACAGCGTTACGTAATATGTGTACAGCACGTAGTTACCCAGTTGGCAATGTCTTGAAGACATCCTCGACGACACGTAGGCGACATCCCAAGCAAATCGTTAACGACTTTTTCACACAAAGGGCCGGAAAATTGTTTTCGACAATGTGAACGACATTGTCGTAAATACAGTTTTAAACACGACAAAATACACGTATTTGTTACTTAAGTTGTCTTCATTAATAATTTATGGGCGACAAATTCTAAAATGTCCTGAACACATCGTTGACCATATTTGCGTCTATGACCATTTGGCCAACTGGGTAAATTCATCGTCACACACATGCATATTTTCTACATAGCCGCGGCTTTCGGCCGGGCCAAGGTGTAATAATATAAGGTGTGCTTATCAATACAACAATAAAAAACGACAGGCATTTTGTTTGTGTAAAACAACATAATATTATCAAAAACAGCTATCTAAAATAACAAAACAAAATTTGGTGTGTATGTATTTAGTGGTTATGCAAAAACAAAGAGCATAACGTAAACAAAAATATTCATGATGGCTGCCAAAAATGTAAACAACTTTTGACAAGACCGTAGGACTTACCATTTTTTTGCAGATTATTTAACGTTCAAAACATAACCCTACAAAAAAACATATTCCTTGTTGCGCACACCTTAAATTATTACACCATGGGTCGGGCCTTAGAATTTTATCTTTTATGTACATACTTACATATATGTATGTATGTATGTATGTATATGTATCTAGATTCTAGAATAATAACACACGATAATTGTAAAATATTAAAGTTGTTAGGAATTAACGCTAGAAAAGGCAACATGCTTACAATAGTTTATGGAGAAATATTTAGAATTTGTTCTTTCTAAGAATTAAATATTCATTTATAGTGAAATCAAATTTATGACATTTTTAAGTTAATTTATGTATGTAGGTATAATCAATTATGAACATTCCTTACATCTCTTTTTACAAGCAAATTGAATAAACATAGTAATTTTCGATTCATAAAAAAACGCAGCATGAGGGCGTTATTAACGTTGTTGATATAAATTTACGGCCTGGCACGATATCGAACGATTTCTAGACGTAAAAAAACTAACTTGCGTTCCACTAATAACGGATTTTATTTAACTTCTTATTTGTTTAAAGGAACATGAGCTAAACAAATAAATAAAATGTGTGTTTAGAAGGTCGTAAATCAGTTGCTTTTCGTGTACAATTTCAGCATTATCGATCAATCGACATCGTGGGGCGGGCCGTTAATTTTTGTAAGGGAAATAGATTTGTGGACTATATTATTTATATCAAACAATGTTGTGGTAATGGTCCGCATATTTGTATATATATGTGTACATATGTATGTACTTAAATGCATATTTATGTACATACATATGTATTTACTTTTTACCTTCTTATATTCCATTCCATATCCAATTCAATTCTTGCCTCTTCTTAACCTCTTCACTTCCCTATAACAATTTCACTCAATTATTATTTCATTCACCACTTTTTAAGTTCCACATGTGCCAATGTATTTACGTTTTTATTTCTGTAATTTAATTATTGCTTCTTTACTGACGAAATATATACTTTTCAAAATCATAACATATTTACATACATACATGCATATGTATATCATTTTATAGATGTAGTATGCAAGTGTGTATGTACAACATGCATACTGGAATATTTATCAAAACAAAAGAACAGTATAGAGAAAATATAAAAGATTCATACACGACAGAATGAGTTCTTTGATATTGAGAATTTGATCCATGGAAATTTTAATCAGATTCACCTTTTTTATATATGTATTTACATATTTCATTTATATTTTTTTCATTGCTTCTGCAATATATATAATTTCTATCACAAATTGGAGTGTCTGAAGTATTGCCAGATTGTTTTTCGTTGCACTATTCAAGAACACATTGCTTCATCAGTATGGCAAGCATTTCATTTACAGGAATAACTGCACATTAAAAATTCAATTTTATATATTTTGAATATAGCAATATGTTTCGTAAACATTTCAATAATGTTCATTGTTTGACAAGAGAGCCGGCTAAATGGCGTCCATTAGTACATCTGTGATATGTGTGTTTGAAAGTCTTAAACATGTCGTTGCCGTACTTTGCATTCTGCATTGCTTACACAAGCCTGTGCTTGTGTGCTAATCAATCATTAAGCAGTTATTACATGGTCCAACTTGGTATGTGATCATGGTGTGATGAGAGAGAGGGTTTTGCTATTAGACTATCATACCAAGTTTGTCAAACATCATTTTAAAGCAAACACTGAATGGTGAGGTTTATGATTATAATGGCGCGTGAAGCTATTAACTTCTCGTTTTATTTAATTTTTTTTAAACTAGCCTTCAGTAACAGCAACGCAATCTATTTAAATTTTTTAACAAATCCAATTAATAGATATATTAATTGCCAGTTTTTGACTTCATATTTAAGTAAGTAATTATTAATTTTTATTTAAATTTATGTTGTATTTAAATAAGATTCAATTTTTTCAGTAAGTAATTAAAGTTCTTATTTAATTACAATGAAAATATGGTAGCACTACGTAAAATAAAAAATTTCCCACAAATTTCCCTAAAGTAACAGCTGACTAGAACAAATAAAGAAAAATTAAAAAAATATATTTTTATTTTAGCTAAAAATAAGGGCCAATAAATTGGTGGATGATAATGTTTCATTTATTTTTAAAACTCGTTTAAATATAAAATTTTGTTTTTCATTGCAATATTAAATCAACATTAAATAGCCAACGTTGTGTATTTAAACATATGTTTTCGACTGCTTGTTCTTCTTGTTTGGAAAAAAACAAATAAAATATTTGTGGCTGCTGACAAGTTGCAGAAAATTTTGGCATCTTTTTTCGCTATAACCCTCTTAATCGTTCTGAAAGTTGCTCTTATTCTTTTAAAACATTTCAGCAGTTCTTAATTATTCTTATTTATAGCTAAAATAATAATATATTTTTTTTAGATTTTTCTTTATTTGCTCTAGTCAGCTGTTTTTTTTTGGGAAATTTGTGGGAAATTTTTTATATTACGTAGTGCTACCATATTTTCACCTTAATTAAATAAGAACTTTAAGGGCCAATAATTGACTTCCTATTTAAATACTCATTCAGCTAATTTTCATTTAAATTTATGTTGCATTTAAATAAGATTCCATTTTTTCAGTGAGTAATTAAAGTTCTTATTTAATTACGATGAATATATGGTAGCACTGCGTAAAATAAAAAATTTCCCACAAATTTCCCTAAAGAACATCTGACTAGAACAAATAAAGAAAAATCCAAAAAATATATTATTATTTTAGCTAAAAATAAGAATAATTAAGAACTGCTGAAATGTTTTTAAAGAATAAAAGCAACTTTCAAAACGATTAAAAGGTTAATAGCGACAAAACAAGACAAAATTTTATGCAGTTTGCCAGCAGCCACAAATATTTTATTGGCTTTTTTTTATATAAGAAGAACAAGCAGTCAAAAACATATGGAAATTCGTAAAACTTATGTAGTATTTAAATGCACAATGTTTGCTATTTAATGTTGACTTAATTTTGCAGTGAAAAACTTAATTTTGTATATAAATAGCATTTAAAAATAAATGACATATAAATCAGTACTGAATTATTGGCCCTAAGTTTGACTGAAAAAATGAAAGTGTGTTTAAACGAATTTTAATTTTTTATGAAAATTAACTAAAACTATAATTAAATATCCACTCATTTATTGGCCATAAGAATAATAAAGAACTCCTAAAATGTTTTAAAAGAATAAAAGCCACATTTAAAACGAGTAAAAGGTTAATAGCGGCAAAAAAAGAAAAAAATTTATGCAATTTGCCAGCAGCCACAAATAATTTATTGGCTTTATCTTATATAAGAAGAACCAGCAGTCAAAAACATATGGAAAATCCTTAATATTAATTAATATATAAATACACAAGATTGTTCATTTAATTATTAATTAAGTGCTTTTTTTAAATATGCAGTCAAAAACACAATTTGGTATATAATTACAATATAAAAATAACACTGTGATAGTTTTTGACCCGAAAAAAATGAACTTCGATGAATCCTTTTCGAACTATTAGGGGTGAGTCCCCTGAGTGCGAAAGTACATTTGGAAGTGTCAGATTGGCTGCAGTTTTTGAGAAATCGCTATATACCCATGAAAAAGGGATATATAACGATTTCTCAAAAACTGGAGCCAATCTGACACTTCCAAATGTACTTTCCCACTCAGGGGACTCCCCCCTAATAGTTCGAAAAGGATTCATCGAAGTTCATTTTTTCAACTATCACAGTGTAATTATAACTTAAATATCAAGTCAAAAATTTGCCCCAATTAGTTTATTATTTATATATTAATATATATCTATTAATCCTCTTGTAGTGTGTTTGATTAACCACTACTGCATGCCGTCTGCATGCAGCAAGTGAAACATAACACTTTTGTTATTGTCCACATTCCAATTGTATGATCAGAATGTATTATGCTGATCATGCATATTCCCACACATACTTTGTGTATGTGTTAGTTTTAAGACATAGAATATTTTAGCATTATTAAGATTGAATAAGAAATAATAATTAAGTTCATAATTGTGTCTCAAACTGGACAGTCGCACAAGCGGCTGTCCAGAACTAAAATAATAAATAAACGTTCAAACATTTTAAATAAATTAATTCTTTTATTACAACATTTAAATGAATTGACTTTTTACTTTCATAACACTCTCTAGTATAGTATTGAATGAAAAGTTTTGCACTCTTGAATATAAAAATTTTTTAGAATACAAATTTAACTATTTTTAAAATTTTACGTGGACAAAAAAAAAACTCAAAAATTGCGAAATTTTGAAAAATTTTGTATGTTATTAATTTTAATTAGTTTTATAGAATTTGTTTTATATATTTATAAATTATTTTAATATATTTTTATCACTTAAGACTAGATTATTTATTTTTATTATTTAGTATAAATTTTATTATATATTTTATTTTAATAATATATTTTAATAATATTAAAAAAAAATTTAAATTTTACTTTTGAAAATTTTTTATATTATTAATTTTAATTATTTTTATAGATTTTATTTTATTTACTTAAAAATTATTATAATAATTATTTTAATCATTTAAGACTAAAGTATTTATTTTTATTATTTTAATAATTTTTGCACTTTTTATCTGCCACAATTCGGGCAAACTTTCATAAATTTCAATTAACTCCTTAAAAAATGTGCGCTCTAAGAGAGTCATCCTTACTCTTCGCTTAAGCTAGATTTACACGATTGATATTTTCTTCAAAATTCCTCTTCAAAATGCTTCAAACTCGTGTAAACAGCAAAATTTCTTCAAAATTTATTGATCAAAACTTTTTGAACAAAACTTTTGAATATTTTATTGATGCCGTGTAAATAAGCATCAAAATCGCATCTGGTAATATTGATAACTATAAATAATTTGACAGCATGTTCATTCTTTTGATTCAATATTTTATGTATGTATGTATGTACACCAATACCTCGCTTTGCGTCGTTTCGTTTTGCGTTTTTTCGAAGTTGCGTCGCTGCTGAATTAGTACTTATTTTCACTGTGCGTCGTTAGATTTTCGAAGTTGCGTTGTTTTGGGTTCGAGTCTTTACTTTTTTTTTTTGTAATTTTTTAAATTTTCGTTTTTTTTTTCTAAAAGATGGCGCGACTTTTGTTTGTAATTGCGCGATGCCATCAAAACTCGGGGATTCCCTTTCTAACTGAAAATCAACTCAATTTTAATACAAACATACATACAGTTTTATTTTCACTTTGTTTTGCTTAGTTTAGAGTTCAGTTTCAATTAGTGTGTTGTGCTTTTTTGTTTTTATAAATTAATTGAATATTTTATTTTGTTTTAATTGAATTTGTTTTTTTTTTGTTTGTATGTAATAAAATTTTATATTATTTTTGTTTTTTAGATGTTTACTTTGTTCAACTTTCTTTTAAAAAAGTAGTATTTTCGTAGCTAGTGAACCTATCTTCGATATTTACATGGTTGGCTATATAAAAAAATAATTCACTTTGCGTCGTTTCAATTTGCGTCGTGTTTTTTTGGAACGTAACCACGACGCAAAGTGAGGTATTGGTGTATATGTGAACAGAATGTGATTTCTTTTTAATATTTTAATTTTATTTTTTATATACATATGTACATACATAGAAACAGAATGTGATTATTTTAAGTTGCCAAATAAATGAATTGAACTTTTTATTTCGATTTATTGGGTTTTTAATTAATTTTTAATAAATATGCCTGTATTGCCATTTCTTGTATGAAGTTATCGCAGAACCGGGGTAGATTCTACTTTTTGAGATATATAAAAAAATGTACTGGTATGTTTATAAGAAATACTCTCTTTTACTAGTTGCTACGTGCCACTGAGTTAATAAGTTAAGTTTGCTTGTATGCAATTCATTGGAAGCATTGTTTATATTCATTGAAAATTGAAAATCTCAAAAAGTAGGAGGCATTCCACTCTGAAATTTTTAGGATGTTTAGAACACATATGTGTGGCATTTTGTGCAAAAAATATAAAAATTTTAAAAAATGGTTTTTTTTTCAAAAAATAAATTTTAATATTTTTTTTTTAAAAAATTTTAAAAACTTAAAAAAAAATAATAATAAATTTCTTAAACCTAAAAACTTCACTAATCCCACGCAAAAAGAATTTTTTCAATATCTTGCTCACAACAAAAGTTATGAAATTTTAAGTGTAGTGCCTACCCTGCAATTTCCAGTATTTCTAAGCTGCAGGGTTGCCACAGTTTTCGAAAGCAAAAAAATTAAAAATCGTTTTGTGAACATACATACACTACTACACACATTCACCAAGTTTTATCAAAACTGGACACTACCGAAAAAATTTTCGTTGAAATAAAATGGAATTGCTCAATATCGACATTTATGTTCTAAAAATTAATCAAAATTCTTTTTGATTTATGCTTGTGCGCATGCCTTTTGCTGCTTTTTCCATTTTCGCTGCCAAATTTTAAGAGAAAAAATATGCGTCATATGAAAATGTTTTGACATTTGTTTTCGCAGTTACATAAAACGAGAATCAGTTTTGCTGTGAAACTGAGAAAAAAATTGTTTCATTCCATTTGTTTCTCTCATTGTGAAAAGATTTTAATTTGTTTTAATTTCTTCACAGAACGGGAATCAGAAAGAAAATGTAAACGAGAAAAATGTTTACATTTCACGTTATCGCAGAACCAGAATCTACCCCCTGCTCTTTTACAAATATTTTTATTTTTAAGGAATGCTTTCGTGTTAAAAAAATTTGAAACACATGTAGAATTCAAATTAATTCCACTGGAAGTCGAGTTAGCAGCCACATTTAGATCACCATGTATTCTTCTAATTTTGTGTTTTCCCCTAAAAATTCCATTTTAATATTTATTAATTTGAAACCACATACAAGCTTTAGGTACATACTATTGTAAAGGTTGGTGTCTGGCAGGATCGCCATGTAAAAGTTTGGTGTCTGGCAGGATCGCCATGTAAAGTTTGGTGTTTGGGTAGTATTTTATTGTATTTGGAAGTATTTAAATTGCCGGTGCTAATAAACGCCACTGGCAAATAAAAGTAAATGGCAGATGAATGCCAGTATCTACATGCCGATTTAAGGCAAAGATAAAAATTTAAATGTTTATGAATTAGTAATGCCGATTGAAGGCAAAGTATTAATTAATTTTATTTTCAAAAATTTGTTCCTTATATTCTAAACTAACTGTATTCTAAAACTACAAAATTTCTTATTCACTAAATATAATTGTAGTTTGAGAAAAAAATTAGAAATACATTAAACATAATTGTTGTATAGCAATAAGAAACATTTCAGCATTGAACAATACAATTGTTGTAATATAAAAGAGAACAATTGTATTAAAGGTATAAATGTTTGTTGTAAAAATGGTAGTAATATTAATAGGGTGCCGTGTGCAAAAGTAATAATAAGAACAGTATGTGTAATAAGTATACTTAAATATAAAATAATAATAAATATAATAATAGATTATTTAGGATTTAGTTTAGTCCTAAAATGTTTTTTTTTTCTTTCTTTTTTTTTTGGAAAAGGGATAAATTGTTCCCCTCGAAATATTGGTTATTGCATAGCTCCTCCTTTTGTGGCCCGATTTTTCGAATTCTTATGTTTTGTAGAAAAGTTTGTTTGCAGTTTGGTCCTAAAATTTTTGCATTAAACCTATAGGGGCAAGTTTTCCCCCTAAACACTTATATTTTCGATTAAATATTTTAACAATATAAATTGTATGTATTCTTTTATTAAATCGTGTACAGAAGTGAGCTCGATTTTAAAACGGTTAAAACATTAACTTGTCGTTTTTCATCACACTCTTTTTTTCTTCATAATTTCATAGAACAAAATGGAAAATGAAATCGAATTCGATTTGACAAACAAACAAGAAGAAGAACAAAACAGAAATAAGTGATGCCATCACAACTCGCTTCGATTTTACACCGTTTTTGGATCGAAATCGATTTTCATTACATACCTGTATGGTAAAATGTTGACGAAACTATGTTAAGTTGAATAATATTGCACGTATGCTTGCTTATATTAAAGAACAGAAATCAAGTTTGCTGGATAAAAGATGTACATATATCATTAATTGGGAAAAATGGGTTCTATTTAACTCCAATTAAACGCGAAAAAATCACGCGACAAAAAGCCAATTCGTTCAAGAAACTTATTACTGAAAAATAGTCTCGGAGTTTGAGTAAAGAAATAATAATATTTATACCTATTAGCTAAAGGTGTAACAGTCGTTATAAAAGCTGTATACTCCAGCGTGGATCCAGAAGGCATGAGTCGAGCTAAAGCCAGGTGACTTAAAAATAAAAAAACACACCCAATTTATAATATAAAATTTTTGTTGCCATTTAAAAGAACTGGAACTATAAAATGCCAGAACTGGAAGTAATTTGGCCACATCAAAACTTATTGCAAATTGCCTACCGTTTGCATTGTAAGTGGTGAGTTACACAGTATCGCTAACTGTAACAAATTGAAAGGTGGTTCTAAATCAGTGAAGTGCACACACATACTCTCTCATATGGGTTGGTGTGTGAAGCAGCAAAAAACGAACGACGGTCAATAATAATACACTCGAAAAATTTGTCTGTTGCCAAAAGTAAAATAGATTTCTTACCTTTTAGTATTTTTATTTGATTTGAAGTTTTTTCCAAAATACTTTTCATGTTTATATAATAATAATGAAAACAGTATTCATTTAATAATAAACTAGTTATACAATGAATGAAATAAAATATTTAATAAGTAAAGAAATATCGAGAAAACATAATAAATAAAAATAAAGTTTATTAAAAACGACGCCCTCAAGCTTGATAATTTATTAAATTCGATAATTAAAATAAAAAACAACAAATCTAGCATTGTGCATCGCCATCCATGTTCTCTATAAAAAAAATCATTTTCCCATTATTCATTGAACATTTTGCTTTGAGTGTAAACAAAAAATTGTAAAGCTAGGTCTTACTCAAACAAGTGCTGATCAGGACTGGTTTGATTTACTTTGACGAAATGATAACAAAGCAACAACCGAACGTTAATTCTCATAAGCTACACGAAGATGCTTATAGTATACGTGTGTCGACTAGAGGTGTGTAGCTCATGAACGAACTAGTTCAACTGAACGATGCACACAAGTGAGCTAAATGATCCGCTCACTTTACTGAGCGTTTTTAGCTCAGTAAGTGAGCGCTCTTTACAATCAAACAATTCAATTTCATGTATTATGACAATTGGATTTTACGTACCCTAAAGAGCTTTTATTTCGTATGGAATATGACATTTGGCACAATACAATACTTTTGCGATAGTATCTACAGTATTGTATTAAAAAAGGGTTGATTTTGATAGCCAGCGTTGCCAAATGAGCTAATTTATCTTTACTTTGTAGTTTTTCTAAGCATTGATCAATTTTAAAATATTTTATTTAAAACATTAAATATATAAATACAGCAGACTGCAGGATATATATTTTATCGTATTGGTCTGAATTTTGTTATATTAATTCCAATTTCTGAACCTATTATTCCTGCCCCATTTTCCTTATATCACAGTGCTAAGGTTTAATCTTACTTTTTTATACCTGCTAATATTGGGAAGAATAACAACCAAAGTATTCTTGAATTATGTAATTTAATGCCAAACGTAAATCATGAAACAGATGATGATGACTGATACTCATTAGGTTTAACGAATTATTAAAAAAAAATATTTATTGATAAGTTTTGGGAACAGAATTATTGGAATACCAATTATGTGAACAATTTTAAATTTAGTACCACTATTCTCAAATAATAGAAACTTAAAAATATGTTTGGGGCAAAGGAAAATATTTAAGCAATTTTCCAAAACAATTACTAATTTTTAAAACTTTTTGATGCATGAATATTTATTCACAATTTTTTATATAAATTAATTATTTCGAATTTTTCTTATATTTGTTTTTTACATCGATCACTCGATCAAGATTTGTTTCAATTTACTAAACACTCACAAATTTAAAAATTAACTATCAATTTGATATAAATTATGCTTTCAAGTTTTATTTCAATTTTTCATTCAAGTAACACTGCAGTCAGACGATCAAGTTTTTATTCAATTCTCTTTCAAGAAATTTACACAAACTGCTTGTCAAAGTTCACAAAAATTGAAAGCTGTGACGTAGGGTTCACGTAATTTCAAAGCAATTTGCTTTCAAGAACACAAAAAATTATGGCGGCAGAATATACTTATGTACTTATGTATGTATATGAAAACTAACGAGAGTTTATAATCAAAATGGCAATCAGCTGCTTTCTTGAAAGCAATTTGAAACACTCAATTGAACGAAAATTTGAAAGCAAAATCTCAACAAATTTTAAAAGTGTGAGTGTATTGGTAAAAAAATGAGAGAGGATTGAATCTTGAAACAAAAATTGAATGAAAACTTGATCGTGTGACACCCAAGTAAACAGCAACCATTTTAAGTTGTTTTCTTGGTTACATCTTGAAAGCAAATTGCTTTCAAATTGCTTGCAGTCTACGACACAGCTATCAATTTTTGTGAATTTTTACGAGCAGTATGTGTTAAAAAAATTGATACCAAATCTTAATCGTGTGACACCTATGTTAGGCTATGTCTTAATAAAAAATAAATGATATTAGCTGTATATTGTAGCTTATTTTTATATAATTAAAATTAAGTTGTTTTCCAAATTAGTAGTTTAAAAATAAAAACGTTATGGTAACGCTGATATAGCAGAAACATTTTTTGTTTTCGCTTTGTTGTATTTTACTGAACTAAAGTGAGCTACTGAACTAAAAGAGCGAACTAGCTTAGTTAACTGAGCTGAGCGGAAAAGAGCGCTCACTCAACTGAGCTGAATAACCCAACTCTAGTGTCGACGTCGCGCAAACAGAATTTTCTTGATATACATGCGTGTATAGCATTTCAAAAAATGCCCTTCACTGTTCTAAATGTATCTGACACGTAATCTTTATGTAAAATTGTCCGCTGAGTCGGAATATGAAGTCAGAATGGTCAAAAGTAGAACAGTTTTCGAGATATTCCAAAATAACCGTTATTTCTGTTTTTGAAAAACATGATGTCACTTAAATGCAAATATCTTCAAAAATATTCGTCGATTTATGACCTAATTTTTTTAAGGATAGCTAATAAAATTACTAAAACAAGTACGGGTCGTGTGTAAAAATTTGTCAACCAAATTTCAAATTTCACAAATATGTTAATGTTTTTTTGCAAGTTTCTTCTTTTCAACTTATTTTATAAAAACAAACAATTAACATTTTTAATGTTTTATTAAATCGGACATTAGTTTATTTCAATACGAACGTTTTGCGCCAAACAATACACAGATTGGTGCAAAAGTGACTAAGCTACAGAAGATTTAGTGAAACAACCCACTTTTCCCTTTTTCTCAAATAAAAAAAAAAACACAACAAGTTACTATACAAATCTAAATGCTAGTAACAACAAATATTAAAAATGGCTTAAAACTGTTGCACTGCTTTGCCGATTGTAATTATTTTCTGTCTCTCGCACAAGGAACCAACAATAGTCGCCCAACATCGCCTCATCATACGCCCCTTGATACCGACGTTCCAAAATAACTCAGTGTCAAAATAACTCACATGTCAAATTGGTGCGAGAAAATCAAAATTTAATTAATGCTCCTATTACGGTTTACAACTCAACTGTAATTCAGTTGAAATTTTTAAATCGGTATTATCGATTACAACTCAACCTGTCAAAAATGTAACAGTTGAAATTATTTCGCATTACAACTTTTTGTAGTATTATCGATTACAACTCAGTGTTAGTGAGGTTATCTAAAATGCCAAGAAGCAAGTAGCAGTTGTTAAAAAAAAATCTTAAACAAATAAAATGGAGAGGGGGTAAGTAAAGTTTTTTTTTTAAATGCCTTACATGAATTTATTAACGATTAATAAGTTATTTATAGAAAAAATAGAGTTATAACGAGAAAAGAGAGCGTTTTGCTCTTCTTCAATCATTTCTGTTATTATCCATTTTGCACAAACATATTGCTCGAAGATATTTAATACTTCTTTAATCACTACACATATTGTTGGATGTGCCAATACAACGTTAACATCATTTCCACAACTTGTTTGATATATAACTGCCGCCAGCAAGGAACCTAAGAGTTGCACATAGTGTTATTATGTGAGGTATACCCGTACCTCGCACAGGCTTCTGGAAATGGTCCTTCAGCTCAATATAAAATCATATTAAATATACAATTAAAAAGCCATTCAATTATAACTTCAATTTTTTCTTACATAGCATCGGGAAGTTCCAGGGGATTGGAGTGATCACGAAGATTTTTTCGTATGCGCAACTCATCAATGTTAGCATCAACACTTTTGTCAGAGTCAAAAAAATCATTAGAGATATCCATTTTTTCAACTTAATACAATTTTATTATTTATTAAAAAAAAAAAACAAAAAAGCACACTTTAACATGAAACCATTTTTTTTTTTTTTTTTTTTTCTCAAAAAATACCATACACTGCTTTATCAACTGTCAAATCATTGCTTTTGAGGCTGGCAACATCAATACAACTTCAACCAGAATGAGTTGTAATTCATAATACCAAAAATTAGTTAAGAGTTTTTTCAATTTCAACTCAACTTGGTTGAGTTAGATATTTTTTAATTCGTATGTATAATAAAGGGCTGCAACGAGTAACTTTTTTCTTCATATGTGAGACTCGCTGTTGAATACAGTAGATATTTGCTCTGTCGCTCAGAGCACAAGCACTGAAGAGAAGAGACTGTTTGTTGGACAAATACTAACCAGAAGCAACCGCAAATTATATGAGTACCGAAAAATATGAACATACAAAACCGTAGCCAACAAAAAAGAAGTACCTTAAAAACTATGTTCACCTCATGTGGTAACTTCAAGAATTTTTCATGCAATGCTGAAAATTAAAAATTTTCTATTTTAGCCTTTATATTGGCTAATATGCCGGCGTTTTAAGTCTTCAAAATAAATAATGGAAAAATTATTCATACATATGCATAATTTTTTTTCATACATTCAATTAACATTTTTTGAAAAGGAAAAAATGCATATTTAACATAAGTAAATAGTAACTAAGTAAAAAAAATCTAAATAAATAATATTATGTATAAACTTGCCTCACTTAATTCCATTTTTTTACTACACTCAACAGAAAGAATTTTTTTTTATTTGCCAAACTTCACGTAGTACTGCAAGTACCAACAAGTTTTTGGTGTTCTCAAAAATATGAACATTGTTTCTGTAATTCATTTCGAGTAAGTGTTCATGCTTTGGAAGTACACGTGAACTTCTTAGCTACACATCTATTTATGCAGCATTCTAATGTATAAATGTGGAACAGATAATGTATAAGTATGTAGCAAAAATGTTATATAAACACAAGAATATGTCTGTAAATAATTTTTTTAGTTTGAATTAAAACTAGCGCTGCACTATACATTTGGGTTTTTATTTAAATAAAAAAAAGTATATAGAACAATTGTTGTTTTGTAATTTAAAATTTTTCAGCCTTTCATTGCTTTGCTTTTGTTATAATTAATTTCCCTCGTTGACGTTTCGTTTACATTTGACACTTAATTACTGGAAATCAGCGTTGCCATTTTGGTGCTTTTCGGGTATTTTTTGGTGCTTTTTTACTTAAGCTATACCCGAAATTTTGTTAAATACCCGTTTTTGAAAAGCGGGTATTTATAGTGCTTTTAACAATTTCTCACAGTGCGTTTTAAGTAATCAAAATTTTTGGCATTGAACCATTTTCCTACTATTCTTTAAACACACCTAATACTTTTTTAACCAACTGCGTATTATTTGCATCTATATTTTGAGTAGTACACGCAAACTGTTAAGAGTTTGAATTCTAGAATTTCTCAAGCATCTTTTTTTTTTTAAATTCGTGCAGAAATTTTTATAATTTATTTTTTTAGCAACGATTTTACTTTTAATATACATATACGTTGATTTGTATGTTGTGCAAATTTAGGCAAGAAAGTGTCTTGGTTATTATAAAGTTGAACACTAATTAAAAGTAAGTTCTTCATTGATTTTATATGTGTTAAAGTTCAGCATCTAACAATGGCTTTCCTTTAGATGGAAAAACAAATATATAGAAAACCCTGGGAGAATGATCCAGCTTTTAAAAGGTGGCTTAGACTAGCAAAATTTTAACCAAAAGCATATTGCATTTGCTCTAATTGTGAAATAAATTCACGATAAAGCGATTTACTCGGACAAAAACGCACAAAAAAAAACACGAAAAAGCAATAGATCCAAATGCAAGTTTTTCAATGCAGCCGAGGCAGTCTTTTGATCCACCAGACCCAAAACAAAATTAGGTTAGTGCTTTTGTACCCGAAATTTGTTTAATTCTTACACTTCTTTACCCTATTTCCATGGGCCCACAGTGCTTTTGATGTTGCAAGAGTTGACATCACTGCTTGAAATATTCCAGTAAGAACAAAATCAGGGGGGTTACTCTGTAATTCGATTCGAAAGGAAAACTGTGCGAATTTGTATCTTATTTACATTGAAATTCGAAAGCATTTGCTTTCGATTCGAAATACAGAGTAACCCTCCAGAACTGCCTGTTTTCGCATTCAAATACAGAAACACTTTTTTCTCACAAATCGAGAAACGATTGAATTTTGTGTTTCACACTTCATATAAGAAATTTTACGATGCGAAAAATACAGAAACGAGGTACAGGTTTTTAATTGCCGAAAACGCAATTTACAAATCCCCCCGCTTTCTAGCAGCGGTTCACGTTTGTGTGGTGTTTTGCTTGACATAATTTTTAAAATTGGGTTAAATGTGGTTTCAAGAGGTCACCTAACATGCTGGCCAACAGATCGACAAAAAATTCCTGATGTTATCGACTTTGGAATAGTAAAAGGTGTGCCCAGCGAAATTATTGAAATTGAAGCATCATTGGATTTATCTTCGGAATACCAAACAAAAATGTAATTCTGGCGGCTGACAGCTGATCGGATTATTTCTGACAAAAAAACGGTAATATTGGATTCTATAACACCAAATTCTGACATAATTCTGTTTCGAACATAATATCGATATCGGTAACACAAAAACCATTTTATTGTCGATTTCAATTCTGATTCTGACAGCAATCGGATTTCATAACAACCCTGAATAAGCTAAGAACAAAATCATTTTTTTTAATAATTTTATATTAATGTTCTCTTTTTTTGTGATCCCTAAACTCGTATATAAACAGATTTTACCGCAGTATTGGAAATGGAAACTCGTATGCACTTAAAATGATGAATGACGACTGGATACCAATGCCAATAATAAATTTTATACTTTCTCGTGCTAAAGTATTAAATAAAGAGTATAAATTGAACATATATTGTAAAAATTTATGATTAAGTAATCCGATATGTTAATATTGATTTCCCAACAATTATAATAAGATATTAAATATACAGCGATATATATTATACTTTAAAACAATAATAACTGCGTTTCAAATGTTTTTTACCTACACCTGACACTATTACCAGCTCATAATTAGATAAAGTTTTTTTTCGTTTTGTATCAATAATACAACTAATTAGATATACACGTATATAAGTTAATATTGCAAAAGGTGATGCAGTATTACAATTAGACACACATAAAGTTTAACAAAAAAAATTAAATAAAAAAGGGTTTGGAAATTCTTTTTTTAATGGAAAATAACTAGAATAAACATAACTTATATAATTAATCGAGATATTCTTAAGAATTTGTGTTTCAAAACACGGTTGAAGATATGCTGATGAGTTGGCATTACTACGCAAGAAAATGCAGGCAGTATATTAGCTACCCACAACCTATAATTAAAATTGTTGATAACAAAAATATCATACATATGTATATCAATAAGTCTTTATTAAAAATTCCTAAGATAGATTCAAGGCCAAGTTCGATATAAACATGAATTATCGTTATAACCTAAACATATAATGTCGTTCCTGTAGTACACTGCACTTAAGCCTAATCACTCACTATGGGAATAAAATATTGAGTGTATAAAAAGTAAAAAATATCCGCACAAAAACACAAATGCGTCAATAAGGCCTTTTACGGTAGAACTCACATTTACCCTGTGAGGTCACCTCCTAGGGGAGACCTTATGTTTCAAGTTTCATTATATTATGATCAAGAGGAGTAAAGTTATGAGGGGGGTAAAAACAGCTCGAATGGTTTCGTGTAAATATACACACTGTGTGGCCGAACTTGGCCTGGTGCACTACCCTGCGCCTAGATTTAACCTGTAATGTGTTACACTATTTGTTTACATCTAATATTATTTTACGAGTCATATTACCTAAAAATGCAAATGTGAGTTACAAACCTTCTAAGTTCTTCTTCTCGGGATAGCTGCGTAGGGAGTGTCATATGATGACGCTGAAACATATTTGTGTAAACTCCTATTCCTTGATGATCTTTACTCTGAATCTGCATATGCTGAGGAATTTGTGATAGAGGAGTACATGGGGATTCCTGTTTAATATACTCAGATTTTGTCATAGAATCAGATTTTAGTAGTTGTTTTGATGGAATCTAAAATTTAGTAAAATAGTATAAAAATACTTCAAAATTATTATTTTATATAAACCTGTATATTAGTTGATTTAATTGTCTCTGTGGAAGTAATTTCCTCTTTTGGACGATCTTCTTTATATAAAACTGGATGATTATGCTGCTGATGTGATTTTTCATTAGGACTGGCTATTCTTGACAGTCTAATAGGTTTTGTATTATCCTCTGAAGGCGGAATCGAACCAGGTGATCCAAAATTGTGTTCAGCATTGAAAGGATAATTAGACGGCATGTAACTGAAAACAAATTGAAATTTATTAGTTATATGCTTACAGTAATTAACAACTACTTCACATTCGATATAATAAGTACTTTCAACATAAAATAAACGTACATCGACCCTGAGGCGGAAGATTATTCATGGTTATGCGAGTAAGTTTAAATTAAATAGATATAAGATAGCGCTCCTCTGTGTGGGATAATACTTTTTAATTAGTACAAGTGAAACAACGGCCTTTTTCGAAACCAGTAGCTCGTTTCTGTATTTCTCGCATCGTAAAGTTATCCGCATGAAACGAGTGAATTGCAACAAAAACAGTGTAAAATGAAACAAAATATGATTTTTCTCACACAAGTGTTTCTGTATATGTACTTTGCGAGAATGATCTGTCATTTTAATAATTTTCCAGCAATTATTGGAAGTATGTGAGAAAAAGTGTTTCTGTAACAACATTTTGCGGAAAGTTTCTCACAAGAAGTGTCAAAATAACTCACATTTCAAATTGGTGCGAGAAAATCAAAATTTAAGTAAATATAAATATACTTACATATGAAAAGTAAATCTTCTAATATATAAAATTCTCGTGTCACGATGTTTGTTATCGTACTCCTCCGAAACGGCTGGACCGATTTTAATGAAATTTTTTATGCATATTTGGTAGATATGAGAATAGGATCTAAAGTATATTTTAAATTGCTAGGGGCACGAGGAGGTTTGGGAGGGGGCAATTTCTGTATTTACTAAACTATTAACCCAACAGATGGGTTATGTCCTCCTCATAATTATTTTTGTTGTTGAATGACAGATGGCTCTATGTCCGCCTCATGCAGGAGAATCGTCCTTGTTCGTATTTCAAACAGAACAAAATTATTGTTTGGTATTTTTTTCTTCTGCGGTCATCGTCACACACTTAACACATTCGCTATTTTTTATATATCACCCAAAATATGCACTAGAAATATTTTGAATGGCATAACAACGTTTGCCGGGTCATCTAGTATAATATAAATATTTTTTAATTCGTATGTATAAATGTGGAACATAAATCAACTTAATATGTACATATATACATATTATGTATGTAGCAAAAATTTTAAATAACACAAGAATATGTTTTTAAATATTTTTTTTAGTTTGAATGAAAACTAGCACTGCACTATACATTTGGGTATTTATTTAAATAAAAAAAATTATAAAGAACAATTGTTGTTTTGTAATTTAAAATTTTTCAGCCTTTCATTGTTTTGCTTTTGTTATAATTAATTTCCCTCGTTGACGTTTCTTTTACATTTGACACTTAATTATTGGAAACATTCCAGTAAGAACAAAATCAGTGCAGCCTGTTTTCGCATGCAAATACAGAAACAGTTTTTTCTCACAAATCGAGAAACGATGGAATTTATTGTTTCACACTTCATGTGAGAAATTTTACGATGCGAGAAATACAGAAACAAGGTACAGAAAACCAGAATAGAAATTAGGTATTTGAAGCCACACATTTTCGGCTTGATTTACGATGTGGAACGACCGCAAATGCTGGAATTGTAACTGTAAAACAAGTCATTTGCGACCTACTACGGCTTATGTGGTATCACAAATTTAATTACATAAAATCAGTTAATATTAAAACGGAATTTAAATCCCTTTCCACAATGACGACAGAAAATTTAGCGATCAAAAGTCAGTCCCTCGACTTCGAAAACACTAGAATCAGTAAAAATGCAACTGGATTTATCAGTAGGAGAACTCATTACAAGGTTCTCGCAAGTCTACAAAATTAATTAAATAACATACTGCTAGTTTTGTTGTAAAATGCGATTCGATTTTTAATGTACCCTAAAGAATACACAGAACAAATGATTTAAATAACTGTTTAACTTAAAAATTTTCATAAAATTGTGCACTAAAAACAAAAAAAAAAAAAAAATGTATTAAAATTAAAAAAATATTGTTTAGCACAATAGAATGAATAATTTGACCTGGGGGTAGATTCTGGTGGTTCTGCGATAACGTGAAATGTAAAAAAATGTTTCATATTCGTTTTCATTACAACTTATCGTAATATCTTTTCGCAGTTGCACAAAATGCGATTCCCGTTTATATTATGAAAGTGTTTCATTCCATCTGTTGCAGTGTAACTTTATGTCCATGTTATTTATTCAACTTGAAATGTCACACACAGAGAACGAAGTTGAACTACTTCGATGCGGTGCAAAGCCGCATGCAAATATATATTTGCTTTTGCGGCTTTTACAACATGAATATATTCTTCATTGAAATTTTGAAGTTGATTTTTCAACATATGTATATTACATAATATATGTACATAGCTTATGTTATAGAAAATTTAATAAAAATTAGAAAATATTAAATAAACAAATTAGCGGTGGTGAAGAAATTGTATGAATTACATAAGTAGGCAATTTTATTAATAGTCTATCATTACAGATAATGAGTTAATCCTACAACTTGAATAAGGAATAAATACATATATATATATATATATATATTTGTATATATAATCGGAGATATTATTTAATGTCTTATTGACAAAAAAATATAATCGAAAAATAGTGTATAATCACACTTTTATACTATAATTAAAAAAAACTCTGAAAATAAAAGTCGATAGTTTAAAAATATGGAAAATATAGATATATCTATATACATATGTATGTACCTATAGGTATAAATATCGGTATCGATAATATTTAAAATACAGTTTTGAACCGGTACTTTAGTTTAATTCTATTTATTTACTTTTTATTTTTTTTTTATAAAATGATATGTTTTCAAATTACATACTCGTATGTATGCATGTTGCGAAGAGCAACAAATTTTTAAACGGGATTAGTTCTAGATGTTTTATTTGAACTTTCTCGTGTGCCCTCTGGAGACGATAAAAAACACATCAACGTTCTAAGTGTGTGCGTGCAGTGGTGATTTTTCTGGTACACGTATACGTTGTCGGCTCTAATTGATGAAAACCATAATCTTGTGATATATTACTTTGATGGTCTCCAATTGTGATTGACAAAGAAAATGTCAGTTGTTTTGTATCGAAGTGTAATGAGTAAAAAGATGGCAGCACACGCATACTTGTTAATTTTATGCTCTGGTACTTTTGTGTATAAACAGTGTCAAAGGCATGTATTTTTTTGTTTTTTGACAAAATTGCACAAGACCCGCGGTTGCAGGTAGTAATTTAAATAAAGTAATAACAACAAATTGCCTGAATAGTTATAATTAGGTAAAATTTTCCTACTTAAGTACAATCATTCAATCGATAGTAAAATCGGAAATATCAATAGCAGAAAAAATAGCACTAAGTCGAATACAATTTTTTTTTAATTATTTCTATTTATTGATACATTTTCCATAACATATGCTAATTGCTTTCTAGTTTTGGCCTGAGTTTATTTAAATGTGCTAGATATTCAATTTTATGCGTTTCCGAGATTTACTGCAAAATAAGTTTTTCTTACTTTTCGATTTTCTATCGCCTTATGTATTTTTTAAGCAGCCGGCTCCAACATAAGTTTAAGCCGCCTCTTAGTTTATTTTTTTTAAGCCGACACCAACTTTCTCTCTGCTTGGGTCTGTACAATTGTCAAACAACAAAAATAAATTACGTTGTACATTGTGATAAATGTATAAAAGTTGAAAATGTATGCATTATTTTTTTTAAATGCAGTACCAAATCTGTAAATTCATATACATACATACATATGTATGTATGTATGTACATACGCATGTATACATAAATCAATTATTCAAATGATTTTTTTTATTTTTGAACTCTATTCATATGTATGTATGTATGTACATATGTAGTTACATACATACTTATCGTTTGCAATAGAGCAATTCCATTTTATTTCAACGAACATTTTTTCGGTAGTGTCTGATTTTGATAAAACTTGGTGAATGTGTGTAGTAGTGTATGTATGTTCACAAAACGATTTTTAATTTTTTGTTTTCGAAAACTGTGGCAACCCTGCAGCTTAGAAATACTGGAAATTGCAGGGTAGGCACTACACTTAAAATTTCATAACTTTTGTTGTGAGCAAGATATTGAAAAAATTCTTTTTGCGTGGGATTAGTGAAGTTTTTAGGTTTAAGAAATTTATTATTATTTTTTTTTTTTAAGTTTTTAAAATTTTTTAAAAAAAAAATTAAAATTTATTTTTTTAAAAAAAACCATTTTTTAAAATTTTTATATTTTTTGCACAAAATGCCACATATGTGTTCTAAACATCCTAAAAATTTCAGAGTGGAATGCCTCCTACTTTTTGAGATATATAAAAAAATGTACTGGTATGTTTATAAGAAATACTCTCTTTTACTAGTTGCTACGTGCCACTGAGTTAATAAGTTAAGTTTGCTTGTATGCAATTCATTGGAAGCATTGTTTATATTCATTGAAAATTGAAAATCTCAAAAAGTAGGAGGCATTCCACTCTGAAATTTTTAGGATGTTTAGAACACATATGTGTGGCATTTTGTGCAAAAAATATAAAAATTTTAAAAAATGGTTTTTTTTTTTCAAAAAATAAATTTTAATATTTTTTTTTTTAAAAAATTTTAAAAACTTAAAAAAAAAATAATAATAAATTTCTTAAACCTAAAAACTTCACTAATCCCACGCAAAAAGAATTTTTTTCAATATCTTGCTCACAACAAAAGTTATGAAATTTTAAGTGTAGTGCCTACCCTGCAATTTCCAGTATTTCTAAGCTGCAGGGTTGCCACAGTTTTCGAAAGCAAAAAAATTAAAAATCGTTTTGTGAACATACATACACTACTACACACATTCACCAAGTTTTATCAAAACTGGACACTACCGAAAAAATTTTCGTTGAAATAAAATGGAATTGCTCAATATCGACATTTATGGTCTAAAAATTAATCAAAATTCTTTTTGATTTATGCTTGTGCGCATGCCTTTTGCTGCTTTTTCCATTTTCGCTGCCAAATTTTAAGAGAAAAAATATGCGTCATATGAAAATGTTTTGACATTTGTTTTCGCAGTTACATAAAACGAGAATCAGTTTTGCTGTGAAACTGAGAAAAAAATTGTTTCATTCCATTTGTTTCTCTCATTGTGAAAAGATTTTAATTTGTTTTAATTTCTTCACAGAACGGGAATCAGAAAGAAAATGTAAACGAGAAAAATGTTTACATTTCACGTTATCGCAGAACCAGAATCTACCCCCTGCTCTTTTACAAATATTTTTATTTTTAAGGAATGCTTTCGTGTTAAAAAAATTTGAAACACATGTAGAATTCAAATTAATTCCACTGGAAGTCGAGTTAGCAGCCACATTTAGATCACCATGAATTCTTCTAATTTTGTGTTTTCCCCTAAAAATTCCATTTTAATATATATTAATTTGAAACCACATACAAGCTTTAGGTACATACTATTGTAAAGGTTGGTGTCTGGCAGGATCGCCATGTAAAAGTTTGGTGTCTGGCAGGATCGCCATGTAAAGGTTGGTGTTTGGGTAGTATTTTATTGTATTTGGAAGTATTTAAATTGCCGGTGCTAATAAACGCCACTGGCAAATAAAAGTAAATGGCAGATGAATGCCAGTATCCACATGCCGATTTAAGGCAAAGATAAAAATTTAAATGTTTATGAATTAGTAATGCCGATTGAAGGCAAAGTATTAATTAATTTTATTTTCAAAAATTTGTTCCTTATATTCTAAACTAACTGTATTCTAAAACTACAAAATTTCTTATTCACTAAATATAATTGTAGTTTGAGAAAAAAATTAGAAATACATTAAACATAATTGTTGTATAGCAATAACAAACATTTCAGCATTGAACAATACAATTGTTGTAATATAAAAGAGAACAATTGTATTAAAGGTATAAATGTTTGTTGTAAAAATGGTAGTAATATTAATAGGGTGCCGTGTGCAAAAGTAATAATAAGAACAGTATGTGTAATAAGTATACTTAAATATAAAATAATAATAAATATAATAATATATTATTTAGGATTCACTACACTATGTACATATATAAACACTTATATTTTCGATTAAATATTTTAACAATATAAATTGTATGTATTCTTTTATTAAATCGTGTACAGAAGTGAGCTCGATTTTAAAACGGTTAAAACATTAACTTGTCGTTTTTCATCACACTCTTTTTTTCTTCATAATTTCATAGAACAAAATGGAAAATGAAATCGAATTCGATTTGACAAACAAACAAGAAGAAGAACAAAACAGAAATAAGTGATGCCATCACAACTCGCTTCGATTTTACACCGTTTTTGGATCGAAATCGATTTTCATTACATACCTGTATGGTAAAATGTTGACGAAACTATGTTAAGTTGAATAATATTGCACGTATGCTTGCTTATATTAAAGAACAGAAATCAAGTTTGCTGGATAAAAGATGTACATATATCATTAATTGGGAAAAATGGGTTCTATTTAACTCCAATTAAACGCGAAAAAATCACGCGACAAAAAGCCAATTCGTTCAAGAAACTTATTACTGAAAAATAGTCTCGGAGTTTGAGTAAAGAAATAATAATATTTATACCTATTAGCTAAAGGTGTAACAGTCGTTATAAAAGCTGTATACTCCAGCGTGGATCCAGAAGGCATGAGTCGAGCTAAAGCCAGGTGACTTAAAAATAAAAAAACACACCCAATTTATAATATAAAATTTTTGTTGCCATTTAAAAGAACTGGAACTATAAAATGCCAGAACTGGAAGTAATTTGGCCACATCAAAACTTATTGCAAATTGCCTACCGTTTGCATTGTAAGTGGTGAGTTACACAGTATCGCTAACTGTAACAAATTGAAAGGTGGTTCTAAATCAGTGAAGTGCACACACATACTCTCTCATATGGGTTGGTGTGTGAAGCAGCAAAAAACAAACGACGGTCAATAATAATACACTCGAAAAATTTGTCTGTTGCCAAAAGTAAAATAGATTTCTTACCTTTTAGTATTTTTATTTGATTTGAAGTTTTTTCCAAAATACTTTTCATGTTTATATAATAATAACGAAAACAGTATTCATTTAATAATAAACTAGTTATACAATGAATGAAATAAAATATTTAATAAGTAAAGAAATATCGAGAAAACATAATAAATAAAAATAAAGTTTATTAAAAACGACGCCCTCAAGCTTGATAATTTATTAAATTCGATAATTAAAATAAAAAATAACAAATCTAGCATTGTGCATCGCCATCCATGTTCTCTATAAAAAAAATCATTTTCCCATTATTCATTGAACATTTTGCTTTGAGTGTAAACAAAAAATTGTAAAGCTAGGTCTTACTCAAACAAGTGCTGATCAGGACTGGTTTGATTTACTTTGACGAAATGATAACAAAGCAACAACCGAACGTTAATTCTCATAAGCTACACGAAGATGCTTATAGTATACGTGTGTCGACTAGAGGTGTGTAGCTCATGAACGAACTAGTTCAACTGAACGATGCACACAAGTGAGCTAAATGATCCGCTCACTTTACTGAGCGTTTTTAGCTCAGTAAGTGAGCGCTCTTTACAATCAAACAATTCAATTTCATGTATTATGACAATTGGATTTTACGTACCCTAAAGAGCTTTTATTTCGTATGGAATATGACATTTGGCACAATACAATACTTTTGCGATAGTATCTACAGTATTGTATTAAAAAAGGGTTGATTTTGATAGCCAGCGTTGCCAAATGAGCTAATTTATCTTTACTTTGTAGTTTTTCTAAGCATTGATCAATTTTAAAATATTTTATTTAAAACATTAAATATATAAATACAGCAGACTGCAGGATATATATTTTATCGTATTGGTCTGAATTTTGTTATATTAATTCCAATTTCTGAACCTATTATTCCTGCCCCATTTTCCTTATATCACAGTGCTAAGGTTTAATCTTACTTTTTTATACCTGCTAATATTGGGAAGAATAACAACCAAAGTATTCTTGAATTATGTAATTTAATGCCAAACGTAAATCATGAAACAGATGATGATGACTGATACTCATTAGGTTTAACGAATTATTAAAAAAAAATATTTATTGATAAGTTTTGGGAACAGAATTATTGGAATACCAATTATGTGAACAATTTTAAATTTAGTACCACTATTCTCAAATAATAGAAACTTAAAAATATGTTTGGGGCAAAGGAAAATATTTAAGCAATTTTCCAAAACAATTACTAATTTTTAAAACTTTTTGATGCATGAATATTTATTCACAATTTTTTATATAAATTAATTATTTCGAATTTTTCTTATATTTGTTTTTTACATCGATCACTCGATCAAGATTTGTTTCAATTTACTAAACACTCACACATTTAAAAATTAACTATCAATTTGATATAAATTTTGCTTTCAAGTTTTATTTCAATTTTTCATTCAAGTAACACTGCAGTCAGACGATCAAGTTTTTACTCAATTCTCTTTCAAGAAATTTACACAAACTGCTTGTCAAAATTCACAAAAATTGAAAGCTGTGACGTAGGGTTCACGTAATTTCAAAGCAATTTGCTTTCAAGAACACAAAAAATTATGGCGGCAGAATATACTTATGTACTTATGTATGTATATGAAAACTAACGAGAGTTTATAATCAAAATGGCAATCAGCTGCTTTCTTGAAAGCAATTTGAAACACTCAATTGAACGAAAATTTGAAAGCAAAATCTCAGCAAATTTTAAAAGTGTGAGTGTATTGGTAAAAAAAATGAGAGAGGATTGAATCTTGAAACAAAAATTGAAGGAAAACTTGATCGTGTGACCCCCAAGTTAGCAGATACCCCGGTTATACGCACTTCGTTTGTTTTCATATACACCCATTAGTACATATATTCTGCCGCCAAAAATTTTTGTGTTTTTGAAAGCAAATTGCTTTGAAATTGAATGCCACCTACGTCACAGCTTTCAATTTTTGTAAATTTTGAGAAGCAGTATGTTACCCCGTTTATACGCACTTCTTATTTGCAAATAAGAGTGGAAAGCGTTGCCGTATTACTTTTTTATTGTAACTTAAAATGTTGCGAAAACTATTTGCAAATAACAAGCTATTTGCAAATAAGATGTGTGATGCTACCAGATGACTATATATTTACTGCGTGTCAGTACAAAAAATATAACAATATTTCTGAATGCTATTTTCGTATAAACAGTGAGTTAAGTTTTTGCAAATAGTCATATTTGCAAATAAGAAATGCGTATAAACGGGGTATCTTCTGTTAACTTGGGGGTCACACGATCAATTGCTATTACACGAGTATGATGGCGTGATGACAAACAGAAAATATCAAAATTTTTTGAAAACCATCCATGGTGGAATTAATAAGGTGCGCTTATCAACGCAACAACAAAAAACGACATGCATTTTGTTTGTGTATAAATTAGCCAATGTTGTAAAAAAAAAAGCTGTATACATAACATACATAGTGGTTATGCAAAAACAAAAAGCATAACGTAAACAAAAATATTCATGATGGCGGCCAAAAATGTAAACAGCTTTTGACAAGACCGATAGTAAAATCGGAAATATCAATAGCAGAAAAAATAGCACTAAGTCGAATACAATTTTTTTTTAATTATTTCTATTTATTGATACATTTTCCATAACATATGCTAATTGCTTTCTAGTTTTGGCCTGAGTTTATTTAAATGTGCTAGATATTCAATTTTATGCGTTTCCGAGATTTACTGCAAAATAAGTTTTTCTTACTTTTCGATTTTCTATCGCCTTATGTATTTTTTAAGCAGCCGGCTCCAACATAAGTTTAAGCCGCCTCTTAGTTTATTTTTTTTAAGCCGACACCAACTTTCTCTCTGCTTGGGTCTGTACAATTGTCAAACAACAAAAATAAATTACGTTGTACATTGTGATAAATGTATAAAAGTTGAAAATGTATGCATTATTTTTTTTAAATGCAGTACCAAATCTGTAAATTCATATACATACATACATATGTATGTATGTATGTACATACGCATGTATACATAAATCAATTATTCAAATGATTTTTTTTATTTTTGAACTCTATTCATATGTATGTATGTATGTACATATGTAGTTACATACATACTTATCGTTTGCAATAGAGCAATTCCATTTTATTTCAACGAACATTTTTTCGGTAGTGTCTGATTTTGATAAAACTTGGTGAATGTGTGTAGTAGTGTATGTATGTTCACAAAACGATTTTTAATTTTTTGTTTTCGAAAACTGTGGCAACCCTGCAGCTTAGAAATACTGGAAATTGCAGGGTAGGCACTACACTTAAAATTTCATAACTTTTGTTGTGAGCAAGATATTGAAAAAATTCTTTTTGCGTGGGATTAGTGAAGTTTTTAGGTTTAAGAAATTTATTATTATTTTTTTTTTTTAAGTTTTTAAAATTTTTTAAAAAAAAAATTAAAATTTATTTTTTTAAAAAAAACCATTTTTTAAAATTTTTATATTTTTTGCACAAAATGCCACATATGTGTTCTAAACATCCTAAAAATTTCAGAGTGGAATGCCTCCTACTTTTTGAGATATATAAAAAAATGTACTGGTATGTTTATAAGAAATACTCTCTTTTACTAGTTGCTACGTGCCACTGAGTTAATAAGTTAAGTTTGCTTGTATGCAATTCATTGGAAGCATTGTTTATATTCATTGAAAATTGAAAATCTCAAAAAGTAGGAGGCATTCCACTCTGAAATTTTTAGGATGTTTAGAACACATATGTGTGGCATTTTGTGCAAAAAATATAAAAATTTTAAAAAATGGTTTTTTTTTTTCAAAAAATAAATTTTAATATTTTTTTTTTTAAAAAATTTTAAAAACTTAAAAAAAAAATAATAATAAATTTCTTAAACCTAAAAACTTCACTAATCCCACGCAAAAAGAATTTTTTTCAATATCTTGCTCACAACAAAAGTTATGAAATTTTAAGTGTAGTGCCTACCCTGCAATTTCCAGTATTTCTAAGCTGCAGGGTTGCCACAGTTTTCGAAAGCAAAAAAATTAAAAATCGTTTTGTGAACATACATACACTACTACACACATTCACCAAGTTTTATCAAAACTGGACACTACCGAAAAAATTTTCGTTGAAATAAAATGGAATTGCTCAATATCGACATTTATGGTCTAAAAATTAATCAAAATTCTTTTTGATTTATGCTTGTGCGCATGCCTTTTGCTGCTTTTTCCATTTTCGCTGCCAAATTTTAAGAGAAAAAATATGCGTCATATGAAAATGTTTTGACATTTGTTTTCGCAGTTACATAAAACGAGAATCAGTTTTGCTGTGAAACTGAGAAAAAAATTGTTTCATTCCATTTGTTTCTCTCATTGTGAAAAGATTTTAATTTGTTTTAATTTCTTCACAGAACGGGAATCAGAAAGAAAATGTAAACGAGAAAAATGTTTACATTTCACGTTATCGCAGAACCAGAATCTACCCCCTGCTCTTTTACAAATATTTTTATTTTTAAGGAATGCTTTCGTGTTAAAAAAATTTGAAACACATGTAGAATTCAAATTAATTCCACTGGAAGTCGAGTTAGCAGCCACATTTAGATCACCATGTATTCTTCTAATTTTGTGTTTTCCCCTAAAAATTCCATTTTAATATATATTAATTTGAAACCACATACAAGCTTTAGGTACATACTATTGTAAAGGTTGGTGTCTGGCAGGATCGCCATGTAAAAGTTTGGTGTCTGGCAGGATCGCCATGTAAAGGTTGGTGTTTGGGTAGTATTTTATTGTATTTGGAAGTATTTAAATTGCCGGTGCTAATAAACGCCACTGGCAAATAAAAGTAAATGGCAGATGAATGCCAGTATCCACATGCCGATTTAAGGCAAAGATAAAAATTTAAATGTTTATGAATTAGTAATGCCGATTGAAGGCAAAGTATTAATTAATTTTATTTTCAAAAATTTGTTCCTTATATTCTAAACTAACTGTATTCTAAAACTACAAAATTTCTTATTCACTAAATATAATTGTAGTTTGAGAAAAAAATTAGAAATACATTAAACATAATTGTTGTATAGCAATAACAAACATTTCAGCATTGAACAATACAATTGTTGTAATATAAAAGAGAACAATTGTATTAAAGGTATAAATGTTTGTTGTAAAAATGGTAGTAATATTAATAGGGTGCCGTGTGCAAAAGTAATAATAAGAACAGTATGTGTAATAAGTATACTTAAATATAAAATAATAATAAATATAATAATATATTATTTAGGATTCACTACACTATGTACATATATAAACACTTATATTTTCGATTAAATATTTTAACAATATAAATTGTATGTATTCTTTTATTAAATCGTGTACAGAAGTGAGCTCGATTTTAAAACGGTTAAAACATTAACTTGTCGTTTTTCATCACACTCTTTTTTTCTTCATAATTTCATAGAACAAAATGGAAAATGAAATCGAATTCGATTTGACAAACAAACAAGAAGAAGAACAAAACAGAAATAAGTGATGCCATCACAACTCGCTTCGATTTTACACCGTTTTTGGATCGAAATCGATTTTCATTACATACCTGTATGGTAAAATGTTGACGAAACTATGTTAAGTTGAATAATATTGCACGTATGCTTGCTTATATTAAAGAACAGAAATCAAGTTTGCTGGATAAAAGATGTACATATATCATTAATTGGGAAAAATGGGTTCTATTTAACTCCAATTAAACGCGAAAAAATCACGCGACAAAAAGCCAATTCGTTCAAGAAACTTATTACTGAAAAATAGTCTCGGAGTTTGAGTAAAGAAATAATAATATTTATACCTATTAGCTAAAGGTGTAACAGTCGTTATAAAAGCTGTATACTCCAGCGTGGATCCAGAAGGCATGAGTCGAGCTAAAGCCAGGTGACTTAAAAATAAAAAAACACACCCAATTTATAATATAAAATTTTTGTTGCCATTTAAAAGAACTGGAACTATAAAATGCCAGAACTGGAAGTAATTTGGCCACATCAAAACTTATTGCAAATTGCCTACCGTTTGCATTGTAAGTGGTGAGTTACACAGTATCGCTAACTGTAACAAATTGAAAGGTGGTTCTAAATCAGTGAAGTGCACACACATACTCTCTCATATGGGTTGGTGTGTGAAGCAGCAAAAAACAAACGACGGTCAATAATAATACACTCGAAAAATTTGTCTGTTGCCAAAAGTAAAATAGATTTCTTACCTTTTAGTATTTTTATTTGATTTGAAGTTTTTTCCAAAATACTTTTCATGTTTATATAATAATAACGAAAACAGTATTCATTTAATAATAAACTAGTTATACAATGAATGAAATAAAATATTTAATAAGTAAAGAAATATCGAGAAAACATAATAAATAAAAATAAAGTTTATTAAAAACGACGCCCTCAAGCTTGATAATTTATTAAATTCGATAATTAAAATAAAAAATAACAAATCTAGCATTGTGCATCGCCATCCATGTTCTCTATAAAAAAAATCATTTTCCCATTATTCATTGAACATTTTGCTTTGAGTGTAAACAAAAAATTGTAAAGCTAGGTCTTACTCAAACAAGTGCTGATCAGGACTGGTTTGATTTACTTTGACGAAATGATAACAAAGCAACAACCGAACGTTAATTCTCATAAGCTACACGAAGATGCTTATAGTATACGTGTGTCGACTAGAGGTGTGTAGCTCATGAACGAACTAGTTCAACTGAACGATGCACACAAGTGAGCTAAATGATCCGCTCACTTTACTGAGCGTTTTTAGCTCAGTAAGTGAGCGCTCTTTACAATCAAACAATTCAATTTCATGTATTATGACAATTGGATTTTACGTACCCTAAAGAGCTTTTATTTCGTATGGAATATGACATTTGGCACAATACAATACTTTTGCGATAGTATCTACAGTATTGTATTAAAAAAGGGTTGATTTTGATAGCCAGCGTTGCCAAATGAGCTAATTTATCTTTACTTTGTAGTTTTTCTAAGCATTGATCAATTTTAAAATATTTTATTTAAAACATTAAATATATAAATACAGCAGACTGCAGGATATATATTTTATCGTATTGGTCTGAATTTTGTTATATTAATTCCAATTTCTGAACCTATTATTCCTGCCCCATTTTCCTTATATCACAGTGCTAAGGTTTAATCTTACTTTTTTATACCTGCTAATATTGGGAAGAATAACAACCAAAGTATTCTTGAATTATGTAATTTAATGCCAAACGTAAATCATGAAACAGATGATGATGACTGATACTCATTAGGTTTAACGAATTATTAAAAAAAAATATTTATTGATAAGTTTTGGGAACAGAATTATTGGAATACCAATTATGTGAACAATTTTAAATTTAGTACCACTATTCTCAAATAATAGAAACTTAAAAATATGTTTGGGGCAAAGGAAAATATTTAAGCAATTTTCCAAAACAATTACTAATTTTTAAAACTTTTTGATGCATGAATATTTATTCACAATTTTTTATATAAATTAATTATTTCGAATTTTTCTTATATTTGTTTTTTACATCGATCACTCGATCAAGATTTGTTTCAATTTACTAAACACTCACACATTTAAAAATTAACTATCAATTTGATATAAATTTTGCTTTCAAGTTTTATTTCAATTTTTCATTCAAGTAACACTGCAGTCAGACGATCAAGTTTTTACTCAATTCTCTTTCAAGAAATTTACACAAACTGCTTGTCAAAATTCACAAAAATTGAAAGCTGTGACGTAGGGTTCACGTAATTTCAAAGCAATTTGCTTTCAAGAACACAAAAAATTATGGCGGCAGAATATACTTATGTACTTATGTATGTATATGAAAACTAACGAGAGTTTATAATCAAAATGGCAATCAGCTGCTTTCTTGAAAGCAATTTGAAACACTCAATTGAACGAAAATTTGAAAGCAAAATCTCAGCAAATTTTAAAAGTGTGAGTGTATTGGTAAAAAAAATGAGAGAGGATTGAATCTTGAAACAAAAATTGAAGGAAAACTTGATCGTGTGACCCCCAAGTTAGCAGATACCCCGGTTATACGCACTTCGTTTGTTTTCATATACACCCATTAGTACATATATTCTGCCGCCAAAAATTTTTGTGTTTTTGAAAGCAAATTGCTTTGAAATTGAATGCCACCTACGTCACAGCTTTCAATTTTTGTAAATTTTGAGAAGCAGTATGTTACCCCGTTTATACGCACTTCTTATTTGCAAATAAGAGTGGAAAGCGTTGCCGTATTACTTTTTTATTGTAACTTAAAATGTTGCGAAAACTATTTGCAAATAACAAGCTATTTGCAAATAAGATGTGTGATGCTACCAGATGACTATATATTTACTGCGTGTCAGTACAAAAAATATAACAATATTTCTGAATGCTATTTTCGTATAAACAGTGAGTTAAGTTTTTGCAAATAGTCATATTTGCAAATAAGAAATGCGTATAAACGGGGTATCTTCTGTTAACTTGGGGGTCACACGATCAATTGCTATTACACGAGTATGATGGCGTGATGACAAACAGAAAATATCAAAATTTTTTGAAAACCATCCATGGTGGAATTAATAAGGTGCGCTTATCAACGCAACAACAAAAAACGACATGCATTTTGTTTGTGTATAAATTAGCCAATGTTGTAAAAAAAAAAGCTGTATACATAACATACATAGTGGTTATGCAAAAACAAAAAGCATAACGTAAACAAAAATATTCATGATGGCGGCCAAAAATGTAAACAGCTTTTGACAAGACCGAAGTAACTTACCATATTTACTCACCAAGTTGGACCATGTAATACCCGCTTTAGCATTAAGTTTTCAAAAGTACCGAGTACTCGGAGACATCAAACATTTGTGTCTGTGTTCACAAGTATAAGCAACAGCGTTGTCAGCTTTGAAATTTTAAAACGCACCAAAATGGAGAAAAAAACGCGCCCTTTAACAAAAAACGCACCAATTTCAGCATTTATTTTTTATCGAAAATGTTTATTGAACTAATTTTGCATAAAAAGTATAATATTTTCGTATTCAGAATATATACAATAACAACAGTATTTTACATTTCAAGGTTTTTGGAATAAAAAAATAAAACTTAACATAATTAAAAAAATAAACTAAACAAATTTGTTTGATTTTATTTGTACCAGATAACAAGAATGATCTCTATTTCTAACATTCTTGCTAGATAATTATTTTTTAATTAATTTTAATTTCTATACAAAATTTTGTACTAAAAGATCAACGATTACTAGATTAAAAAATTAAAATAATCAAAATTAATAATAGTTCATATTATTTATTTATTTTATTAAATTATTTTTAAAAATTAATTTTTTCAGAAGTTTAATATTTTCATATTAAAAACATACTCGTAGCAATAAAACAGTCTTTTACAATGTAATGTAAAAAAAACTCAACAATATTTTACATACTTATGGTGTTTTCTTTTCTACACACAAAATGGCACCTTATATATAAAATGTCCTGCCAACCTTGTAATAATGCAGCTTGTTACTTCACTAGAACTGAACACAACTTATGTAAAAGTCGTACGCCCTGTTTTTGACAGCTGACAGCTAAATATTTCAGGGCACTATCAACACTGTCGATTTTTACGGGGCAAAAAGTGCAATGCCTTCCACCTAAGGGCGATTTTTTTAGAATCAAACACACCACCTTTTTAGAGAGCAAAACATTTTTAAGAAACGAACACCAAAGTACACTTTCTGCATGGAGATGTACCATTTTTTTTGTAGAAAAGAAAACACCATTAGTATATACATATAATTGCATTCAGTTGTGCAAGATGATACATTTTTGTACATTCATTTTATAAATTCTGTTTAAAACTATGTATGTTGCCTACCAAAATTAAAAAAAGCGCTCCACGCACCAAGTCAGCCATTTTTCGCACAAAACATATAAAAAAACACCCACAATGGTGACAACGCTGATTACTGTGCACTTTAACTTTAGGGGCAGTGCACATATTACATAACGCTGTTTTCTGAGATATTGTAACCCCCCTGACCCGCTTATTACAAATTCTTCATTGCAGAATTTCCAATTCGTAATAAATCTTTAAGCACGCCCCCGAATACTCGTATTCGACTATTCAAGATATTCGCACTCGTATTCGTAATCGCCACATTCAAGCGAATATTTCTCGAATATTTTGCACATATGTATATACTTAAAAAAAATATGTATACATACATAAAGTTTAAAAAAAGTACATAAAATATTAATTTTTAATCATATTTAATATTTGTTAATATTTATACAGGCTAAAGTTCGTAAATGTTTATAATCAGAGAAATATTAGGTAGACATTGTTAACATATTTCGAGCAACAAAGGAAAAATGTAATATTTATACATCCCTTTTGTAGATATTTCAACAGCACTGGCTGAATAGAACAACGTTGTTTTCGGTAGAAGACGCTAAACCTCGTCAAAATTCATGTGCAAATGCTTTCACTACCTGTGTTAGGTAGCTTCGTTGAACGTCATTACATACTCTATTTATACACAATAACAAATACAAATAGAATACGCGACTCATCTATACAATGTCTACCTAATATTTCTCTGATTATAAACATTTACGAACTTCAGCCTGTATAAATATTAACAGATATTAATAATAAACAGTTCGTAGTAATTTAAAAAATTTACAATTAATTTACTTAATCCTTTTTATTTAAAAACCCGCTTTTTCTTTGACGCAAGATAATAACCTTCCTAAAAAAATATATATTCATATACATATGTACATATATATTGTAAATATAATTTAAAAAGTCTGTTAAAATATTTAGTATTCAGACCTCAGTATAGGAACGTTGCATTTAAAAAATAGATGAATTAAAATTTAATATGTGAAAGTCCACCGAAAAAGATAGCTGCACCACCATCTGCAAAAATATATTCCCCCAAACAGCACCGAATTACTACGTAAATGCGCAAACAGATAATAAAAACGAAATCTGAAAGTATACTCTGGTTCACTTATTTAAAGGCAATAAAAATACCATATTCAGCAGCCTGTATCTTTTGCAATTTTTAACCGATTGCAGAATTTTAAAATGGAAATAGAAGCTAGACATCTTGAGATATAAAAAAAAATCATGTCAATAGTGATTTCTTTACTAAAGGCCGTGCAGCACTATCCTACACAGTCGCGCGATTTGCAAAATATGACATGTGCGCTAAAAATGTATGGTAGTGTGGACTAAAAATGCAATTGTGTGGCAGATTTTTTGGCAAGTCGTCCGATTTGTAAAATTTTATGAAAATTTTCATAAAATGATAGTTTTCATGCGATCAGAGGAGTATTTATTGTCAACCAGATGTTTTGGCATCAGATTTGTATGATAGTGTGGCACCTACAACACCATTTTGAAACGATTTTTTAAAGTCGGTCAGATTATTGCAAGATTTTCCTGTGAATGAATCGTACGATTGTGTAGGATAGTGAAGCACGGCCTTAAACAACTTTTTTTAAGAAATTTGTCAAAAAAGTCCAAAAATGTGGTATTTTTTTTAGTTCACTTGAATAAAGGCACTTATTTTTTATTATTTTTAAAGCAAGCGATGATTTTTTATAGGGAGCTCTATTTTTATGAGAGCATCAAGGCTTAGTTCCATTCTTATCGTTAACTTCTTTATAGCCTCTTTGGCAGGGTCAGTAAAACGGTTTTTAACATTATATTAAGTTAAGAATATTACATGTGAAGGGTTTTTAAAATCTTTTTCAAAAGTTTTTGTACCTAGTTCCCGATCTACAAATTAAAATATGGTATTTCTCCAAAATACTCTCAATTTGTTGAAAATAATGTTCAAACTAAATCAGCTTCGCCTCAATACAAACCCAATGTCGATTTTTTTTAGAGAATACTAAATACCGACCTGTTTGTAAATTAATCGCAGTGCTGCAAATGAAAATTTGTGTGAAGTAGAGAGTAGAAAATAGTTAATTGCAGAGGGTAATTTACGAACAGTCCCTTTATGTTGACGGTCATCGATAAATATTGATAACGATAATATATTTTATTTCAAAATATTTTTAAATGAGTAACTAAGCGGTAATTAACTAGATAATTGGCCAGCCTACCCTCTCCTGTACACGACTTCAAAATATATTTTGAAGCACCAGCCCATGCATGAGACTTGTTTTACATATTTGGTCGTATTTAGGTGGCATAAATATCAAGGAAATCAGCTGAAGTGAAGTATGTCTAACACCGTCTTCGGAAACGGAGGCACTTGAATGCTTCTTTGGAGACATAAAAAATATGTGATCAGTTCAACGAACATCACACTGAATTGTTTTTGTATCACAAATCTTTTAATTACTCTACACAAATTGTCAGCGTTGTCAACTTTGAAATTTCAAAAGGCACCAAAATGGAGAAAAAACGCGCCATTTAACAAAAATTTTTTTTTGTATTGAAAATTTTTATTGAATTACAACATTTAACTTTAGTTCAAAATTCTAATGTTGATACAATATTGTGCCATTGCATGAAGTGAATCATTCACCCTTTTTCAATACTAGATAATGTTTCGACATCGGATTAAAATTGTACTTCTAATGGCATGACAACATATTTGTAATGGGATAAAACATTTTGTACAATGTTGATTCTTGATGTCGTTTGTAGCTTAATGGGCTTAATAGCCTTTTTCCACTACGCAACATCTAACATCTACCATCAATTTGAGAAGATGTTAACATCTTCCCATAAGAAATACACAGTACTAAAAGTCAACATCTTTCTACATCTTTAAAAGATGTTCCTAAACCATTTTGTTCCAATCAACATCTTCCGATAATTTTAATGTCATCTCTAGCAAAATGACAGGTACATACATATTGATAGTTTCATTTTTTGTGAATGACATACATAAATGACATATGTACATGAATGACATACATACATAAATTATCTTCATATTCATCTTTCATAATGGATCGCAAATTTTCTGCATTAACAATTGTGTTTGTCCTTGTAAAGCATGAACGAGTCCAATTATTAATGTTTCTTCAAAATTCATTTTAATTTAACATTTATTTTTTTTCCACAAAAAATTATGCTGTAAGTATTTTTATATTTTTGACAGCTGAGAAGATGGTAGATGTTGCCAATGGAAACGCAAGTTTCACATTTTCAACAAATTCCATTCATTCCTCTAAAATGTATGCTAGTGGAAAGAGGCTATAAGGCTATTTTTCAACTAGCATACATTTTAGAGGGATGAATGGAATATGTTGAAAAAGTGAAACTTGCGTTTCCATTGGCAACATCTACCATCCTCTCAGCTGTCAAAAATATAAAAATACTTACCATGGTCTAATAATCAGGTCTGTGCAAGAAGGAATATGGTTTTTTGTAGGGTTGTGTTTTGACCGTTAAATAATCTGCAAAAATATGGTAAGTTTATTCGGTCTTGTCAAAAGTTGTTTACATTTTTGGCCGCCATCATGAATATTTTTGTTTACGTTATGCTTTTTGTTTTTGCATAACCAATAAATACATACAAAACAACTTTTGTTTTGTTTTGTATACAGCTTTGTTTTGACAATTTTGAATGAATTTTACACAAACAAAATGCATGTCGTTTTTTATTGTTGTATTCTTACGCGCACCTTATTATTCCACCATGATACTTACAGCATAATTTTTTGTGGAAAAAAATAAAAATAAAATTAAAATGGATTTTGAAGAAACATTAATAATTGGACTCGTTCATTCTTTACAAGAACAAACAGAATTGTTAATGCAGTGTTTAGAAAAAAGCATTAACACGAACTTCTTATATGAATTCTTTGGTTTTTTATTTATTCAAAGTTTTTATATGCATATAAAAAAAGGGATTCCCTGAAAGACATGAGAGTTGTTTCTTGTTCCTCTCAACTCTTATTTTGTCCTGCCACAAGTCCAGCAACATATTTTCAAAATCCAGGTTCCATATATACGGAGACCTGTGCTTTTCTTTACTAAAAACAAAAATAAATTATTATACTTAAGTATGTACAACATATAAAGTTAAAAAAAAAATAAAAACTTACGTGTGCCACTCATTTCGATGTAAAATATTTTTCTTTTTTTTCATACACAATTATGTATGTATGTATGTCATTCACAAAAAATGAAACTATCAATATGTATGTATTAGCCTTTTTCCACTACGCAACATCTAACATCTACCATCAATTTGAGAAGATGTTAACATCTTCCCATAAGAAATACACAGTACTAAAAGTCAACATCTTTCTACATCTTTAAAAGATGTTCCTATATAATTTTGTTCCAATCAACATCTTCCGATAATTTTAATGTCATCTCTAGCAAAATGACAGATACATACATATTGATAGTTTCATTTTTTGTGAATGACATACATAAATGACATATGTACATGAATGACATACATACATAAATTATCTTCATATTATCTTTCATAATGGATCGCAAATTTTCTGCATTAACAATTGTATTTGTTCTTGTAAAGCATGAACGAGTCCAATTATTAATGTTTCTTCACAATTCATTTTAATTTAACATTTATTTTTTTTCCACAAAAAATTATGCTGTAAGTATTTTTATATTTTTGACAGCTGAGAAGATGGTAGATGTTAGATGTTGCCAATGGAAATGCAATTTGACATTTTCAACATATTCCATTCATTCCTCTAAAATGTATGCTAGTGGAAAAAGGCTATATCTGTCATTTTGCTAGAGATGACATTAAAATTATCGGAAGATGTTGATTGGAACAAAATGGTTTAGGAACATCTTTTAAAGATGTAGAAAGATGTTGACTTTTAGTACTGTGTATTTCTTATGGGAAGATGTTAACATCTTCTCAAATTGATGGTAGATGTTAGATGTTGCGTAGTGGAAAAAGGCTATAAAGCTGTAATATGTTTCCGTGTTCCAGCATGCCGAACAAGGTTGGATATTTAGGCGTGATATCGCATTTGCAATAAAAACAACTTGCTTTTGTGTTATTATTTGGTCAAGGCCGAATCCATTGCTTGAACTCACATTGTGATTCCCAAATCTTTTTGTATTTCGCTTATGATCTCCTTTTTTAGACTCCATTCTTGACACTAACTTTAAATATTTCTTTTAGTAAATATAAATTTTTTTCATATTTGTGTTACAACCCTTTATATAAACTTTTACGCATTTTATAAAAAACGAACAATGATCGCAAGTCTCAAGAATACTTTGTTTTTGCTATGATCTTTAACAGACTTGAAAACAACTTTTACGACAAAAAACAATTATGTACTCTGAAAATCTAAAAGGGACAACAATTTTCTTGTAATGAAATGTTACAAATTATTTATAACAACAAGACGGTTTAACGGTTTTTGTAAATGTGTTTTGGTACCTCTTAAACATCATTAATGGTTGCTCTTATTATGGTCTGTAAAATTGAATGTAAAAATTGTACACAAATTGAATGAAATGGTATTGAAACAGTTGTATTTTTTGTACAAAATTCTTTTTTCTCATACTGAAACAAAAAATTGTGTTATGATTTGGAGCCACCCAAAATTAAAGAAGAAGCGCACCACGCACCAACTCAGATATTTTTCGCACAAAACATTTAGAAAAGCACCAAAAAAGGTGCGAAACGCACCAAGTTGACAACGCTGATAAGCAAAGTAAATTTATATCAAGTTGTTGTGTATGCACTGTTTCATACAGTGTATTCTATATTTGGCCAATTGGCAACCCTAATGATATTGTTTTATTAATTGTCATTTTTAACCTAAAATCAGTTTTTTTTTATATAACAGCTCTAATGAATATTATAACACGCTGTCTTAAAAGAAAATGAATTAAAAAATAAAGATATAAGAAAACGAATATAAAATTGGTGTCAGAAGTGGGATTAAAAAAAAAAAAAAAAAACAGCTCTAAATGGATGAAAAAACAGTAAAAATATTAATGGATTCATTGAGTGATTCATTACGGAGGGCAGTATATGATGCAACACAAGCTGCTGTTGCTGCAAATACGACTGCGAATTCTTCAAATTCTAACCCCTGTGTAAAGACTCCTTCTTTTTCCATGCCTGAATACAAAATGGAACAAGGCACATCGGTTGGCGATTACTTCCAACGCTTTGAGTGGGCGTTACATCTTAGTAAAATTCCTGCAAGCGAATATCACAATTACGCTCGCGTCCATATGGGCGCAGATTTAAACAACGCTTTAAAGATTTTGGTTAGTCCAAGGAGTCCAGAGACTGTAACGTACCAAGAATTAAAGGACGAGTTGATCGATCATTTTGATTGTAAAAGAAACAAGTACGCGGAAAGCATTAAATTTCGAAAAATCTTACAGGAAAAAGATGAACCTGTATCTAAATTCGCCTTACGTTTAAAACAAGGAGCGGTACATTGTGAATATGCGGATTTTCTTGACCGGATGTTAATAGAGCAATTGTTGTGTGGGTTGAAATCACGCGCAACATGTGACGAAATTATAAGCAAGAAACCTGATAAATTTGTGGATGCATATGAAATTGCACACACCATGGAACTAACACATTCAACAACTTCAGAAATAAATCCATCAGGACACCAGCAAATGGATGAAGTTCATAAAATACAACCGGCTTCAAAATTTGTCAGAAGAAACGTTAAAGAAAAAGTTAGTACGGGAAAAAGTACAGCTACCAATGATACGGAAACACACTACGCACCATGCTACGGATGTGGTGGTCGTCATTTAAGGAACGAATGTAAATTTAGACAGGCTAAATGCTATCGATGTGGGAAGGTAGGCCATATATCGAAAATGTGCCGAAGTGCAACTAATCAAGTTACAGAAACTGATGGTGAAGACCCGACTTATTCAGTTGAAAAATTAAATAAAATTGAAATGGTAAATTCAGTCACAAACAACAAAAAAAAACTAATTACAGTCCTTATAGATGGTGAAATTGTTAAAATGGAACTGGACACTGGCTCCCCCTGTACTATAATGAGTATAGACTCCTTACGCAAAATTAAGCCCCACTTTAATTTGCAACCAACAGATAAGCAATTTACAAGCTATTCTGGCCATGGGGTTCATTGTAGGGGACGCATAGTGGTTAATGTTAGTATTGGAAAAAAACTAAATAAATTGAATCTGTATATTGTAGATGGAAATTTTGATACGCTTATGGGAAGAGAGTGGATTTCAAAGTTTACAAGTGAAATCGATTTTGTAAAAATGTTTACGAACCCTGCGCAGATCAATAGTGTTACCACTTCGCCGCCTAAATTATCATCGGTAGAACAAGAACAGCTGAAACAGGTACTCTATAGATTTGAATGTATTTTTAGCAATGTCGCAGGTAAGCTGATAGGTCCACCAGCAAAAGTTCATCTCAAGCCAGACGCAACCCCAGTCTTTGTAAAGGCACGTGACGTACCACTTGCACTTAGAGAGGCATATGTTAAGGAAATTAACGCCAAGATATCTGCAGGTCTCTATGAAAGGGTAGATTACTCAGAGTGGGCCTCAACCACTCATGTGGTGACTAAAAAGGGAGGAGGTATTCGAATAACTGGAAATTATAAGCCAACGGTAAACCCACGTATTATCATCGATGAACACCCAATACCTAAAATTGAAGACTTACTAAATAAAATGCGAGGCTCAACTATTTTTTGCCATCTTGACGTTACGGACGCGTACTCACACTTGCCGATAGATGACGAATTTGCACATGTACTAACACTCAATACACCTACTCATGGGCTGATCCGGCCAACGCGGGCTGTTTATGGCGCTGCTAATATTCCAGCCATCTGGCAGAGACGTATGGAGACCGTTTTAAAAGACATACCGAATGTACTTTGTTTTTTCGATGACATCCTGGTTTATGCAAATAATTTTCAACAAATGATTTCGAGTCTGCAATTGATACTAGACAAGTTTAAAAAACAAGGCCTACACCTTAACCGCAACAAATGTGTTTTTGCTACAACAACAGTCGAATTTTTGGGTCACAAAATTGATCATGACGGTATCCATAAATCAAATAAACACATTGAAACTATACAAAATGCCCTAAAACCTACAACATCCGAAGAACTGCAACTTTTCCTGGGCAAAGCCACGTATTACAACTCGTTTATACCCGATTTAGCCACGAAGTCAAGACCATTAAGAAACATGCTACTTCAAAAAGAGTTCAAATGGAATAGGGATGCGAGTATTGCGTATGATGAGATAAAAGGAATTCTTATATCACCTCAAGTTTTAATTCCATATGACCCTGCACTACCCTTAATATTAGCCACCGATGCAAGCAAAACCGGATTAGGCGCAGTTTTATCGCATAAGCTTGAAAACGGAATGGAGAGGCCAATTGCATACGCAAGCCGTGTAATGACATCTACAGAAATAAGGTACCCACAAATAGATAAAGAGGCACTGGCAATCGTGTGGGCCGTGAAGAAGTTTTTTAAGTACTTATACGCTAGACATTTCACTTTGGTAACAGACCACAAGCCATTGTCCCAAATCTTACACCCTGAAAAGGGTTTATCAACATTGTGCATAAGTCGAATGGCGAATTATGCGGATTTTTTGAGTAATTTTAATTACGACGTCGTATGTAAGTCCAGCAAGGCAAATGCAAATGCTGACTATTGCTCACGTATAGTTCACCAACGAAAAAACATTCAAATAAATAGTATTCAAAAGGAACAAAACTCGGAGGAAGAATATGACGATTTCGATGGTTTTGTAATCAGGCAAATAGAGCAATTACCAATTAGAGCTGCAGCTATTGCCCAAGAAACGAGGAAAGATACACATTTAGGGAAGATTGTTCAAATACTAGAAATGGGTCAGAACTTAAAGAGAGCAGGATACGCGTCGCCTGAAGAAAACTACAAGCTAACGGCGGGTTGCTTAATTTTTGAACATAGAGTCGTAATTCCCCCGTCATTACGGAAAAAGGTTCTTAACGATTTGCATGCGACACACTTGGGTATTGTAAAGATGAAAGGTATGGCCCGCTCATTTGTCTACTGGCCGGGTATTGACAGCGACATTGAAGGGGTTGCAAAATCGTGTAATGCATGTGCAATACATGCCAACAAACCAGTAAAGTTTGGGGATCACCATTGGGAGTACCCAAATGCGCCATGGGAGCGTATCCATATTGACTATGCTGGTCCTTTATTGGGTGTCATGCTTCTTGTTGTAACAGATGCTTTTAGTAAATGGATGGAGGTAAAAATAACATCATCGGCAACATCATCTGCAACCATCCGACTAATGGACGACCTCTTCACTGCTTATGGGGTCCCACAAACGGTTGTTTCAGACAATGGGACCAATTTCTCATCAGCTGAATTTCGTAATTTCTTAAAAGTAAGTGGTGTTACTTATCATAAACGTACAGCTCCGTATCATCCAGCAACCAACGGACAAGCTGAGAGAAGTGTCCAAACTATCAAGAATGCACTGAAAACGATGGGCTCCACAAAATCAACGATTCATAATAACTTAAACGAGTTCCTACGGCAATATAAAAATGCACCACACGCTACAACAGGGCAAGCACCATCGATTCTATTTTTAGGTCGATTACTCCGCTCCCGCTTTGATCTAATTCGACCGGAAAATATCAGCACTAAAATAATGGAAAAGCAGTACACTAATTTCAATCCGAATTTCCGAACGTTCAAACCCAACCAGTCAGTATATTTTTTGTCTAATAACCCTAGAATGGAAAAATGGGTTCCAGGAATAATCACCACACAGTTGGGTGATTTACATTATCATATAGAATTTGGAGGAAAACTCTTTAAAAGACATGTGGACCACATTCGAGCCTTTGGTGTTTAAAAAAAACATAGTATGCAAGAGAGACAAATACAAAATAGAAGCGTAACCATGATACCACCTCATGTGACTCACTCATCGTACCAGCAACCCAGTGATAATAATGATCCTACGCTGGAAGAAGCTCTTGCTACTAGTACCAGTGATAATAATGATCCAACGCTTGAAGAAGCTCTAGCTACTAGTACCCCAACTGATTTTGTATCTTCTGAAAATAATCAATTACAGTCGTCTGGAGATCCTCAAGGTGAAGGGAGACGATATAATGAAGAGTCAACAACAACTGAGCAGATCTCAATGCCAGCAACTGAACTGACAACTCCTACTGGCAACGAAATAAGCAACGCACCTACAGATCCAATAGCAGCTCCTAGACGTTCACAAAGAACTAGAAGACCCAGAGTGCTATTCTCTCCCACCACATGATGAGAGGGAAGAAATGTTGTGTATGCACTGTTTCATACAGTGTATTCTATATTTGGCCAATTGGCAACCCTAATGATATTGTTTTATTAATTGTCATTTTTAACCTAAAATCAGTTTTTTTTTATACAAGTATATGCAAGTAATCAGGTGATTCACTTTTTTCGCGTTAAGTGGTAATGTTTGACTGTCAAAAGCTGTTTACAATTTTCGTACGCCATTTTGGTTTGTTTTGCTTTGTAATACATAATTCTACAATTTGTTTTTGTTTTCTACATGTTGTTCTCATTTGTTTTTGACATTCATTCATTATTTTTAGACAAACAAAACGCCTGTTGTTTTGAGTTGTTGTACACTTACATATACTTGATATAAATTTACTTTGAGTATAAGTAATTACATTACAATAGCTATTATTGCCGTGGCAACCTTCAAATTCCTTTGCCAACACAAGATAAAATTCCACGTCTCCACGTTCAATAATTATTTCCGAACATAACTGGGGGGAAATAATTATGTTCTCAACTGCCAAATTCTATTTCCAACTCCATATGTCCACGTGTGGACCGCAAATCATTTATTTAAACATTTATTGAGAAATAGTTGTTCGCACTTATTTCCAAGCAACTATGTTGAACATAAACTGTCAAATTTGGATGTTAGTTTTCTGAAATATGCATTTAATGCGTACATAAAAATAAAAAAAGAGACTCTAACTCCAAAAGAGGCGTAAACACCGGGGGCGGTTTCTACGTGGAAAACTTCAATGTGAAGGTTCCATTCAGACTTCGGGATGGCTGTAGCGTCCTACAAGCTGAAGTCTCGGCCATTTCAAGAGCGGCAAGATAGCTTAGGTATTACAGGATATCGGGAGATCCTTATTTTTACCGACAGCAAAGCGGCCATTGCCGCTATCAATGGTGTATACACTACATCTACGGTGGTGAATGAATGCCGGAAATCTCTAAACGAGATAGCGAGACATTCAAGAGTAACACTAGTTTGGACTCCAGGGCACTCAGAGTGCGCTGGAAACGATATTGCGGACGAAATTGCCAAAAGGGGCGCATCATTGAGCAACTCGATGATATGCCACTTCGTTGGCATTCCTCTATCTTACTGCAAGCGATTGATCCAGCAGGAATCATACAATCTTGCTCAAGAAAGGTGGGAACAAGAGCATACCTGTCAAATCTCCAGGTCCACTTGGCCCCGCTACAGCCTGCACAGAACTCGTGATCTGCTCAGGCTTGGTAAATGTCATACAAGACGATTAATAACAGTGCTAACAGGGCACTGGTGCTTCGGGACTCATGCCAGAAGGATGGGCCTAAGTTACAATGACTACTGCAGAAGTTGTAACGATGAGGAGGAGGAAGAAACAGTTCTTCATCTTCTATGTCAGTGCCCCGCCCTTGATAGCGTTAGGGCGAGTACTTTGGGCTTCAATACTCTGCCAGACCTTGACAGTCTGGCGAACATGAGGCTAATCAGCCTATCCTCCTTTTTACAACAATCAGGATGGTTTGATTCGGCGACAGGACAATCACAGGAAATTGAATAATCAATCGACTGTGCCCTGTCCGCTGCAGGGTATCACAAAGGGACCGAATTAACGGACCCAAGTGCGTCTCGTCTTGGACGTGGCGGCCCTCGAAACCTAACCTAACTCATTTATCGAATTCAGCACTGGTAAAATTGAGTTTAAATTGTTCCTTTTTAGTGTATTAAAATAGTTTGGCTCAAATCGTCTTAATAAAAGAGTTATGTATATGCACACTTAAGTATTATTTTTATATTTACATCTACTGTGATTATGTTTGGTGTGATTTTATTTGTTCTTTGTTATTTATTTTATTTTATATTGATTTAAATTTTGTTGCTAGATAACCATAATTTTATTTATTTATATTATATTATACATATTATATTATCTTAGTCTGTAAGGACTTTTTTGTCTATAGACTGAAATAAACAAACAAACAAAAAAAAAGGACTTTACTAATAATACTGATATCCGCAAATAGATTCCTATTTTTCAAACAAAAAGTAAGTAAGTTATTAAATTTTCATACAACCATTCACAGCAAATTTGTTTAATTTATGTTCATCACTCAATACGTGTTCTATAGCTCTCAACCACAGAATATGAATATACATACATATAGTCTATGCTCTCAACATAAGCTTACCCATGAACATAATTATGCAGTTAATCTGCCGCTTATATTCGGAAATAATTATTGAACGAGGAGACGTATATATATAATTTATATATATAAATTTACTTTGGTATTATCAACGAAAAGCTATTCGAAAAAGTCAAATCTCTTGCAATTTGATTTTGCGTTTACATAGTGGCATGCCATTCCATTTTCAAAATGTCGCGGAAGCTTTAAATGCGTATAAACGGGGTATATAAAGCCCAGCTGACAATTGTTGTAAACCACTTGTTTTTAATTTCAGGTGTCAAATTTTGATTTGTATTTATTTATTAAATTCACATTAAAACATTTTTGTTTATGAAGAAAATTTTAAAATTTTTGAAAATGAATAGAAATATATATGAGTTTGTATTTGTGAGAAAGGGGTGAGATATGTAAAAAAGATTAAGAGTTATTGGAAAGGAACCTTTTTTAAACTCCCCAAAGATGAAACCAAACTAAAATCGTGGAAAGAAGTCTTCAGAAAACATTTTTATAGTATATGTTTTTTTTTCGTATTTGAATAATTTTTATTTATATTTTTGTCCCAGTTTGAAACATACACACATACATATTTATACTTTTGACTTCCGAAATTCAATTTTCTACCACCAAAATACATAGAGTTGAATGTTGTTTTCCTCATATGTATGTAAAATTATGCAGGCACGAATTTTTTCGGCAAGGTGGGCCAGGCAGTCAATGAAATTTTTAGATCGTTATTACTTTGTTTGCAAGAGGGTACTTCCATTTATGCTGCAACCAGACTCGATATGTTCTATTACCTGCTGCTTTAGTTGAGCAACATGCTCTTTAAGATTTTTTAATATTGACCCCAGGTCTATGTTTTCACCCTTTAATATTTTCACTTTATCTTCTAACTTTGAAATACGTTCAAGTTTTCTTTTCCGACATTTTGATGCCGCAACGCGATTTCTTTGACGCTTTCGCTCTAGTTTTATTTTTTCTTGAGTCTCCATGTCTATTGGGCTTACTGGTGGCGAAGTTGAGGAGTTTTGTGGTTCGTCTTTTATGGGTACAGTATTATATGGCTCTATAATAAAATATATTGTGTCTTATTACGATTCTCGAATAGATTGCTGTAATAAATCTTACCTAAATTTGTGTATGTAAACGATCCTCCACTCATACTGGTTCCAACACTTGCAGTACATGCATTACCCAATCCAACTACAATATTATTGCTATTATCAATTTGAATTTGCTTACTACCATTGTTTCGTAAACTGTGCAACGCCTCCTCGAACCCCTTTCCAAACGCTTCTTGCTCAGAGGTCACCTCTGTTGGTTTTGTTTGATATATCAAACCTGGTTGTGGTGTTGGTAATAAATGAAGTAGCTTTTCCAAATCAGGAGTGTTGAGGGGCTTAACATTTTGTGATTCTGGTGAGCCAATTACTAGAGGAGCAGGTGTTGCTAACCGTTTTTTTGATGCATTTTTTAGATCCAATGACATGGGTCGTTTATTTATATTGATGCACGAAATTAAGGATTGGTCTGGCGATTGAAAATTTATTTGTTCACTATCCTTTGATGTAGATGGCTCAGCTTTTACCGAAATAGAACCTTCGATATTACCCCCACTACATACTGGATTCAATGGCGTATTCATTTTTTAGCTATGCGTTTGTAACTATGTAGTTAAATATGAAGTCTTAATAAGTGACGTCAAGCAAACTTATATACATTGAATCTAATTATTTACAAGTTGAAAAAGGTAGATATTGATGTATATGTAAGTACATATGTACATACATATGTATCGCAACTAAAATTTTAGCCAAACTTGTTGATTAATCACAATTGAAATATAAATAAATATTCATACATATGTATATCACTCGAGCACTAAAATAATAAAAGATATGAGCAATTCTTAATAACACGAAATGTCTTTGGTGTTAATATGGCTTGCACATAGGCTGTGATCATAGACGATGATTTTGATACCTCGGATATGGAAACTTTACCACAAAAATATCTGTGGCATTACTATATTTTGTGCATGGTGGAATAATCAGGTGTGCGCAAGAAGGAATATGGTTTTTTGTAGGGTTGTGTTTTGACCGTTAAATAATCTGCAAAATTATGGTAAGTTAATTCGGTCTTGTCAAAAGTTGTTTACATTTTTGGCCGCCATCATGAATATTTTTGTTTACGTTATGCTTTTTCTTTTTGCATAACCACTATGTATGTTATGTATACAGCTTTGTTTTGACAATTTTGAATGAATTTTACACAAACAAAATGCATGTCGTTTTTTATTGTTGTATTCTTACGCGCACCTTATTATTCCACCATGATATTACTCATCATCATGGGGTAATAATATAAGGTGTGCTTATCAACACAACAATAAAAAACGACATGCATTTTGTTTGTGTAAAAATAGCCTATATTGTCAAAAAAAATTCTGTATACGTAACAAAAGCAAATGTGGTTTGTAACTACTTAGTGGTTATGCAAAAACAAAAAGCATAATGTAAACAAAACTATTCATGATGGCGGCCAAAAATGTAAACAACTTTTTTTTTTTTTTTTTACCATGTAAAATTTTAAAAAATTTTTATATTCAAGAGTGCAAAATTTTTCATTCAATACTATACTAGAGAGGATTAATAGATATATGTACATTAATATATAACTAATTAACATATGTCTATTAATTGGAGTTGTTAAAATAAATTAAATATATTGCGTTGCTGTTACAGACGCTGGTTAAAAAAAATTAAATAAAGCAAGAAGTTAGTAGCTTCACGCGCCATTATAAACATAAACCTCACCATTCAGTGTTTGCTTTAAAATGATGTTTGACACACTTGGTATGATAGTCTAATAACAAAACATTCTCTCATCACACCATGTTCACATACCAAGTTGGACCATCTAATAGCCGTACAATAATTAAGTGCGCCAAGTTAGCGTCGACAAATCAACGTCTTTTTTGGGTAATAAGAAATGGAGAAATAATTGAGCCGTTCAGTGCACATATCGATTAACTCCACTTTTTGAAAAACCTTAAATTTAAGTGTCAAAGCACTTGGTATAGTCATAACTTTTTATATTTATAATAACTTTCCTGAATAATAAAGATTAGCACCGTTAAATGGCAAATTTTTTTGGCCATTGAATAATAAGTAATTTATTTCAGAAGCCATTTCGATTAACTCCATACTCTAATGTAAATCGTTTCAGTAACGCTGTATCTGTTCTGCACGTGCATCGACGCTTATTTGTTTTTAAACAGCCGAAGATGCTCTCTCCCTCTCCATAATATTCGTAACAAAATCGCATCGGTAAACCGATAAAAAGAAGCACAATGCAAACGGTAGATAGTATAGCAGTGATCTCGCACGCTGAATGTTACTCAAACTGACCACATCCGTAGCTTATTATAAGCGAAATTTATATGTTTATAATTTTGGATGTTATGAATTCAATAAAACTATAAGCTGCAAACATCGAAAAAATAATAACATATTCGGATTCGTGTACCGCGTAAAACAGAAATATTAAAACCGTCTTAAGTTTATTGAAAGTTGTTCAAAGCACGGAAATCAAAGCTGAATCAATTGACATGAAATTTTTGGTAAGTGGACACAGCTATTTGCGTAATGACTCAGATTTTGCCATTATTGAGTCATGTGCGAAAAAAATCAAAACATTTTTTCAACAGATGATTGGTACCATATAATCAAAACATGTAAAACAAAAAGCGCCATTTCATCTAATCCAAATGACTTACCAAGATTTTTTGTTAACAAAACCTTTAGAACAGTCTATCATTAACAGAAAAGTAACCGTCACAGGGCTTCCAGTAAATTGGCTTAAAATACGCTGGATAAAGTTAGAAAGGTCCAAACCCTATCTCATACAATTCAAATGTGAAGAAAATGTATAAACTAAATTCAACTTTATTACTTTTTTCAGTTGCCAAATCGATTAACTCCACCAGTCAAATAAAAACTGTAACATTACTGACGATTGTTCGTTGGCTATTCTTTCTTATTAATTTTATATACCGTTAGATGAAAGCTATATCTGCAATTATGCATTCTACATTATATATTTGAATTCATATTATCAGAGGAATTTTTAAAAACAATATACATTACATCATTGCGTTTCTCAACTTTTCGTTTTAAGGAGTTAATCGATGTGTGCACTGACCGGCTCAATTAAGGGATTTTCGGGGGATATTCCGGTCAAAGTATGAAATATATCGTCGATTTTAGGAATTAAGACCTTAGGGAGTTATACTGGTCAATACAGGCTTTCGCACGCATACAGGCCCATTAATTATGAAAATATAGACCTCAATAAACGAATCGTGCTAAAAGTCAATCGATCCGTTCCCGAGTAATCTTATCTTTTCCAAATTGGCCAAAAAAGCGTTGCTGATTTATTCTGTCCAATACAAGCTTTCGCACGCATACAGACCCATTAATTATGAAAATATAGACCTCAATTAACAAAAGAAGTGAATCGTGCTAAATATCATTCGAGCCGTTCCCGAGTAATCCCATCTTTTCCAAATTGGCAAAAAAAGCGTTGCTGCAATATATGTTAATATAAATATGTACATATTGTAACACCCAATTCATACATTGATTTAAAAATCACGATTCATTTTTAATTCTCTTCAAAAGTTGCTTCCAAAAACTTTATAGATTCATACGATGATTTTTTCCCATGTTTTTAGGGTTGATTTTTTTGTTCGTAATCGGTTATTCTTCTTTACTTTATTAAGCTGGATTCACCCATTCGTTCCGAACAAAATTTTTGTCCGGACAAAATTTTTTTTATATGAAGTTTGACGTTTCTCTTTTTGAGAGTGAGAGAAAAAGAGAACAAATTTTGTTCGGAACATTCTCAGCTTGAATTGGTTTAATTTTATATTTTGTCCGGACCATGGTGGAATAATAAGGTGCGCGTAAGAATACAACAATAAAAAACGACATGCATTTTGTTTGTGTAAAATTAATTCAAAATTGTCAAAACAAAGCTGTATACAAAACAAAACAAAAGTTGTTTTATATGTATTTATTGGTTATGCAAAAACAAAAAGCATAACGTAAACAAAAATATTCATGATGGCGGCCAAAAATGTAAACAACTTTTGACAAGAAAAGCATACTTTTCCATTTTTTTAACGGTCAAAACACAACCCTACAAAAAACCATATTCCTTCTTGCGCACACCTGATTATTCCGCCATGGTCCGGACAAACTTGAACTGAGCTGCCAATAGGTTAAATGTTTTCATACAAAGTTGAATTGAGTTGCCCCATCATGCAATATTTTAATATTCATTTTGTGTTTGTGAAATATAAATGTGTGTAATATTATATTTAATATATTTAATAAAATAAAATGGAGCTAAATGAATCGATTGCCGAAAAACTTATACAAGAAATGAAAAATTGCTCTTCTTTGCTTTAAAATTTTTTTCACTGCGATTTTTTTTTTTAGTTTTTTATTTATATATACATATGTACTTTGCTAATAATAATGCTTTATGCATTTCAATTGCCATCAGCAAAAGTAATTTTCTCTTTTCGTCCATTATTAACAATAATCTTTGGAAAAAACTTAAAATATGTAGTTAGACACCAAAATTAACAAAGAAAAGTATAATCAGTCACTGCAGTACTGCCACCTTGTGAAACTAATTGATTTTGCTTACATACGGCAGCTTTGATTTTCCGGACAAATATTTCGAAATGAGTGAATCGTGCTGCAGAAAACTCTCAGTAAAAAAATATTTGTCCGGACAAAAATTTTGTTCGGAAAGAATGGGTGAATCCACCTTTATTTGTATAAAAACAATATGACGTATGTATGTATGTATGTACATCAATTTGTTATTTACACGCAAACTTCGTGCAAACCACAGGTAACCAGATATGAAGAAAACAAAAAAAATTGGACTTGGATCATATTTTATTTGTCATAACGAGACACCGTGAAAAAGAGACAACATTAGTGTGTTTGTTATGAAGATAAACAAAACGAAAAGCAAAATATACATACGTACATATATGCTGGAAATTTGCCAAATGGTGGTGGTTTTTAACTTACATACACACATGCATACATACATACTTGATAAATTCTGATATTTTGCAGATATTATAGTGATAAAATACAAACGATCAGTGAAAACCAACTTAAATTAATTAATTAATAATATTTTTAATGTGAATTAGAGAAATATATGGATATTTAATTAGTTTTGCGATTTATAATTTTAATTTGGATAGAAATAAAGCACAAAGAAAAAAACGAAAACTTGAGACTGTATGAGTGTATACAAACTAGTATGCAAAATCTTCCGTCTCGAGTCACTTCTATGTATTCTATGGTGCAAACGAATATGTGTATTGCCACATTAAAATGAAATAAAGCAAAATAACAATAAACGAATGTGTGTAAAGAAAAATATGAAAAAAAATCACAGAGAACTGAAAATGTGATTTTTTCTTTACCCCTTTTGCTTCTCTACACCGTTGGTACGATCGTACTTATTTTTACACTACTTAATAATGAAAAATACCATGGTACTCCAAATACCCAATACTTTGGATAGTCTAATACACATATTTTCATTTTTAATTATTATATATAAAAATTACCCCCATTCACACCCAGCAAATGTAAAAAGTTTTATATGTCACAAAAATTTCATAATAACTAAACAACCTACGTAGTTGCAATACAACTAATTTAAAAAACGTTTCATACATGCGTCTTTTAAACACGTCCTTGAACTTGAATTGTCAAATCGTGGACAGATGAAAAACGTATGTTCGACATCTTCCACAAAATTATCGCCACATCTTGAACAAAACGGGACACTGTCATGTCGGAAATAATTTAAATTAGACCTAAACCATCCATGTCTACTCAAAAACTGTTATACACACATATGTGTGTTCCAACATATCGATCATAACTCAAAAAAATCCATTTCGAGATAATTGCAGTTGAAGGTTTTGATTTGTGCTCACCATTTAGAAAAATTTCTGACATATTCTCTTAAAACGTTTAAAGTACAAAAGACATAAAGTTAAAACTTATACACAATATAAATTTGAAATTTTGAGGTATGACGTTTTATTAGTAAATGTGCGATATGTATGTTCCTAGATATGTTCGTGTGCACTTTGTATTCTGTATATACATAAATGTTTTAAATACATTTTATATAATTCTTTTAGTAAAATTAAAAAACAAATTAATTTTTGTTACTCTGTGCATCAAAAAAGTACTAAAAAAATTTCTATTGGTACTGAACAAGGCAAATTCATACGAAACGAAATTGTTCAAAACTTTAAAGTGGTAGTACTTCTCTTAGCTAAAAATATGTAAGATTTTAAATTAAACTAAAAACATAAATATGTAAATAAAAATAAAAAAAATGTTAAAATTTCAAAGTATTTTTTTTATTTCTTCATATAGAAACTCATAAAACAAATTTTAAAATTATGTATGTATATTGTAATTTGTGTGTATAAGGGAAAAATTTTAAGAAACAAGTCAATATTATTAAAAATAAAAACTTGTTAAAGAAAAAATATTTGCAATTAAAAATTAAAATTACAAACTACACAGTTTTTTCAATAACTTTTGTATAATATACATATATATATATATATACAATTAATAATTTTTAATAATTATAGATATTTTAGTGTTTTTTTAGGTTTTATATATAAAATTTTTTCTTTTTAATTTAATCGATAAAAGCTACAATTAATTTGGCAATTGATGGGTTTGATTTGTTTGTTTTGATAATTCTTTTACGTTTTTGTCTTGTATTTTATTTTTTACTGACATTTCTCAAAAAGTTTTAAATCTACATGAGCATTTAAAAACTAATTATACATATACATACATATACCATATGTTTTTCAAAGTAAGCATTCAATGGTGGTGCACTGCTTCAACGTCTGTGGCCCAATATAAATTTGCTGAAATGAAAAGGATTTTAAATTATTTAATTAAACAAAATTCAAAAATTAATTAAATACTATCCTTTTTCAAAGTAAGCATTCAATGGTGGTGCATTGCTTCAACGTCTGTGGCCCATTATAAATTTGCTGAAATGAAAAGGATTTTTTTTTATATATTTTAGTTCATGTTAATAATTAATTTTAAGCAGTTGTTTAAAACCCAGTATCCTTAGCTTTGATTTTTGCATCTTTAACCTCTTGTTCAAATGTTTGATGCGGAAATATATACGGCATTTAAAAAATAACTAATAACAATAATAATAATACTAACTGATGCTACATTATCATTTCTAGAATTTGATAATTTGGATTATTATATTAAAATAAATTTGGATGTACATATACATATATAAGCTACTTACTTTGCAAGTGAAAAGTTGCCAACAATGCTGTTCAAATTTATTACAGATTCTTCTTCCATTTGTTGGCCTAACCACGGAATTCTTCAAATATTTATAGTGGCATATGGAATTACATACTTTATAAATTAAAAAACTAGTACTTACTGCTCCACTTGATCGGGAACCTGTTTTTTGAAAGGTTCAGCATTCAGCAAGAGCGTCGGTCTGTTTCCAACATGAATTATGCTGGAAGGTAAAAAATGGTCACTACAAAAACTTTTGCAAATTTTGTAAGTTTAACTCCACAGATTTCACTCCATTTGTTGCGAAATTCATCGTCTTTGGGAACACAGAACAAAGTTCCATTTCCCTTAAAAAATTTCTTTTTGCACACACTGCACACTCTCATTTTTTTTAATTTTCCACTTGTAAAATACTTTTTAATACAAAATAAAATTCTGTGATAATATTATATTTTTCTGAACAATGCACAAGAACTCATAGAATTTTAATTGGCGCGAGAAAATGTAAACAATATTTGACATTTCGGGTTAATTCGCCTTGATTATAATTCGCCCGAATTCGCCACTGCATCCACCTGGTAATTAATTCGCCTTGGTACTGAAATGCAAATACTGTTTTCCATCACTGTTTTGATGGTTATTTTGCTGCACAAAACGCGTCGTATGCAACTTGAAATTAAGAAAAGCGTAGAATGCATAGAATGCTTGAAACGCGTAACGCGTAGAACGTGTGGTATGTAACTCCACCTTTATGCACGATTTCCGCACTATTTCCGGTATAGCTCAACAAAATCATAATAAATGAGCAGCATTTTTTGGATGTTGCCAAATAAAGGATTTAATTTGGTAGCACTGAAGGTATAAACACATTCGCCACAGCAGACTACACGAACACACGAACACAAGTGCTGCTAGCTACCGTTGTAGCCAGCTACTTAATTATTTTGAAACGACAGATACACAGTAAACAGCTGATCCTGAATTGTTGCAACCATGGTGGAATAATAAGGTGCGCGTATCAACGCAACAACAAAATCGACATGCATTTTGTTTGTGTAAAATTAATTCAACATTGTCAAAACAAAGCTGTATACAAAACAAAACAAAAGTTGTTTTGTATGTATATATTGGTTATGCAAAAACAAAAAGCATAACGTAAACAATAATATTCATGATGGCGGCCAAAAATGTAAACAACTTTTGACAAGACCGAATTAACTTACCATATTTTTGCAGATTATTTAACGGTCAAAACACAACCCTACAAAAAACCATATTCCTTCTTGCGCAGACATGATTATTAGACCATGGTTGCAACGATTCATTTATGTATATTACAGTGGTGCATATTCAGCGCTTTTTATTTTTTAAAGTTCGCTGGGGCGAATTGAATACGGCGAATTGAATTCGCCACTCACATCACTTTGTATGGATTCGCTTTGACCGAAAACGGAGTTACGGGGTTCAAAACTTATTTTTTATTGGCCATAAGTACTAGAATATGGAACGGATATGAGCGATGTGGATATCACTCTAAACTTCTCTAAAATACCTTTATACTGGTATACAAATTTTTTAAAACAGTTTACCCATTGCGAGTGAAAATCAATTTTAAATTTTTTTTATCTGACTTTTCACTTTTACAGAGAACTTACCATGCTTTTATTTGGTGTATACTTGAAAGCTGTCACCGATGAAATACGTAATTTATGCTTCTTTAATGATGATTTTAATTTAATTAAATGAGTTATTTAGAGCATTTTGAAGTGATACCTATGTCATTTATATTCGTTCTATATTGTAGGACTTATGATCAATAATATATTGAAGTTTTGAGAGAGCGCCGAAAAAACTAAAAAAAAATTTTTTGTACATATGAAAAGTAATATTATCAGGCTCAAGTTCAGTTTTATTGAATTAATGAAAATTCAAAATTCCTAAGAGTTTATTTATGTTGAAAAATATTATTATTTATATCCAATCAGTTTTTAGCAGAACGTATCAGTACTGATTTCAAGGCCGCTACACTTTCATCAGCGTTCAATTGTCCATCTTTACAATTTTCGTAGAGTGGATACTAATTGAGAAGAATATCAACTATTTAACCAGCTTTCAACAGAAATAGAATACGAGAATTAATTTTTAATTCATTTTTTATTCTACATATTGATACAATTCTGGTTAGTGCGAAATTCCCACATCACTGTTTGGAAATTACTAATAATCAACACAAACTCATAGTCCGTTGTCATCAAAGTATTCTAGTTAGTAATTTACGTTTTAGTTGTTTTTACTCTATATTAGGGAAATTCACATATTACTGTGACCCTTGCTATTAAGGTATTTATAGCTCGTGCCCAAGCGGAATTAATATTTTTATATTAATTCTCGTATTCTATTTCTGTTGAAAAACTGGTTAAACAGTTTATATTCGTGTATTTGTTTTATTATACCCTCTCTTTACTATACCTTCTTCTGTTCTCTATTATAAGAAACAAACACAATAAATACTGTTTCTGTACGAAATAAATACAGCAAGTATTAAAGCATGTAAGAACTTAGCATAATAAGAACCAAGCACATTAAGTAAAGACAAGCACTACTTAAACTATTTACTAAAATACTTAAGTATTTTTGTAAGTTTTATTTGGTTTGTATGAAATTTCGCTTTTATTTAATTTGATGTTAAGATCAAATTATCAACATATCAATAGTTGTATATACTTAGATAGGTATGTACATATGTATATTCCATAAAATTAACTGCTAAACTAATGCTAAAAATAAAAACCAAGAAAATGCTTAAAATACCCACATGGTAAAATAAGAACCTTGCAAAATACTTACAGAATATTAGAAAGAAAAATGTTTACTTTACTCTACTTATAGTGAATAAAAATGAGTAAATACAAATACTCTGAGCGTATAAAGAGAATAAATGTTTTGTTTGTTTTGTATTTACTTGCTTTGATCCGCTTTTGTACTTGGAATTACTCTGAGAATTTTTAAAAAAGCAAATGTTTTTGAATTTAAATGTACTTAATACCAATATTTTTACAGATATGGAAAGTAATGCTGAAGCATTGTTAGATGAACTGGTATAAAACTTATAGGCTTCGTTCACTGCGTATTAGCTGTCGTTTTGCAATTAAGTGTTGCATAAGTACCTATAACCCTACAAGAACAATGACGGTCATTTGATGCATCATCTGATGGGCATTGCTGATGGGTATACCCATCAGCATTCTCTATCATTTTATTAAGGGCAATATGAAAAAACTGATGTAAACATTCGTGTACGTGTGATTTTGTTTCTCTTTCATACTTGTGGATTTCGTGAACTATAGTAAAACATATATCTGAACTCTGCTCACTCCACAGTATTTTACTAATCAGATCTGATGTAAACATAGTCATAGATGCAAGAGTGTTAGTAAATAAGTTTTGTGTGTGTTAGTTTCCATCAGCAATTTCTTGTAGGGTAAGCTATTGATTTTTCATGTTGCTTATTTGCGAAGATGTTGCATGTGCATTTCTCTGTAGTTTGTTAGTATAGATATAGATATAGTAAAAATATACTACCGAATTTTGCAAATGCAATAATGCAAGACCATTTCCATAATATTGTGAATAGGGATAATATGTTTAACTGCAATATATATTTATTTGTAAAATATATTATACATATATTTTTATTGTAGTTTTTATAGATTTTCAGAAAAAGTGTTTCCAAAAATGCATATTTTGCTACATTGGAAAAAAAACTAAAGGATTGAATTTTTTATTAATTTCCATACAATGTATACATATATGTATAAATTCTTCAAAGTATTGAAAAACATGTAATCTATTTACATGTGACTTTATTGTGAGTTCTAATTGAAATATCTGATCTCCGTATTCAAAAGAAAGCTGTTTCATTAATAAGATTTGTTGATTTAAGAGTTTTGTTATGTTTTGCCTCTAATAAAATATGTTTTATTGGTAAAAATGCGGTTTATTTCATTTGACGTGTTAATGACACTTTAAACAAGATATATTGACGATAATGACGAATTTTGCCTAAAAATATGACGATATTACCTCTAAGAAATCTGGCAGCTATGCTTGTAAGCCATTTTTCTAGTGCTTGTGCAGCTCTTTAGTTGTTACCATAATCATAGTATATGGCGGTTATATGCACATATCTTATAAGAAAAACCCGATTATAAGAAAGTATTACAGAAACACCCTGACTTTTTCTATATATTTTAACATAAAAGTATTCTGTATAAGAAAACCGCTTAAAAGAAAAGAACTGATACAAGACATACATATGTATGTATATATATTGTTAACAAGAATAATGAAAATACATATTAAAAACATTTGTTATAACAAATTTTTCTACACGGCAAATATTTGGTTTCAAATTTAATTATTTGTTTTAGTTTTTTTTATGTCTCGTATTTACATTCATAAGTTTGTAGTTGAAGTTTATTATTTTTATAATAAAAAATATTGATCTCAAAAATTTATTTTGTTTTATTATATTATACATACTTTTACTATTAATATTAATAATAATAATAATAGTTCATTTAAACGAAACAAATTTCTTATATAAGTACAACGCTTATAATAAATAAATTCAGTTGTGTATAAGAAATAGATTTCTTATAAAAAATAATTGCATTAATGAAAAACACGCATATAAGAAAAATTTTCTTTAAATTTATTTACTTTCTTATATCCGTTATATACTGTATATTATTTTAAGATATTTAAAAGGAGAGTTTTATTTTTGCACTAAAAATACTATTCTAAAATTATTCAGCAGTTTTTTTTGGGTGTCGAGTAAAACGAGTATGGGATTGAGTACTCGGGACTTAAATATCAATTTGTAATTCTACTCAGCAATTTTTTGATAGTTTTTGCAACAAACCAAGAATAAAACCCCCAGTTGTTTGTTTTGTTTTCCCTTGGTTTTAACCTCGAGGCAACCTAATAATTATTGTACCGTTGCAACGCGTTTTCAAGACGTGGCACTAATGCATACAAAAGCAGATGGATATTAAACAATAGTTGCTTTTGTTTAAAACACCCTGTACTGAGTTATATGATAATTTTTTACATGTGTGTGTGCCAGGATATCCTTCTATCATCTCAAATGTAAGAAACAACTCGAGAGAGATACATACAAATGTAAAAGTTTAGTTATAGTTAGAAAACGAAAATCTAAGTTAAAAATTCAATTGTTAAAAACCACCCAAACAAATTAGCAGTATGAACATACCTACTCTCTTTTTAATTAAATAAGTCGAAGTGTATTTGAATAAAATAATGTTCGACATACTGCTGAAAGTTAAAAAAAATTATTTATATTACAATGTGACGCCCTTATTTTGAGAAGAGTTTTTGCATGTGTAAATTAATATGTATAAACCATAAATAAGATAAAAATTTTTGATAATTTTTAATGTAATGACAAAATATACTTAATTCAAAGGTCATACATAAGTACATTTACTACATAATTGCGACTATTTTATAAAATGTTTCAGCATTTACAAAAAAATAACGGAGCGAACTTCTTTTGATACGTATATACACACACACGTTGGAGTGTAGAATATTGCATTTATCCTGATAAGGAGAAAATGTACGTGCATAGTTAACGAAAGCGGAACTGTTGTATTCGCTTAGTTAAAACTCAAGTGTAAGCATGCATCCGATAGACCGTGTAAGTATAAAAAATATAGAATATTAATAAGTTTGCGGATTCTCAATATATGTATGTATGTACATAAATAAGGTTTTAATGTCATCGAAAATTCAGGGGTATACACATACATACATACATACATACATATCGTCCCCTCAATATAACAATAGCGTCTAATACGCTATTATATATAGCACATACGCTATTGTTATATTGAGGGGACGATATGTATGTAGTTGATATGTACTTATTTCCGAGACCTTTTGCATTCAACCTTTTCTTTGCTTATAAAAGGTAAGTGAAGAAAGCGGAATTGAAAAAGATGCACAACGACTCATGGATTGGCTTTTTTTATTTTTGCTTTGTTTTATTTTCGCTTTTAATATAACCATTAACAATTTTCCAAAATGTATTTTGTATGTTGTCACATTTGTTATTAAAGACTTATTTTAAGGTAACTGTTTTGTATAAAAAGGACCCTGAACTATAACTACAAATTATTGTTAGTATCAGTATAATTTGCATTTTAAAATGGTAAAACCGTTATTTTTTCTGAAAAAAAAACTGATAAAACTATGATTCGAACATACTGATATACATATGGATAAGCAAACAAATACATATGTACGTGTGTAATTATTTTTAAACTAATTTAAAAAGGAGTAATTCATCCTTTTTCCCATTTCATCCCATTTTCATAACTTTTTTTTGATTTGAAATCTTGCAGTTTGTCCCACAATGTTTTCCACGAAATAATGATTATGGCATAACTTCTTCATTAAAAGACTGGTTTATAAAGTGTTGTTGTTTTAGTCATATATGTTTTAACCTAAGTGATGTTGGATATTCAATAGTCTTTTGTTGCTTGATATATTAGCAAGGTCTAATTTTTTCTGATCATTATGGCTGACTTCCAAAACGTTCGTATACAAAGTTTGTATACAGTATTGCTACTGTATTTAAATCACATACATATTCAAAGTTCCGAAACAATGCAACAACTATAAAACCGATGCCTTGTTTGCTTTCTTACAGCGTTAAAAATACTTGGTGGCGGCGTTTTGAAATGGTATACATTGTATAAATATTGTACTGCGGCGTTATGAAATGTGATGCTTTGTTCAAACACAAAGCAATTGACGTTTTGGAAGTCAGCCTATATTATGATCTTTACCCTATATAAATATCAACCAATATTAATAATAAGCAGTTCGAAATACTTAAATAAATATAATTGTAGTTATAATTTCAATCTTTCGATGCTCCTAGATACGAACATCAACGTATAAAGATATATAATCAAATATAATTAAATAAATAAAATATGTATATTTTTTATTATTATGAATAAACGTTATTAATTTTTTTTAACTGTATTAATGTATAAATGAGAAATTAATATTATTAGGCATAAGTTCAGCTTTATTGAATTAATGAAAATTCAAATTACTATGAGTTTTATTTTGAAAAGCATTAGCATATAAAATCAGACTAGCAGAACGAATCAGTTCTAACGTCACAACAATGAACATAGAAGAAGACACTGACAATTTAAGCTCTAACTATATGTAGATTAGCAATATTATAAACATTAAAATTAGCTGTGTTATTTATAACCTTATAGTTTATGTGTTTTGGAAGTATAAAAATTTAAATAAAAACTTTTTTAAATCTCTTAACGTAGTGTATAAATACAATACGATTTCCTTGAAGAAGTGAACAACAAATTCACAAATCGTCGGGAAAATATGTAATAAAAAACTACGCATTTTTATTAACATAAAGAATTTTAGGCCTTATTAGCTTATATGAAATAAACAAACTCTAGAAATATATTTTTATTTTAACTTAAAATAAGAACAATTAATATATGTATAAGATTTTATTCGAGCAACTACTCAAGATTTTATGTTTTTAAAAATAAGAATTATTTGGATTTTTAAAGGAATAAGAGCAACTTGTCAGCAACCAAAAATTTTTTATTTGCTTTGTTTTAAACAAGAAGAACTAGCAGTCAAAAACATATGGAAATTCGTAAAGGGCTAACTATAATATGCTTAAGGTAGCTTATACTATGTTCACAAGAGAAGATGAAGCACTTGATTCGCTCTCTGAAGCATGTTTATGAATCTAGCTGTTCACACGACTCATGTACTTGCTTCGATTTGACAGTTCTCTTTTTAATAACAAATAAAATCTAAAATAGACAAAAAAAATAAGTTAAAATTATTACGCATTTTTAAAAATGCACAAACATATTTTTTGTTTCCATTGTTGTTTTATCTTTATAGTTTTAATTCAATTTTTCACTTTTAATTAAAGTTTTTGTTGTGTTTTTTGCATCTAGTTCAGATAAACTTCCGATAAAATTTAGAGAAGACAGCAATTTTTCATGCTTCGCAAGTAGATTCAATATGAATCTACATGCTTCGCTATCAAAATTTTGTATGACGAAGCATGTTGCTTCGCTCATGATTGGGGTGTGAAGCATGAATAGAGAGCGAAGCATGTTCCGTGTGAACGTAGTATTACGCTACTGTGCGAATACATATAACTAAATGTTGACAACTATAATGTGCTTAAGCTACTGTCTGAAAACAAAGAAAAGCATGTCAAATGTTTAAGCAAATTATTTGCGACTTTTGTGTGGCTATATTGTACTTATTTGAATTAATGACCATCTTCGCTGAGTTGCAAATATACTCGTATGTACTACTGTTGCTTAAAGTACGATTGGTTTCGGTGTTTGCTTAAGCAAATGACACTTGACGTAAAGTTCTCAAGTACACTTCTTTTTTTCCACATTTTCTATTAAATTTAATATGTAAACTATTTCGCCTTCTTTTTCCATTTTCAAAATTAATTTATTTTACGTACATACATACATATTTATGTATGTATGTATTTGTATAAAAGCTTATTCAATACGAAATGTGCGTTCAGTTTCGCACTTTGCTTAAGCAAATGACGTTTCATAAAACTTAACGAAAAGTTTCCTTAAGTTTATTATAGTTGGCCGCATACGATTTACATGTATTCGCATAGTTGCTTAAGCTGACTTAATCTAGCTTATGCATATTATGGTTGGGTCTTAAAGGGCCAATCGTACCTTGCTTAAGCAACTCAGCGAAGAAGGTATTTAAGTCAAATAAATACAATATAGCCACACAAAAGTCGTCAATAATTTACTTAAGCATTTGACATGCTTTTCGTTGTTTTCTGACAGTAGCTTAAGCACATTATAGTTAGCCCTAAAGACCTACTATTCAAAAACTATCTTCTTATTTTGCCAAAAATTGATTTTATGTCTACGTCTAATTAATCTAAAACCATAAACAAGCAATTTATTTTACGGCCTATTTCACTATGTCGAAAGAAAATTTCCATATGTTTTCATTCGTACAAATACATTTGATACAAAAACAAATTCTAAAATTTTGTTTTTGTATCAAATGTATTTGTACGAATGAAAATAAAATTCAAAATTCTTTCGACATCGTGAAATCGGCAGTTAATTTGTGTTATGTTAGAAATGAAATGAAAACCTTCACAAATAAAAAAGTACTAACAAATGCAACAGTTTCAACTATTTTCAATAAATAAACTTATAAGCAGCTGTTTGCTTAAGCAAGGTACGATTGGTTTCGGTGTTTGCTTAACCAAATGACACTTGACGAAACTTGACGAAAAGTTCTTAAATACATTATAGTTGTCAACATTTGGTTGTGTGTATTCGCACAGTTTCTTAAGCTAGCTTAAGCACAATATAGTTAGCCCTTAAGTCAAATAAGTACAATATAGCCACACTCAAAGTCGTCAATAATTTGCTTAAGCATTTGACATGCTTCTCGTTGATTTCTGACAGTAGCTTAATGCTATGTTTACACGGAACATGTGTAGTGTGTTTTACTAGTCACTACTGCATGCCGTCTGCATGTAGTAATGGCGTTTTCTTTTCTGAGTAAATGTTGCATTTATTCTGCCTTTGACATTTCCTTATGTTCTTTTCTAAAAAATATGTGTTATTTTAAAAGTGTAACGCATTCTTTTCTCATTATGTTCCCCTTAAAAAGAAAAGAAATGCTACATGTTCAACAGTCATTTCAATTAAAGGGGCATGAGTGCAGCATTATATTAACAGCTGGTTTTGTTATTGTTTCTGAAAAAAATATATTACCTTTTTAGTTAGTCTCTCGTGATAACACTGCGGAACAAATTCAGGTTAGCAAAAGTTAGGTCGATTCTGAGAGTGAGGGGTGAAAATAGAGGCTAAATTAGGAGACCAGTATCGCGCCTTTTGTTTATGTTAGGTCGAATTTTTTTTAATCGACCATCGAACTTTGCAGTCAAATGCCGATTTTCAGCATATTGTTTATATGGTTTTTTGGCTATAACTCGTCGACTAATTGATATTTTTTAAATCTGTAAAAGCCAAATTATTGCTAGAGACCTGAGCAACAATTAAATTTTTTTAAAAAATTGATTAGAAATGGGTGCTCAAATAAAGCAGTGATGCCAACTCAAAGTTTTGACACTCTATACATTGAGTCGTATGCTTAATATTGAAGTATTTAATGTACGAGCATAGTTAGTATATGCTATGGTGCACTTATAAGCATTTAATAAATAATTTTTCTAACATTTTGCTTCATAAGCACCACAAAAATTTTCTAAATCAATTTTTAAAAAAAATCAGTCTTAGGAGATCCGCCTTACAAGCTCTAAGAGTCTCTTTTACCAATTCTATTTAAATATCAATTCATATTTAAACGTAGTTATTCATTTTCACCAACATATTCTCTTTACACATTTAAAAGCTGTTTAAATAGGTAGCAATCTCCATTTAAATACTGATTTTGCATCTATATATATATTAAAAAAAAATTTTCATATTAAATAACAAAGGGCTACCATACTTTCTGGGTTTTATTATAGACGTTGGTGAAAATGGATTTTTTTTAAACAGAATTTAAATAGAGATCTTTAATTAAATTAAACTGTGTTTAAATTTGTTTGGTGAAAAAGACTCTAATGGCCAATAAATGAGTGGATATTTAATTATAATTTTACTTAATTTTCATAAAAATTTAAAATTCGTTTAAACACACTTTCATTTTTTCAGTCAAACTAAAAGTTCTTATTTAATTACGATGAAAATATGGTAGCACTACGTATTATAAAAAATTTCCCACAAATTTCCCAAAAAAACACCTGAATAGAGCAAATAAAGAAAAATCTAAAAAAAATATATTATTATTTTAGCTATAAATAAGAATAATTAAGAACTGCTGAAATGTTTTAAAAGAATAAGAGCAACTTTCAGAACGATTAAGAGGGTTATAGCGAAAAAAGATGCCAAAATTTTCTGCAACTTGTCAGCAGCCACAAATATTTTATTTGTTTTTTTCCAAACAAGAAGAACAAGCAGTCGAAAACATATGTTTAAATACACAACGTTGGCTATTTAATGTTGATTTAATATTGCAATGAAAAACAAAATTTTATATTTAAACGAGTTTTAAAAATAAATGAAACATTATCATCCACCAATTTATTGGCCCTAAGACTAAGTAAAACTAAAATGCAAACCTTTTTATTATTACATTGCGATCCTGCCAGTTTTCTCGGAGTGCTACTAGATTTGCACCCAGAAACAAGAGCAGAAGAGAGAGAGGGTCCGCCTAGCCAAAAGGCACCCCAACATGGGACTTTGGAGGAAAATAAAGGTCCGCCTGGCTAAGAGGCACCAAAAATAAAAGAAGGAAGACTGTCAGCCCAGACAACAATACAAAAAAAAAAAAAAAAATATAACAACAAAAGTGGTGCGCTAAAGTCGCACACTAGGGCCCGTAAGCGTTAACCGCTAGTGGCAAACATTTTTTTTGATTACTAAATAGTCTCGTAGCTAAAATCTTAAAAAAAAGAAACATTTTTATTTACAAAAACGCCAACAAAGGCACTTAAAAGAGAAATATAATTAAAATGTTACTTATATAAAACTTCAAGCTTATTAAAATAAGGCAAAAAGTCACACTTCAAGAATATTTTTAATTATTTTTAAATTTTTAAAAACAAATTTTATAACTTTATAATGGATACAAAAAATTGAACTTAATTAAAGATAATAAAATTGTAAATTAAATTAAATTTTAATAATTAGAATAAAATAATGAAAGAAATTAATAATTACATTTTACTTCTTAATAATTTTAAGAAAAATAATATAAATAAAAATATTATTATAAAATTAAAATGGAGAAAGAACAGTCGAAAGTTGAAAAACCAAATGCTAACGTTGAGCCGGAACTAGGAAAATATGTGTTGGGAAGGAGGATAAAGGGAGTAGTGTTTGTGGACATTCAATTTGAACCCTGACACACTGAAAGTGGCAGGAAAGACCTCTGCGGGGAGTTTATTCCACATACGAACAGTACGGCCAAAGTACGAATTCTCTCTGTAATGCGTGGTGCGGTTCACTGACATATCGACCACAAAGGGATGTGCTATTGATGAAGAGCGTGTTATACGTGAAAAGTGGCGGGTTTCAGGAACAAGTTCCCTGATTTCATTAGAGCACATTCCGTTGTAGTAGCGATAGAACAACGAAACACACCCAACATTGCGTCGATGCTCCAATGAGTCAATAGAGCTGGCTACGCTACTGTCACCGATAAGCTTCTTCGCCCTATCCTGTACGCGGTCGAGTAACTTCAAAATAGATTTTGAATTATTTGCATTAATTGCCCAATATTTCATTCTTTTATATTGTCCAAAATTTATTGACGTGAAAATATTATTTTTATAATCAAAACTATTTACCAATGAATTTATTTTGAACGGAAAATTAAGGTTTGTGGAATACAAAACTTTTAAGTAGCTCCTGTCTTACATTTACGAATGAAATAACACGGAATTAAATATTATTAATATGAAATTTATTGTTTTTGTTCGTATTTGTGCCAACGATGACTACATTTTTGTTTTGTTTATTCATTTATTACAAATCGATTTACTTGTCAAAAATTTTATCTGTTCAAATTTATTAACTCAACTCTTCTTCTTTCATATTTAAGCCAATAGCAATAATATAAATTATTAAATTTTCGGTATGTACAATATTAATGACGAATTTTAATTCGTTTGACTAAAATAAATTTTATGAGTCATTCGAAATAGAAAAAATTATTTTGTTTAAAAAAATTTTTTATGGGGCTATTATAATTATATTTCTATTGGAATCGGAAAGTTTACGAAATTACGTAGTTATCGGAAATTTATAGGATTTTTTCACTCCCTTTGATTTGAACTTATATTGATTTACATATGAAAATTAATATTATCAGGCTCAAGTTCAGCCCTCACTGAGTCAACGAAAATTCAAATTACCAAGAGTTTTTTTATGTTGAAAAACATTAGTATATTCAATCAGTTTTTTAGCAGAACGTATCAGTATACCGATTTCAAGGCCGCTACACCTCTCATCAGCGTTCATTTGCCCATTTTCACAATTTTCGTAAAGTGGATACTAATTGGGAAAGAATATCAACTTTTTAACCAAGTTTTCAAATGAAACAGAATACGGGAATTAATTTAATTAATTTTTATTCCGTTTTCACATGTTGAAACAATTTGGTTAAAAACTCTTAGTAATTTAAACCTTCACCAACTCAACAAAAACTGAACCTGAACCTGATAATATTATTATTTTCATATAATCTCTCTACCTTATCCCTTTGTCCCTAGTTCTGGCACAATCCATGACAAAAGTAGACGTCTTCTGAGTGATCCTACAAAAAAAAAAAAAAAAAAAACTCAACTAAAACATTGTTAGTAAATCATAATAGGATCAATCATTATCCTACAGTATATCTATTTTTGGATTTAAATAAAACCAAAAACCATTGAAAAAACAAACACAAATACTGCTTAAGCCATTTTTGGCTTGTATGTAGAAACACCCCGTCTTGGCAGGAATCGAACCTGCGAACTCGTTTAATAGAGTTGAACAAGATCCACTACACTACGGGATATCTAACGTTTTATAAAATGTAGTTTATTTACTTTAATTCACTTTAATTTAAATATTTGTTAAAATATTATAACTACAACAATATGGTATTACAGCAGATATATCAAAATTACAAGGCTACAAATCTACAAATAAGATGATATCTACTAAGCAACTAAATATAAATTATGTAGAAGAGTTGTTGTTTTGTAGGTACATAATTTTCCTTGCAGATTTGTAACTTGTAGTTTGGAGGAATTTTGCCACAGATCTGCTTAAATCTACTTGTGATGAAAACTTCTTAAGCGTCCTTGAAGTAATCTTAACATTTCATTACTTGAGCTTTTTAGAAAAATATACAATAGTCTCTAAATTACCAATTTATGTTTGTCGAGTAACTTCAAAATAGATTTTGAAGCACATGAGAGTTGTATTCCATTTTCGGTCGGATAAAGGTGGTATACATATTAAGGAGATCAGATGGAGTGAAGTATGTCCTACACCGTCTTAAAAAGCCGAGGCACTTGAATGCTTCTTTTGAGACATGAAAAATGTGATCATTCCATCGAACATCACAATGAATTTTCATGCCAAGAACATCAAGAGCTTCTGATTCCTCAATATCTATACCATCCATGTTTACAGATGGAGCAGCATGTCTGGTCATACGTCTATGTGTGAGCATCGCACATTGGGTCTTTCGTGCGTTAAAATTTACCCTATTAGCATGACCCCAATTTGAAATTAACAGGAGATCGCGATTTAGCGTATCATTCATATTTTGCCGCATTGCCCGGATCTCCGACGGTTGTGGCCTGTTGCTGAATGAATACGAATGAACTAAGCTGCTGTCATCTGCAAAAGAGTAGATAGGGTTAGAAGTTTGACCTAGAAGGTCATTAAGAAAAATATGGAAAAGGGTAGGAGAAAGAACGGAGCCTTGTGGTACCCCTGAATTTAACTTGAACTCGTTTGATGAGACCCCATCTACAACAACTCGTATAGTGCGATCTCTGAGAAAGCTCGATACAAATCGAGTGAAGCCATCACCGACACCAAAAGCAATCAGTTTTGACAGAAGTGCTCCATGCCACACTCTATCAAATGCCTTGGAAATATCTAGAGCCACCACTTTACTTTCACCAAAGTGATGTATGCTATTACACCACTTCTCCGCAAGGAAAGCTAGTAGGTCCCCCGTAGAGCGGCTCCTACGAAAGCCATACTGCCGGTCGCTAAGTAAACTGTTGAGCTCCGAATACTTCACAAGATGGAAATTCAACATACTTTCCATTACTTTGGAAAGCGCAGAACAAATTGCAATTGGGCGGCAATTTTCAGGGTTGTTGGCCTCCCCCTTTTTAGGGATCGGCGTTACATTGGCAACCTTCCAACACTTTGGAAATTCACCAGCATGGTACAAAGTGCTAAAGAGGCGTGCCATTGGACGTGCTAACGTCGAAAAGCACTGTTTCAAGACCAGTGCTGAGATACCATCCGGCCCAGGAGACTTGTTTACGTTAAGCTTCGCTAAAACCTTTTTAACTGCACGCGCTCGAAAGAATATTTTTGGCATAGTTACAGATACTCCCTCGAGAACTGGTAGTGGTTGACTGCTTTCCGGCAAGTGAGAATTTCTTGCAAACATTTCAGCCAGACGGTTAGCTTTATCAACCGGGTCAGTGAATACATGGTCATCCTTTAAAAGAGGTGGAATTGAAGAACTAGCATTATCCTTGACTCTTTTAACGAATGACCAAAAGCTCTTGCTACCCCGTGGAGCATCAAGAACTTTAGTACGGAGGCGCTGCTCGTACAAAGCTTTTTCGCGCCTTAGTACTCTGGCACATGAAGATCTCGCCTTTTTGCGCAGCGAATTAGTATCGGCGTTTTTATTATTACGTCAGATACTAAATGCTTCCTCTCTGGATCTGATTGCATTTCTGCACGTGTGATTGAACCAAGACTTAACTTTCGGTTTAATCAAAATTTCCTTACATGGAATGAATGTTTTCATTCCCAGCAAAATAATATTTTCTACCATTTTCGCCATGGCATCGACGTTATTGTCTAGAAAGCATAGCTTCCAATTAAAATGCCGGAAAAATTCGTTGAGCTCAGCCCAACGCGCCTTTTCGTACATATATTTTAAACGCCTCGTAGCTGATTGGGAGACGATGCGAAGATTAGAGAACGAAAAGGTGGCGGAAATGGTACAATGATCCGAGTTACCATGAGGTGCATTTACACTCACTTCGTACTTTTCAGGGTGCGAAGTGAGAAAAAGGTCGAGAGTGTTGTTATTGTGCCCTTCAACACATGAAATATGTGTTGGCTCATTCACTAGTTGCGCAAGGTCATTATGCGCGGCGAAAAGCTCAACATATTGGCCTTCTGGGGTTGTGTGGCTCGAATGGTGAAGCCAAGATGAGTTGTGAACATTGAAATCACCAGCAACGACAATTTCACTTTTCGGACAGCTCTCAAGGATCTTCGAAATGGAATCGGAAAGGGAATCGAAGTGGGATAAGGTTTTATCCCTTGCCGCGTTTGGACTTCTGTAAAGAAACCCGAAATGTAAATAGTGTGTCCTGATTTTGAATTTAACGCAAAGACAGCTAAATTCAGGATCAGACGTGCCTAATGGTTGCTGGCACTGGTACACAACTTCATTACGTATGCATATTGCAAGACCCCTGTGTAGATTAAAAAGTGATAGGAGGTGATAACCAGGTATATGAAAATCCTGTGGATCAGAGTCTTCAGACACCTGGGTCTCACATAAGGCGAAAACATCCGGCCGATGGAGACAAATGTGAGCATACACAGAGAAAAAATTGGACCTTAGCCCCCTAATGTTACAGAAATCAATTCTGAATTGATCTACCATAACAGTATGTAAAATTCAAATTCGGACATGCCAAAATTAAGATATAAGGCACAAATATACAGCCAAGGCATTAATCGCCTAATGCTAAAATCTGCTATTCATCAAATAATAATATTATATATGTCACCATAAATAAACATACAACCCATTTTTGTGTCAGTAAAAGATATAAATAGAAAAACTAATACAATATTAAAAATCACAACAAAGAAACAACAAAGTAATATCGAAAATATTCAGCATCAAACTAAAAATAATGATAAAAAGCCCAATATGACGTCAGAAGAAAACTGTTTACTAAAGGGAATCTTGACTTAGGACAAGTTTTCCGTAGGCTTGAAAAAGTGGCCGGTAATTATATATAATGTTCATTAATAGGAACATTGACCTAGGATAATTTTTCCCAAGGCTTGAGAAAGTGCCCGGTGAACAAATAGGCACCTAACGAGAAAATTTTAGAATTTATCTCAATTAAATAATTTATAAATAAAAGGGCATAAAAGCAGGGCTACTACTTAATGAGGTGAATAATATAAATGATAAGAATGCTCAGGCAATTCTTGATATAATGCTGAAATACCACGATGATCCGATAGAGGGAGGACATTGTGGAATATATCGAGCAATAGAAAAAATAAAGACGTATTACTAATGGAAAAATATGAGAAAAGACAGCAAAATATGTTAAATGAAGCTTTTCAAAGTATTGTACACATTAAAACTCTTAATAAAACTAAGAGCAGTCTATTAAGACACATTTTTTACTGCCATAGTATTTAAAAAAAATATATCTAAATAGGGTTAAAAGTTGACAATATAAAAAAAAAAAAAAAAAACTACGGGTAGCACTTCGGGAGTGCCGACAGAAGTGAAAACCTTTTGTGATTACAACAATACACGTGCTATTGCCAAAAAAATTATGCGTATATATAAACAATTATATAAATACATGCAACAAATTTAACCACTTATCAAAGCGTATGCAACAGGTGAGCTTACTAGCACAGCTGACTGAGCTCGCTTTATAGCAAATTTTCATACAAACTGATATAGTTTGAAGAGAGTACATAAAAATGGTTACAGTTTGGTACTCATACGTATTAAAATGCTTTTAATTTGTTTGTGTGTTTTGATATGAAGCGAGTGCTTTATACCAATAAAATACATGTTGTTTTTGGATTGTTGTACTTGTTGTCGAACTGCGCATACCTGCTAGTTTTTCCATGCCACTTAACAACCTAAATTTTTTTCGCTCGAAATGAAGAGAGCGCCTCTTTGTGTACTCTTCTTAATTAGTTTCGCTCAAATTGAAGAGTGCGCCCTCTTTGGTGCACCAAATAATGAGTGTTTTTCTCATACATGGCAACATCACTCACAAGAGAGGGCGCTCTCTTCATTTTGAGGGAAAAAATTTAGGTGTTGGCCCTTACTAAGGTTCTCAAATTGACTTCGACTGTTGTGCTAGATTAAAGTAACACACCACATTTTTCGTTAATCTATTACAGCAGTCGAAGTCGAATCGAGAACCGTAATAAAACCCAATATATGTAGGTTGTTAACTTCACTCCGACTAGGCATTCGCAAAAACAGAGATGCTACAAGCGTGACGGTGTCGCGAGTTCTGAGGGTTTGTCTCATCCAAAACCTTCGTACCGCGCCAATAGAAGTTTTCACTTCAAAAAGATAATAAGTGTGTTCGAGTACGCAAAAGTTTTTACTATTTTTTACTGAACTTTACTGCATTTTACTAAATTGCGTTCGTTTACACAAAATACAGTAAATGAGAACACAAATTGAGAGCGTAAAGTGACAGTTCTTAATTGAGAACTTGCAAATTTTTACTGCAGAAATTTTTCGCAGTAAAGTTTAGTAAAACAAGAAAACATATGATTCAAAAGGTAAATAAACAAAAAGTGTGCAATTTGTGACTAAAATTTTTAACAAAATAAAAATTTAAGTAAAAATTAAAAATTAAAATTGTGAAACAATTACCTACATGCCTTTTAATGGAAAATAAAAGTTATTTTAGTTTTGTGGATTTGTTTTTTTAATTCTTTGGAGTTGTGAAATTCTAAAGTACTTGAGTACTTAATACTGCATTTCTTTTTACGATAGTCAGTAGCAAAAGCAAATATTCATGTATTTTGAATATATTTAACCACACACAGATATGTAAAATCAAATAAAATGAAAAAAGAAGAAATGGGAAAGATTATATATATTAAATTGATTATATTTTATAAAAATATTTGTGTTTTAAATAGTATTTAATCGAGTACCGATGAATAAATTGTTCAAATATCCAAAAATGTAAAAATTTTTCAACACTACATTTATTTTCCATCAGCTGTTGCCTAAATCTTACGAATTTTTACAATTTTTCCGTTCGCGTACTTTTTTGGGCAAACATTTTTTTGGAGAATAAATTCTGCTGTTTACTCATTTATTACTCATTTACTGCATTTTACTGTAAAAGTAAACAAACGGACCTTATGTTTGATCCACTCAACAATTTTTCGGTAAGAATCATTTAAAACTGTTTTATTCTTGCCTAAAAGTCTAATGAAGACGTTCAATTTAGTCAAAGGTACAGAGTGAAAAGTGATTTGATTTTCAAATTAGTTCATTAACATAAAATTTATGAATATATGTATGCATACTAGAGTTGTCAATTATTCGCCTTCAACTTTGTTCGAATAATTCAAATAATTGATTTTGTTCGTTCGATCAAACGATTAAAGCTGAAAAGTTTTTCGATCAATCGATGAGAACAACGAATAAAAATCGATTTAAAAAATTTATGGACAAAAAATAAACATTTCATACAAAAAACTTAAAAATAAAATAGTTAATATATTTATTAAAAAAAATACATAAAACTATTAATTCAAATAAACATGCTTCATTCAGTCAAAAAATATCAAATGTTTTTTTTTGTGAAATCAGACAATTTGGGTTGTTCTTAAGAAATAATCTTTTACAAATAAAAGTTGACTCAATTTTTTAGCTTTCAAACGATTTTTGGTTTTTGAAATAAATCTTTCGCTAATTCGAGGTAGGTGATATTGTTTATGGTTTATGGTTTATCTAATTTTTCTGTTCTTTTTTTACATTTTTTCAAATATACCATATCGTCTAATTGTTAATTTCATTACTAGTAACATCTTCTTTATCATTACTTTCATCTGAATTATTGTGGTTACTTTCAACATATAATAATCTGGAGTATAATTTATTCTTTAGTTTCACTTTTTGAAGCATATTTTAAAAAAGTTTCATTGCTCGGAAAATTTCCAGAATTTAAAAAATATTATTAACGTATTTAAAAATTTTATACATCCCTCATTTATTCTTATTTTAATACGTTTTCGTAAATCTGTTGCAAAAGAATTATTAATTTTTTTGTTGTTGATCCAACAATTTTGTATACTTTAGGACACTTCCAAAACGAGCTCAATTTTTTGGCTTTAGTGTATTTCTAATTTATTCACCTGAGAGTGAAAAAACCCCATTCTTGAAAACTTTTTAACGTTTCATTCAAAACATAGCACGACTACTATGTAGGTATGCGCAGTTCGACAACTGCATAGATCCAAAATAATATGTATTTGGTTGATATAAAGTACTCGCTTTGTTTCATATAATACAAACAAATTTAAACATTTTTGACGTGTGCATTTTAAACTAAAAAAAGTTGCTCGATTAATTGACATTAATTAATCGATTTATTCGTTATTCGAAAATCGGCATTTTAAAATTATTCGAATAAGAGTTTCGTTTTGTTTGATCGATTAATCGAATTATTCTTAATCGGTTGACAGCTCTAATGCATACATATATTTTTTAAAATTAAAAAAACCCAAACCACAGAAAAAGTAAAACAAAATTTTAATTAAAGTAAAAATATAATATATAAGAAAATTAATCAGAAAACCCTTATATTGATTTTGGTTTTATAGGTCCGTATAAAATTAAGAAATTAGATTTAAGAAATAATGTTACCATAGTTGATAAGAAAACGAATAAACAACAATTAGTTCATAAAAATAGACTTAAGATATATAATAATAACTAACATTCAATAATATTGGACGTCCAAACTACTATAAAATTAGAATATAAGTACATCTACATAATTATTTTCTTTCTTTAAAAACAAAATAAATATTATATTACACTTATTCTTAGACTAATTAAAAACTAATGGTAAAAGAATGTCCATAAAACTAGCGATATATGAACATTCTTGTAAAAGGTGGGTGTAGCATGTGACCAACAGTGTGTAGTATGCATTGCGATTCAATAGTACCGCAACATGCAACCGTTGACAAACTGCAAGCAAGATATTTTATGTGACGGTAATTTGCCACTTGTACGTTTAATCAAGTGCAGCTGCACAATGCACTTAAATGAATCACATTTATTAACTGCATTTGTTTAATTGTAAATATAAGCAACACAAAGTAACTGTTGCATTTAGGTATGCACTCGTTGGACTTTAAAACTGTTGGAACACATGCCATACAAAAATCGTGGGAAGCTAAATACGCTTACCCAACAATAATATATATTTCTATTCTTTTATTCTTATGTTAAGGTACCCCTAAGAGTTATTCTCATAATTAGTATATAAGCCAATATCATTTATTTTAAGAAAGTTCAAAAAAAATGTAGATGCCATAATGGCCTAAGCCACTTAGGCCAAATCGAATCCTAGAAATAAAAAATATGTGTGGGTTAGGCCAAAAACGCATGTTACGTTTAAAATTTTTAAAAATCAACTTTCTTTTTTGTAATTAAAAATCATAAATTAAGTAATAGAGTTGACTTACGCCATCAGCTGTTGCGATTTTGTTCCAAAATGCATTTTATCAACCTTGGTTTCATAGTTTGTTTTGATTTTTGCTTCTACCCATTAAATCTCAAAGTGTAATTTGCACTAGACACTGCTTTTTTGTTGTTTGTGTTTTCATGTTTTTTCGAGCTTTTCGAAGATAATACGTATTCTCTACTTGCAGCTGATTATTATCACGTGTAAATGCAGCGTTAGTTAAATAGAGTATGGTAAAAAGAAAATAAGCAAGAAAAAAATAGTCCGTGAATAAACATGTCTGATGCTGACTCCATGAGTTTACAATTAAAGCAGTTCAGCTGAACCAGATATCGAAGTTGAAAGCAGCAATGAATTGAAAATATCTACTAGAAAACGGATTGCCAAGAAATCTAACTAGAAAAAACACGTAAGTAAAGTTCAGAGAAATTCCGGAAAATCTTATAAAACTGTGAAAGGAGTTATGAAGCCAGCTAAAACACTTAATGCACTTGAATGTCCATGTCCGTTAAATTGTTATCAGCATTTCAGTGAGAATAATTTGCGAAGTATTTTTGAAAATTTTTTATAAAATTGTTGATCATGATTTGCAAAATGCTTATTTATGTGGAAAAATTGCAGTAATTGAAACAAGAAGATCTTATAAAAACTCTATTGGCGAAAGCCGAAGATCTAGTGCAAGAATTTACAAACTTCCTGGAGTAAATAATGTCGGAATGCATGTCTGCAAAAGATATTTTAAGCAGATCTTACAAATAACCGATGGTCGTATTACACGTGCACTTAAGCATAGAGCACCTGGAAGTGTCACAACTACACCAAAATTGGACCAAAGAGGAAGACACCACCTCATAATAAGACCAGCGTTGAAGCTACAGAAATCGTGAAAGAATTTATCAATAAATTTCCAAGGTATAGCTCGCACTATTCAAGAAATAAGAATATTCAAAAAGAATTTCTCGCACCTACCTTAAACATATAGATTATGCACAGCTTATATCGTGGAACTGTAGAAATGGATAAAGTTGTATCTAAATTCGTTTTCACCAAAATCTTTTCAGAAAACTATAATTTGCATTTTCGAGCTCCAATTTCCGACAGCTGCAAAAAATGTGATTCTTTTAAAGTAAAAATCGAAGCCGCAGTTGATCCTTCTGAAAAGGAAAGGATTACGAGCGAACGAGATTTACATCACCGAAAAGCTGTATCAGCTGGAACTTGGATGCAATTGGACTCGCAACTTAACAGGGAAGAATATGTAGTTATAGCATTCGATCTTATGAAAACTCTGCCGACACCAGTCATTTCCACAGGGGTAGCTTACTACAAAAGACAGCTATGGACCTATTGGTATTCATGACCTTATCACGAACAAGCCATTCATGTCTACCTGGAATGAGGGAATAGCTTCACGTGGCCCACAGGAAATAGGGTCTTGCATTATGCATTACGTGAAAGCCAATGTCAAATGTAAGAACTTAATAATGTATAGCGAAATGTGGTGGCCAAAACCGGTACATAAGAATGAGTACTATTTGCACATACATTGTCAATAACTCGAACTTCCCAGTGGAACAGATAGACCACAAATTTTTAGTATCTGGCCACTCATTCCTACCATGCGATCAAGATTTTGGTCACATTGAAAAGGAAAAAAATATTATAAGGACATTTTTACGCCTGATGATTGGGATCGTGTAATCATCACGGCAAAAAAAAAGGGAACCATTTCACTTGGTAAAGATGACGGCAGATGATATTAAAAGCATATCCTTAATCGAAAAACTAGTGACAAACAGAAAAATCTCCGCAGACAATCCTTTAAAAGTTGAATGGCTTAAGATTCTGTGGCTTCGATTCCAAAATGCGAAGTCATTTATAATTCAATACATATATTCAAATAACATAGATTTTTTATTTAAAGAAGTTGATATTTCAAAGAGGAACTCCAGCAAGTTTTAATTTTGAATTGGAACCGCTTTATCCAGGAGGACGATTCATTGAAGCTGCAAAGTTTAAGGATTTACAGGAACTCAAAGAGTTCATACCTCCTATAAAGCATGCCTTTTATAATAATTTAAAAACAAATTCGATAGCCGAAGAAGAAGATATTCAGGAAGAAGATGAATAATTATTATTATTATTAATTTGTATTATTTAAAACGCTAAAAATTATTTTTATTATTTATCTGAAGAAATTTTGTATGTTTTAAGAAATGGATCCAAAATGGCCTAACCCTCAGTTCCTATCAATAAATTTTTTTTAAATGGATTCCAAAATGGCCTAAGCCATTTTAATTTTTGTATTAACTGTTTAAAACAGTCTTTATCTAAGTTAATTAAGACCTAATGATTAACCTAAAACAAATATTACAACTAATATTTATTTACGATAAAAAAAAAAAAAAATAAAAATATTTTAAAAACTTATTTTCTTTTAACTTCGTTTTTCTCAGAACCATTTTTTTGGGCTTAGGCCGTTTTGGCGCTGAGCGCCTCATATAGTGATAATAAAATTCAAACAGGTATGGAGAGATACATAACCGAGCTAAAAAGGGGAAGAAATCCCAAATCCGCTCAGATAGCGTCAACGGCGAAAATGCCTAAAGATGGGAAAAATAATATTAAAAATTCTGAAAATCGTTTTGCGATTTTGAATGACCAAGGCGATGAAGACTCAAATACAACAAGGTCGAGTAAACCACCACCCATATACTTAAGAGAACAGAATTCCAGTTTGTTGGTTAAAAGCCTTATCTCATTAATTGGAGAAAATTAGTTCTATGTAACTCCAATTAAGCACGGAAAAATCAACGAAACAAAAATTCAGGTAGCACAAGAAAATAATTAACGAAAAATAGTCTCAGATTTTGAGACTAAAAGCAAAAACTTTTATACATACCAACTGAAGAGTACTAAAGGCCTAACAACAGTAGTTATAAAAGGCAAAGATTCAAGCGTGGAACCAGAAGAGGTAAAGTCTGGCCTTGAAAATAGTGGCTTCAAAGTGAAAAATGTTTCAAACATTAGAAATCGGGAAAAAAATCCCCCAACCTATTTTTAGAGTCGAGCTACAGCCAGGTGACTTGAAAGTTAAAAAAATGAATCGCAACCAATCTATAATTTAAAGTACTTGTTGCCCAGAAGAGTTACAGTTGAGCTGCCACATAAAAAAACTGCAGTGCATGAACTGTGAAGAATTTGGCCATACCAAAACTTATTGCAAGTTGCCTACCGTTTGCGTTGTATGTGGTGAGTTACACAGTACCGCTAACTGTGACAAAATAAAAGGTGATACCAAGGCAAAAAATGTGGCAATTGCGGCGGAAACCACACTGCCAACTATAAGGGCTGCCCTCTTTATTCGTGTTTTAAATATTCGTCGAACAGAAAAACAAATGCTACTCCTGCTCAGCCCAACACCCCTTTCAACTACCCACAGTTTCCTCAACCGTCGTCTAGCCATAATCAATACTCAAATGTTTTAAAGTCTAACACGATTCTTAATCAACAAAAACCTAATAGTAAATTTTCACAATGTACAATGAACTGTAAATGTGCAAATAAAGAATCAGGGCCTAAGTCGTATTGAAGCCTCGATAGAGAGCCTAATAAAAACAGCAAATACTTTTGCTCTCAACATGTACCGTATGATGCAGGAAATGTTGAAAACGCAGTCCACCTTGTTGCAGGCTGTATTGAACAAACCGTGAACTTTAAAATCTGTTTTTGGAAAGCAAACGGCATCTGCCAACATAAAAATTAAATAAAATATTTTCTTCTGGATATGCACATCAATGTTATGCTTATCTTAGAAACACATTTGACGTCTCGAAGCTATTATAGAAATAGTGGATATAGTTTCTATGACACCAAGGATCCTCGAGGTAGAGCGTGTGGTGGCTCTTGAATCCTAATAAAAACTCGAATAAAACACTACCTGCTAAATGAACTTCGGGAAGAATATCTTCAAGCAACAAATATCTGTATTGAAAATTTGTATCAAAAGCTTGTGATATCATCTGTTTATGCTCCTCCCAGGTTTTCAATTTCAGAGAGTCAATATATATATAACTGGGGTCCCGTTTTCTAGCAGCTGGCGACTACAATGCTAAACACACATTTTGGGGTTCACGTTTAATCAGTCCTAAGGGGCAGATTATTCGCTGTGGCGTGCAGTCAGAGGACCGGTGATATGCAAACCTTCCTTAAGAGCTTCGAATGGTGACTGGGCAAGAACTGATGCTGAAAAAGGTGCTCTTTTTGTTAAACACTTACAAAAAGTATTTACCCCAAATATTTCTGCTGATATTGTTGAACTGCCACCAATCGTCTTTTTACCAGCAATTCGACTAATATTTAATATTGTGGAGCTTGAAAAGGCCATTACTAGTCTTAACACCAAAAAAGCCCCAGGTGTCGACAAAATAAGCAAAAAAATGGTTCAAGAATTTCCTTATATTGCAAAAAGAATAATACTATTAATTTTTAATGGTATTTTACGGCTGCACTACTATCCGGCAGAATGGAAGGTTTCGCTGATTACCATGATACCAAAGTCCGGCAAGGATGATACAAAGGTAGAATCCTGTCGGCCTATTAGTTTATTGCCAAACCGTAGTATGCATACACATGCTTTGTCGCGTTCTCATCAAACAAGTGTGTATGCACACGCCTTGTTATGCGTTCATCACAATTCTTTAACAAAAAGGTATCATGTTACTAAATTGTATTTGATGATAAATTAAGCAACAAACATACATACGTGTACACATGCATGCGTATTCCAATGCAGTTGAATGAATTGTAGGAAAACGTTTGCTCAGCATTTTATTTTTTTGTTTTATTTGTAATTTTGTTTTAAGTTAATATTTTATATTATTACTAGCCTATCCCGGTGTGCTTCGCTACCCCCCCCCCTTTTTTATAAAATAAAATTAAAAGTATTTATATATCCTATTGTGAAAATTTAATGACGATCGGTCCAGTAGTTAAGACTATATTACGATTTTTAATTTTCCTAAAAAGTGGCGTGGTCCCACCCACTTTTCTCCTGGTACGTATTCCAAATTATGCCAATACCATATGTACCAAATATCATCAACGTAGGTCAAAAAATGCCCAAAATATGGCGATTTAAATTTTTGGGTTATGTGGGCGGTGCCACGCCTCTTTGTCCAATCAAAACTTCATATAGCCTATTATTCCTTCTAGAGTCACAGTAACATGCTGTGAAAATTTCAGGAAGATCGGTCCAAGGGTTTGGTTTTCCTAAAAAAGGGGCGTGGTCCCAACCACCTTTCCCCTGGTACGTATTCCAAATTACGCCAATACCATATGTACCAAATATCATCGACGTAGGTCAAAAAATGCCCAAAATATGGCGATTTAAATTTTTGGGTTATATGGGCGGTACCACGCCCCTTGTCCAATCCCGCCCATATTTGCAGCAGCACTAAAAAAATGCATACCAAACCGGCTTACCAAATTTTGTTCAAATACCGTTATCAGGAGCAGAAATAATAGATTTTTAATTTGTGGTTTGTATGAGAGGTACCACGCCCCTTTGTCCAATCCCGCCCATATTTGCAGCAGCGCTTAAGAAATGCACACCAAACCGACATACCAAATTTTTTTCAAATACCGTTATCAGGAGCAGAAATAATAGATTTTTAATATGTGGTTTGTATGAGAGGTACCACGCCCCTTTGTCCAATCCCGCCCATATTTGCAGCAGCACTTAAAAAATGCACACCAAACCGACGTACCAAATTTTGTTCAAATACCGTTATCAGGAGCAGAAATAATAGATTTTTAATTTGTGGTTTGTATGAGAGGTACCACGCCCCTTTGTCCAATCCCGCCCATGTTTGCAGCAGCACTTAAGAAATGCACACCAAACCGACGTATCAAATTTTGTTCAAATACCGTTATCAGGAGCAGAAATAATAGATTTTTAATTTGTGGTTTGTATGAGAGGTACCACGCCCATTTGTCCAATCCCACCCATATTTGCAGCAGCACTTAAGAAATGCACACCAAACCGACGTACCAGATTTTGTTCAAATACCGTTATCAGGAGCAGAAATAATACATTTTTAATATGTGGTTTGTATGGGAGGTACCACGCCCCTTTGTCCAATCCCGCCCATATTTGCAGCAGCACTTAAGAAATGCACACCAAACCGACGTACAAAATTTTGTTCAAATACCGTTATCAGGAGCAGAAATAATAGATTTTTAATATGTGGTTTGTATGGGAGGTATCACGCACCTTTGTCCAATCCCGCCTATATTTGCAGCAGCACTTAAGAAATGCACACCAAACCGACGTACCAGATTTTGTTCAAATACCGTTATCAGGAGCAGAATTAATAGATTTTTAATTCGTGGTTTGTATGAGAGGTACCACGCCCCTTTGTCCAATCCTGCCCATATTTGCAGCAGCACTTAAAAAATGCTCACCAAACCGACGTACCAAATTTTGTTCAAATACCGTTATCAGGAGCAGAAATAATAGATTTTTAATATGTGGTTTGTATGGGAGGTATCACGCCCCTTTGTCCAATCCCGCCTATATTTGCAGCAGCACTTAAAAAATGCACATCAAACCGACGAACAAAATTTTGTTCAAATACCGTTATCAGGAGCAGAAATAATAGATTTTTAATTTGTGGTTTGTATGAGAGGTACCACGCCCCTTTGTCCAATCCTGCCCATATTTGCAGCAGCACTTAAAAAATGCTCACCAAACCGACGTACCAAATTTTGTTCAAATACCGTTATCAGGAGCAGCAATAATAGATTTTTAATTTGTGGTTTGTATGCGAGGTACCACGCCCCTTTGTCCAATCCCGCCCATATTTGCAGCAGCACTTAAGAAATGCACACCAAACCGACGTACCAAATTTTGTTCAAATACCGTTATCAGGAGCAGAAATAATAGATTTTTAATTTGTGGTTTGTATGAGAGGTACCACGCCCCTTTGTCCAATCCCGCCCATATTTGCAGCAGCACTTAAGAAATGCACACCAAACCGACATACCAAATTTTGTTCAAATACCGTTATCAGGAGCAGCAATAATAGATTTTTAATTTGTGGTTTGTATGAGAGGTACCACGCCCCTTTGTCCAATCCCGCCAATATTTGCAGCAGCACTTAAGAAATGCACACCAAACCGACGTACAAAATTTTGTTCAAATACCGTTATCAGGAGCAGAAATAATACATTTTTAATATGTGGTTTGTATGGGAGGTACCACGCCCCTTTGTCCAATTGGACCGAATTGTAAATATAAACCACCCGGGGCGCCACCCAAACGCATACAAAAAAATTTATGGAAATCGGTCCAGCCGTTTAGGAGGAGTTCAGTTACTAACACACTTTCAGAAGAATTATATATATAAAGATAAGAATAAATTAAATTAAAAGAAAAATTTATAAAATTACTATACATAAATTTTTACACGGTCCTTTATAATGAATAGAAAACAGAAAAAGAGGGCAGGAAAATAAAAATAGAAAAACTAATTAAAGACATTAAATTAAATTATACTTATGGAATGGCATGAAATACTTAACAAAGCCAGATTAATAAAGGAAGATTTTGACCGTTCTTATAAATGCCTAAACATTGACAGACCTACAAAAGAAAAAACAATAAAAATACATTTCGATAAACTTTTAGGTTGCTTAGAAAGAATAAGAACTTTATTTAATGTGCACTACAATAGACTTACAATTTCACACAAAACAGCAGCAGATGCATTCTTTGCAGATTTAAAAGAAAAAAATTTCAAGTTGGCAGCTAAGAAAGGGGTAGAACTTGACCTACCAACATCCATCCACGAAAATTCACCTCATAAATTCAGAACTAAACCAATAAATACTACAATGGGCCAAACAATAGTGGAATTTTTAAATACAGCCTCAAAGCTAATTCCAGACTTTGATGGCAGAGCAGAAAATTTACGTTCTTTCATAGATTCATTATCGTTACTAAATTCAATAAAAGGAGAACACGAATCCACAGCAGTATCCCTCATAAAAACCAAATTAAAGGGTACTGCAAGAAATCTTATCAACGATGAAGCAACAATAATAAACATTATAAATAAGTTGCAACAAACCGTTAAAGGTGAATCAGTAGAAGTAATATCTGCGAAAATAATGAACATTAAGCAAAGCAGTAAAACGGCGAATGCCTACTGCAATGAAATTGAAAGTTTAGCAAAATCATAAGAAAGTGCATATATAACAGATGGATTACCATCAGAATTAGCAACCACATATTCAACACAAGTCGCTGTAAAAGCACTTACCAAAAACTGCAACATTGATAAAGTAAAGCTTATCATGGAGGCAGGCCAATTCAATAGCATGAATGATGCTATAAGTAAATTTGTCAATAGCTGTACCGAAGCCACAGGCCAACAGAATGCCATACTATATTATGGGCAAAAATATAGACCCAATAACAATTATCGTGGCAATAATACACGGTTGCGTGGAAGAAATAATTTCCCACGTAACAATAATAGCAATAACAGCTATAATAACAATAATGACAATTATAACAGAAACCGACAAAGATATAACAATAACAACAATAGTGACAATTACCGCCAAAGATACACCAATAACCGTAGGAACAACAACTACGTAAGAGCAACAGAATCTAATCAAAATGATTCGGAAAACTCCGAATTTCCCCTAAGACAAAATCAATAAATATCTATCATCATGTTCAACTAAATAATACCGACACTACACTCACACTTTTGGTAGACACTGGTGCTGATATTTCTCTAATAAAATCAAAATTTTTCAGGTTAAACAAAATAAATACTAATGACACTACAGTTTTTAGTGGAATAGGACAGGGCAATATAAAATCAATGGGAAGTATATTTTTTGATCTAAAATTCGAAAAATTTTTAATACCACATAAATTCCAAGTGGTATACAATAACTTTCCAATACCATGCGATGGAATCATTGGAATGGATTTCATGAAAAAGTATAATTGCATGTTGGATTTTAACAAAAACAATGATTGCCTTATCCTAAGACCATTTAATATGCCACACACAATCAATATACCAATTACAAATAACAATAGCGAAATAACTTTACCACCAAGATGTGAAATAATACATCAAATAAAATTTAAAAATTTAAACAGTGAAATTCTAATTCCTAATCAAGAAATTGCACCAGGCGTCTTCATTCCAAACACAATAGTTAACACTAATGAAGCATACGTTCGTTTTTTAAACACTAATAACACTAACACCAAAATCAAAAAAAAGTAACATTAAATGATGAAACAGAACACGTCCGCAACTTGAAGCAAAAACGACTCTCAGAGAAAAAATGCCCAGAATTGAAGCGTCGGCTTCAACTTCATTCACATTTCCAATTTTTATCCAAAAGTCTTGTTTTTGTACATTGATTACTGCAAATTATATATGAAATCATGTTTATGCACTTCTGCAATCAATTTTTCGACAATATTACTCATATTATTTACAAATTTAGAAAATTATAATTATATTGCTCTTTCAAATGTTTTTTTGATTTTCTTTTGTTCTTATTTTTCTTTGGTTTTGTTTACAAATTGTATGAAATATAATAAAAGTGTGGTAGCATTGTTGAGAGAATTTTACTCTGAGAGTGAGAGCATAAGCAAAGTCACTGGCAAAATAAAATAGATTCTATCTCACGACTGCTTTCAGCCGCGTCTTTTATATGCCAAATTGTATGAAGAAAAACGTCAAGCCCCAGTTCTGTTTCATCATTAAAACCGAAAACATCTCTGATTATGATATAATAAAAGAAAATTTTAGCAAAAATATATCAAGAAAATCAAAAATACTAAAAATTTTGAGGGAAAATTTCCCGGAACAATTTAAAAATACATTAACAGAGTTATGCTCAACATACAGTGATATTTTCGGTTTAGAATCAGAAAAAATAACAATAAATAATTTTTATGAACAAAAGTAGAGGGTAAAAGATAAAGAACCGGTATACATTAAAAATTATCGTATACCACATACACATAAAGAAGAAATAGATAAAGAGGTCAAAAAGCTAATAGATGATCAAATTGTAGAGCCTTCGTACTCTGAGTAGAACAGTCCAATATTACTCGTACCAAAGAAATCACTGCCCAATTCTGATAAGAAAAGATGGAGACTTGTTATAGACTACAGGCAAATAAAAAAAAAACTAATTGCAGATAAGTTTCCATTACCTAGAATAGACGATATTCTAGACCAGCTCGGCAGAGCAAAATATTTTTCTTGTTTAGACTTAATGTCAGGTTTTCACCAAATTGGCTTGGAGAACAAATCTAGGGACTTAACATCATTTTCAACAAACAATGGCTCATACAGATTTACTAGATTACCGTATGGTTTAAAAATAGCTCCAAATTCGTTTCAAAGAATAATGACACTTGCTTTTGGTGGTTTAAAACCAAAATAGGCTTTCCTGTACATGGATGACTTAGTGGTGTTAGGTTGTTCAGAAAAACATATGGTTTCAAATTTAAAAGAGGTATTTGATTTGTGTAGAAAACACAACTTAAAACTTCATCCTTAAAAATGTTAATTTTTCAGGACAGAAGTGACTTATCTTGGACACAAATGTACAGACAAAGGAATATTACCTGATGATAGTAAATACGCAGTTATCGAAAACTATCCAACACCTAAGGATGCGGATAGTGCAAAACGATTCGTTGCATTTTGTAATTATTATCGAAGATTCATCAAAAACTTCTCAGAATATTCCAGACATCTAACGAAATTGTCCAGAAAAGGAGTACAATCTGAATGGACTAAAGATTGTGACAATGCATTCAAATACCTGAAAAAAGCTCTAATAAAACCCACACTACTTCAATACCCTGATTTCACAAAAGAATTTTGTATAACGACGGATGCAAGCAAACAAGCTTGTGGAGCCGTATTAACGCAGGAATATGATGGAAAGCAATTACCAATAGCATACGCATCAAAATCTTTTACCAAAGGTGAAAGCAATAAATCTACAATCGAACAGGAATTGACAGCTATCCATTGGGCTATTACACACTTCAGACCATACATATATGGTAAACATTTTCTTGTTCGTACTGATCACAGACCATTATCATATTTATTTTCTATGAAAAACCCAAGTTCAAAATTAACAAGAATGAGGTTAGATTTGGAAGAATACAATTTTACTATAGAATATCTTAGGGGAAAAGATAATTATGTTGCAGACGCGTTATCAAGAATAACTATTGATGACTTAAAAGATATAAATATAAAAACTAATACGGTGTTAAAAATTACAACAATATCTATGGCATATAAAAAGAAACAACAAAGTAATACCGAAAATATTCAGCATAAAATTAAAAATAATGATAAAGAGCCCAATATATATGTACCACTAAAGAACACTGACGTCAGAAAGTACTATAAATTGAAGATTACTCCCGTAAAATGTTACATCAAACGAGGAAAATCTGTTATTACATATATAAATATAAATGATTTGTTTACTAATGGGAATATTGACCTAGGACAAATTTTCCCAAAGCTTGAGAAAGTGGCCGGTAAACTTAGTGTAGAGACACTACAAATGGCACCCAGTGAGAAAATTTTCGAATTTATCTCCATAAATGAATTTAAAAATATGGGCAATAAATATTTAAATAAATTAAAAGTAGCGCTACTTAATGAGGTGACCAATATAAATGATAAGAATGCTAAAGCAATTCTTGATATAATGCTGAAATACCATGATGATCCGATAGAGGGAGGACATTGTGGAATATATAGAACAATAGATAAAATTAAGAGGTATTACTATTGGAAAAATATGATAAAAGACATAACGAAATATGTTAAATCATGCCAAAAATCAAAAACAGTAAACCATAATAAAAGTCCTATGACTATAACAGAAACACCAGAAAAAGCATTTGACACGGTGTATGTAGATACAATATGGCCATTTCCGAAATCGATTAATGGAAATGAATATGCAATCACTTTAATATGTGATCTTACTAAATATTTGGCGACAATACCAACACCAGATAAATCTGCAAAAACAATCGCTAAAGCGATATTTGAAAATTTTGTATTGACCTATGGTCCAATGAAAACGTTCATCTCGGACATGGGAACAGAGTACAAAAATTCTATACTGACGGAACTATGCACACTACTAAAAATTGAAAATATAACTTCCACAGCGCATCACCATCAGACACTAGGAACAATAGAAAGAAGTCATAGAACTTTTAACGAATATGTTCGTTCTTATATATCTGTGCACAAAACGGACTGGGACGAATGGTTAAAATATTTCACTTACTGCTTTAATACGACGCCATCAACGGCACATAACTACTGTCCTTATGAGTTAGTATTTTCAAGATTACCAAACAATTTTAGACAATTTGCTAAAGTAGATAGTGTGACACCACTATACAATGTGGATAACTATGCCAAAGAGGCAAAATTTAGGTTAGAAGTAGCACATAAGCGCGCGCAAATACTTTTAGATAAAAATAAAATAAAACAAAAATTAAATTATGATAGGACATAATTTTAAAATAGGAGATTTAGTTCTACTTAGGAATAATTCAGGGCATAAATTGGAAAATCAATATAAAGGTCCGTATAAAATTAAAAAAAATAGATTTAAGAAATAATGTTACCATAGTAGATAAGAAAACCAATAAACAACAACTAGTTCATAAATATAGACTTAAGATGTTTAATAATAACTAACATTTAATAGTATTGTTTGGCCAGACTACTATAAAATTAGAATATAAGTACATACATCTAAATATTATAATTTTTTTCTTTTCTTTAAAAACAAAATAAATATTATATTACACTTATACTTAGACTAATTAAAAACTAATTGTAAAAGAATGTCCATAAAGCTAACGTTATATGAACATTCTTGTAAAAGGTGGAGGTGTAGCATGTGGCCAACAGTGTGTAGTATGCATTGCGATTCAATAGTACCGCAACATGCAAGATTTGACAAACTGCAAGCAAGATATTTTGTGTGTCGGTAATTTGACACTTGTACGGTTAATCAAGTGCAGCAGCACATTGCACTTAAATGAATCACATTTATTAACTGCATTTGTTTGATTGTAAATGTAAGCAACACAAAGTATCTATTGCTTTTAAGTATGCACTCGTTGGACTTTAAACACATGCCATACATAAATAGTTGGAAGCTAAATATGCTTACCCAACAATAATATATATTTCTATTCTTTTATGTTAAGGTACCCCTAAGAATTATTCTCATAATTAGTATATAAGCCAATGTCATTTTTACATTTATTTGAGCATGTACTCAAGTATTTATGTTTAAAATTTTATTTATTAGTTGCGGGTTAGCAATATCTAGATATATATTTCGTTGGTAGCTATACCAATTCATCAGGTATAGAAAAGTAAACACATTCATAATGGAAAATTATTGTTGTGTGTGTTTGAAAAAATTTTTTAAAGGCTATTTTTATGCTTTGTAATTCACAAAATTATATTTGTGAGTTTTTGTATAAATAGATGAGCTTTGAATTTTTTAAAAATAAAGGGTAAAACATCTACTGATGAATTGGTATAGCTACCAACGAAATATATATCTAGATATTGCTAACTCGCAACTAATAAATAAAAGTTTAAGTTTTAAGTTAATTTAATTTACACAGCCTAAAAAAACTATTGTAATCTAAATTTATGAAAAAGAAAAGTAAAAATAAAGCTGAAGATTTGGCATTAAGGCCAGATTGGAATTAACAGACAAACTTGTTGCTTCATTTCAATCTCCAAAATTGGCGTATCTCCGCCGCATAAATATAGATTTATTAGCCGCCATACTGATTTGCGTGTCCAGCCGCTCAGCAATAGCCGGACTAAATAATTAAACGTATCCTTAAGATATAGGACTGGTATATCCGAAATCAGCGAATTCACAAAGATCTTGATGTTCCGTTGGTGAAGACAGTATTTTCTAAACACGCGAAAAAATATATTAAAAAACTTGAGTTGCACCCAAATCCACTTGCGCGAGTTGCATATGTACTTTCGCAACCACCCCTCGTGGACATTAATGAAATTATAACTAAATATAACAAACAAAATATAGGTTAAGCCAACGACACTTGTACTTTCGCAACCACACCTCGTAGATATTAACGAAATTGTAATTAAATATAACAAACAAAATATAGGCTAAGCCAATGACACTTTCTGATATAAGAGTGTCTTTGGCACAAGCATAAAAACAGAATGTTTACTTTTTATACTATTTGCTTTCTGAAATTTGATTCCTCCTTCCGTTGATTTCATTCATTGTATTTTTTATTAAAAGAGGCCAACGACAATTATATTACAAAGTTGTAGAATAAATAAAAAACTAAATTGTATCGTTAAAGAAAACTACAAACCAAATGATTCAATGAGTAAGCAGAATTGATACAAAGAAATTTTACGATCGATTTTATTGACACAAAAAAATAGAGTTCAGTCTTTGAGAGTTTAAAAATCAATTCTGCTTGCTCAACATTAACCCATAGAAATAAGTTTTTAGGCTAAGAAATATTGTATAAAAAAGAAATTTAATGAATAAAGAATCAGTTGATATTGATAACTCAAAACAATAACTTCAAACACGTTACTGGCGCAGTCGAAAAAGCAAGCTTACTCTAAAGAATAGGCAAAAAGAACCAACGACAAATAATTATTCCAAAGAATAATTCGAATATTTTAATGAAGTTAATAAAATAAATAATTACAATAAATAAAATCGGTTTTTTCATACAAAATTCATACAAAAAAAAAAAAAAAAAAAATACAATTACCCTTTTGAATAAGAAATTCAAAATTAAACTACTCGTGTTGCATATTTCCTTAATGGGATTCGCAGTCATCTAACAAATAGAACGATAACGAGTGTTCAAGTGAATTTTAAAATAAAAGAAAAGATAATAAAACGATTTTGTGAAAAAAAAAAAAGGATCCATTCTAAATAATATGATGTCGCGACAAGAGGATTTCGATGCCAATCGGCAAATCAACAACGAGGAGCAAAGAATTGGGGAATTGGAGACGGTGATAAGACGTCAAGAGGAAAAAATACAGCAGCAGCAACAGCAGTTGGAACAACAACAACTAGAACTGCAACGTCAACAACTGGAACAACAACGAATACAACTACAACAACTGCAACCTCAACAGTTTCAGCAACAACAGCTGGGTCTACAAATAAATGCACAACAGCAGTTCATGATGAAACCCAAGGATGTTATAGAGCAGTTCAGGCGGATACAACCTTTGAGCCGTAGCATTGGTGTGACATCCTTTATCGATTCTGTGGAGCTGACCCTTGGTTTGTGTAACAACGATCAGCAGCTGATTGATTTTGGTCTAAAAATTGTCCAAAACGAAAAAATTGTTGGAGAAGAAAGAAAGCGGCTGGGAGATATTGGCAATATTACCTGGGACGAGCTGAAGATGAAAATTTTCTATGTGTTTCAACCCAGAATTACGTATGGAGAAGTTTTTAATCGCTGCAGAGCAGTTAAGGTCAGTAATTTAGATGAATTATTTAAGTATTTTGAAAAGGCAAAGTGCGATTTGAATGAACTCTACGCATTTGACCCCCTTAAACCTAACATGTATAGTCCTAAATGTGTTGATAGAGATTTAGTAGACATTGTACTGGAAAAGATCGACGGGACTGTAAGAGCTAACGTAGGTCCGAACGAAACACTACAGGACATTATAATTAAATACACAAAACTTAAACTGCTGTGGGACACTAGGACAATAGACTATAAACACAGACTTAATAGGAGATATCCCCAAAAACCCATTTACCAAAGCAACTACAAACAAACAAATACACAAATAACAAATGGTAATAAAAACTACCAAATAGAACAAAAATACCAACCAGAAAACCACAATCACTTATACACACAAAAAACTAATACATTTAACAATCAGCGGAATGAACAAAATCCATATCCAAGTAATCATAACAATAAGTCAAGACAAACCCGTCAATCCCATATGAGTGTGGATCAGTCTAATTTTGCTCGAAGAAATAATCATATGGAGATTGATAATATCGAACAAAGTTTTGATGGTGAAGTAAATTTTACGACACCGCCTCCAGATCAAAACTGCCAATAATAATAATTAACATAGGCAAACAAACATTAAAATGCCTAATAGACACCGGGTCGGACACAAGTATTATCAAGCCAACAGCACTTCGTGGTTTTAAACCACAACCCTTAAAGAAAAGTCTAATATACAAAACAATAAACGGTTTGATTAAAGTTACACACTACTACAACACACCAATACCAAAAGAATTTAACTCAGCAGGAACAATTTTATGGAAAATTATAGATTTCCAAAGCAATAATTACAATGCAATTATAGGCCAAAATTTTTTGATTCCATTTAAAGCGAAAATTGATCTATACCACCGTTATATCGAGGTATTCGGGAGCAGGGTGTTTTTTCAGAATAATTGTCAGCCAGTGGCTTACGAGGAAATTCGGGTAATGGAGCCATTAAAGGGAAAGAACATAGCCGAATCTATTGATCTTGGCCATCTGAACAGCGAAGAAAGGGATAAAATACTTAAAATACTAGATAAATTTGCTGATGTTTTCTACAGAGAAGGAGACAAATTAACAGCAACGGATATCGTGGAACACGAAATTAATACAAAAACTGACAAAGCCCTATATTCAAAAATCTATAGATACCCCCAAATTCATGAACAGGAAATAGAACGACAAATTAATGAAATGTTAGAACAAAAAATAATAGTAAATAGTAGCTCACCTTACAATAGTCCGCTTTGGATTGTACCAAAGAAGATTGACAATTCAGGCAGAAAAAAGTGGCGTTTGGTTGTCGATTACAGACTCCTAAACAATAATACTGTTGATGACAAGTTTCCAATCCCAAATTTAAATAGTATACTAGACAAACTAGGAAGGTCGCAATACTTTACTACCTTAGACCTTGCAAAAGGCTTTTATCAAATAAAAGTAAATGCAAAAGATAGAGCAAAAACGGCATTTTCCACCCCATTTGGACATTATGAATTTGTCAGAATGCCATTTGGATTAAAAAATGCTCCATCTACATTTCAGAGACTTATTAATACTGTCCTAAGGCAGCATATCAACAAAATCTGTGTCGTCTATATGGATGACATACTTGTTTTCGGTACTTCATTGGAAGAGCATATATGTAATATAAAATTGGTCCTGTCAACTTTAAGACAGGCAAATCTAAAAATTCAACCAGACAAATGTGACTTCCTTAAGAGGGAAACTTCATTTCTGGGGCTCATACAACGAAATATTTAATAATTTACAGTTCCATAGCCTCATTATGAAACTAAAAATTTTAGAAGAAAAAATTGATCAAATCCAAGATAATATAGCATCCGCAAAATATAATATATTCCATCCCTCAATACTGACGTCTGAAGAAATTGAAAAGAATAATATCGACTTTTATAAACTCAAACTCATTAAAATGGGAGTACTAATTTTTGCAAAAGACACAATAGTTTTCGCTATCAAAATACCAGATAGTTACATTCATTCAACAATTAAGTTAATCATTCCATTACCAAACGAACAAAAACTAGAAATACACCAAGACAGAGAACTAGTAACAGAAATTAATGACGTTTATTATACATTTGAACAAGAAAAATTACTTAAAGATCTAAAAGTTAGCAAAAATTGCATATTCTATGAAAGTTGCTATCGGGTTAAAAATAACAAAACGTTAATAGAAACGCTTACTGATGACACAATCTTAATAATTAACGCAAAGAATATTTCGATTTATCATGATTGTGAAAACAAAAATAATATTAACTTAAATAAAAACTATGTAATCACATATAATAATTGTACTTTAAATATCGATAATAACAAGTATACAAATAAGAAAACAGAGTTTTATGATAGAATTATAGACCTACCTATAACAAAACATGATTTTCCTCGCAAGTTAACTTTTGATGAAGTTGTATTAGAACATATTGAAAATGTAAAAGAAATTAAAGAAATCAAATTTAAAAATGAAATTATGTTGTATGGTGGTCCAACTATTTTAACAATTATAATAATTACTGTAATAATAATAATAATAATATGTATTAAGAGAAAAGAAACAATTATAGTGAATGACAGAATTCAGGAGAATCCTTTATCCAAGGGGGGAGGAGTTGCATATGTACTTTCGCAACCACCCCTCGTGGACATTAATGAAATTATAACTAAATATAACAAACAAAATATAGGTTAAGCCAACGACACTTGTACTTTCGCAACCACACCTCGTAGATATTAACGAAATTGTAATTAAATATAACAAACAAAATATAGGCTAAGCCAATGACACTTTCTGATATAAGAGTGTCTTTGGCACAAGCATAAAAACAGAATGTTTACTTTTTATACTATTTGCTTTCTGAAATTTGATTCCTCCTTCCGTTGATTTCATTCATTGTATTTTTTATTAAAAGAGGCCAACGACAATTATATTACAAAGTTGTAGAATAAATAAAAAACTAAATTGTATCGTTAAAGAAAACTACAAACCAAATGATTCAATGAGTAAGCAGAATTGATACAAAGAAATTTTACGATCGATTTTATTGACACAAAAAAATAGAGTTCAGTCTTTGAGAGTTTAAAAATCAATTCTGCTTGCTCAACATTAACCCATAGAAATAAGTTTTTAGGCTAAGAAATATTGTATAAAAAAGAAATTTAATGAATAAAGAATCAGTTGATATTGATAACTCAAAACAATAACTTCAAACACGTTACTCGCGCAATATTCTAGAGTATAGTGACCACAACCGGCGGAGGAGGCATCCCTCCTTTAACTCCCTCCACCTTTCTCTCAGCCGTACACGAAAGATGTAAAACAACATAAATCAGCCGTTGATACTAAAAATTTTGTTTAGCATTGGCTAAACATTTTTAGATTTAAGATTTGAACAACTTATTGATGGTACAATTTATAATTGAAGATTCAATAAATAAAAAATTCATAATAAAACAGGCAAAATAGTTTTTAAAGAGCTTTAAAAACAACACAAAACAAATAATTTTTAACCGACTTCGAAAAAAGAAGGAAGTTACCAGTTCAAGGGGAAATTTTTTTTAAATCTTTGAACCTCCATAAGTCTATCATTTATGAACTTCCAAAATTTGTTTGAAAGGGGTTGCTGCAGTTAGATCCCATAATTTCTTAAATCGGGAGCAAGTTGTTCCGCCAAATAATGATTATCGAATAACTCCGATGTTTATAATTCTTTTTACTTTTTAAAGGATTTCCTGAAAATTGGATCGCATATAATTTTGATCGAATTCGGGTGAAATTCCTCACCCTATCTATCTATCATTTATGAACATATTTCCCAAATGGGGATTTTCGTCAATTTTCTGTACAAAATTAAAATTTTTTAATTACAATTCTGCTACTAAATTCCTAAATTTCGTAAAACATTTTCCAATTTTATATGATTGTATTAAGATATGGATATATATCCATATATTATATATATATATTAGGGCGGGTTAATTTTTTTTTAATGAAGCGTATAGCTAATATGTAATCTATAGGTGATTCTGAGAAATTTTGCTCAAGAGACCATAGCTCTAAGTCGGATTTGGAGCCCCCAAAAATTCAAAATAGATATTTTTCCATATATACATAGAACAATTTAATTAAATTCGTCATAAAATCGGATAGAATTATAGAAGATTTCTTAATCTGGGCTTGTTTGAAAGGTATTTTTATCACCTTTCAGAATCTGTATTGATACCAATATTTTTTTTTATTTTTAGTAGAGATATTAGGAATTTTTTGTCGAAAAATAGCCTAAAATGAACTTTTAACTAATAAATTCTGAATTTTCTTCGAGTTTTTTCGAGATTTTTTTTTGCAGATTATGAAAGTTCAGATAATTTTCAACAACTTTTATTACGATAAATTTTTTTGTTTTCGAACTCCTTTTTGTAGAAAAATCGATTTGAAAAAATCAAAATTTTCAAGGTTTCAACAAAAAACACTATTTTTACATTTTTAATTCAATTTATTTTTAAATATTATTCTCGACCTACAATTTCATGTTTTAACGTGGTAATATTATATTTTAAGGTCCTTTAAACTTTCCATTCGGGGAGTTTTCTAACGACTTTGTAATGTCACTGCCATAACTCCTTCACGATTCTTTTCTATAACTCGTTTTAAAACACTCGTTAATACAAGTACATGCCTTTCTCTTCCTTGTGTGTGCATTGGAATTTGTGGATCAGCCAGTGGTGGTGGTTCATAGAAATCTAAGTATTCTACCAAGTGATCATATGGAATCTGTCGAGTAAATGCTGGTTCAAATAATATATCGTCGTTATTCATATCAACCATGTTGACATAATCGGTAGCATCGAAATTTAAGATATATTTTTTGTACAATCTGAGTTTAGTGTATTGCTTTTCGATCATCAAATAACATTGTTAATAAGATATTTTCTGGATGTGCGTAATATGAGTTGTTTTGAATTACACCATCTACAATATTACTAAAGTTTGGTTGTAAGTATCGTGTCCAACGTATAAATTATAATAAAAGTGCACTGACGTACACAACAGAGTTATAAAACTTCACATTGAAGTACATTGGCACATAAACTGTAATAATATAAACTGCCAATCTTTCTATTAATGATTTCAATATTTAATTTACAACAAATTTTATACGAGAACATTTTGTTTTCAAATTTTGCCCGATCACTTAAAAGAAATAATATTGTAAAATGTCACATTTAGTAGGCAAACTAAGATCATTTAAATCACTTCATAAACCAAAAACAACAATATCTTGATGAGGCATGTTAGTCAATCTAGAGTCAAAACTTGTTGATGTTGTTGCTTCCATTTGCGAAGACACCCCAGACGATGTTGATGGTTCTTGTTTATTCATAATAACTTTGATATTATCACTGCACTCTTTGATAGTGTCACTCTAAATTTAAAAATAAAAAAATATTGGTATTGTGATAACCGAGTTTTTATTTAAGTATTTTGGCAAACTGCGTGCGCATTGAACGATGAACGATTAAGGAAGAAGGAAACGTCATTATTCAGTGTTACAAAGTTGTTCAATATAACATTGCTGCCATTGACGATTTATTCTACAGGTATCAATAGAGATTCTGAAAGGTGATAAAAATACCTTTCAAACAAGCCCAGATTGAGAAATCTTCTATAATTCTATCCGATTTTATGACGAATTTAATTAAATTGTTCTATGTATATATGGAAAAATTTCTATTTTGAAATTTTGGGGGGCTCCAAATCCGACTTAGAGCTATGGTCTCTTGAGCAAAATTTCTCAGAATCACCTATAGATTACGTTTTTGCTATACGCTTCATCAAAAAAATCGTTCCTTACAATTTGACCCGCCCTAATATATATAAATATAATATATATATATATATATATATATATATATATATATATATATATATATATATATATATATATATATATATTATATGTGTATACATATGTTTGTTCATATATAAAAACTTGAAACGTTTATGTTTTCACTTTCAGACTATAAGATAGAAATCAAAATGACTTCCTACATAAGCTTGGCGTTAGCTGCAAATGGCCCACCGAATATATTAGAACCACTTTTACCATCATTCAGAACGACGAGTACTACTTCCACTACCACAACATATGTTCCTTTATTATCTAAATCTAATTTTAATGGTATTAAAATGTCGGAATATCTGGACAATATTACAACAGATATTTTTGGTAGAAACGATAACGTTTCCAGCCAAACAAATTTCACAAACATGATAGACAGCCGAGGTCTACGCTATTCTTTGTCTTCAATGATTATAATGGGTGTTATTGCTGGAGTACTAAGTTTACTGACTGTAGTTGGAAATGTAATGGTGATGATTTCTTTCAAAATTGACAAGCAACTTCAAACAATTAGCAATTACTTTTTATTTTCCTTGGCTATTGCCGACTTTGCGATCGGATTAATATCCATGCCTTTGTTTGCTGTATCTACGATTGTCGGATACTGGCCGCTGGGGCCTCATGTTTGCGATACGTGGTTGGCATTAGATTATTTGGCGTCAAATGCCTCAGTACTAAATCTCCTCATAATAAGCTTTGATCGTTATTTTAGTGTCACAAGGCCGTTGACATACCGCGCAAAAAGAACGACAAATAGAGCTGCTGTTATGATAGCTGCAGCATGGGGAATAAGCTTAATTTTATGGCCTCCTTGGATATATAGTTGGCCCTACATAGAAGGTAGAAGAACGGTGCCACAAGACGAATGTTACATACAGTTTATTGAAACAAATCAATATATCACATTTTTAACGGCGCTAGCTGCATTTTATTTTCCCGTTACAATTATGTGCTTCCTATATTACCGCATTTGGAAAGAAACGAAAAAACGACAAAAGGATTTACCTAACTTACAAGCTGGAAAAAAAGATGCATCAAAACGGTCTAATTCAAGGTAAATTTTTTACATAAAACGTCAAGACTTTTCAGTATTATCAACTGTTATGGCCTTAACTTTAGTTTTATTTGCTATATTCGTAGTATTCATAAACGTTTTATTAGAGACTAATATGCAAAAATCAATAAAGCAATATTTACAAACGTTTCATAGCGCTATTAAGCTGCAATTAGATATTAATAAACTCAAAAAATTTAGTGTAGGCATCACCAATTCTTATTTTGAAAGTGTGAAAAATAAACATAAACTGTGAATGTTTTAAATTTAGTTTCGGCACTCGGTAAGCTTAAATAAAGTATAATTTTAATATAAGTACGCTAAGTAAAATATATTACAGATAATATCCGATCCGATTTTGATGCTTAAGAAGCAGTTTGATTCGATATCGAGTTAAAATGTTAACAGTGCAGAAATCATAACGATGGTAAAACCGGAAGTAGAATTGAATTCAAGAGGCACAGGGCCATCTGAGGAGTTAAAGCTTTTGGCTGCTTTGCGTTGTTGGGAACCCACAATTTCCAGAATTTGAGCAAGAGTTGCTTGCTTGGAGCAAGAGTTAGAAAAGACAAAATCAAACTGCATGGGTCTTTCACGGACGAACAAACTCTAATGAGAGATTTTATTGCAATAAAAAATTTTCCAGGAGTTATTGGGGCCATAGATGGAAAATAAACTACAAGGGTTACTACTCTCTAAATGTAAAAGTAATTTTTATCCTTCTAATCTTTTTGAAAAGTAATGGTGTTGTACATATAAAGTTATTGTTAGCAATATTTAAATATATATTTCGTTGGTAGCCATACCAACTCAGCAGTAGATGTTTTACCCTTTATGTTTAAAAAATTTTAAAGCTTATCTATTTATACAAAAACTCACAAATATATGTATATATGTATATATATATATATATATATACCTATATATATTAGGGCGGGTTAATTTTTTTTTTTGATGAAGCGTATAGCAAAAACGTAATCTATAGGTTATTCTGAGAAATTTTGCTCAAGAGACCATAGCTCTAAGTCGGATTTGGAACCCCCCAAAATTTCAAAATATATATTTTTCTATATATACATAGAACAATTTAATTAAATTCTTCATAAAATCAGATAGAATTATAGTAGATTTCTCAATCTGGGCTTGTTTGAAAGGTATTTTTATCACCTTTCAGAATCTGTATTGATACCTGTAGAATAAGTCGTCAATGGCAGCATTGTTTAATTGAACAACTTTGTAACACTGAATAATGACGTTTCCTTCTTCCTTAATCGTTCATCGTGCAATGCGCACGCAGTTTGCCAAAATACTTAAATAAAAACTCGGTTATTACAATACCAATATTTTTTTTTTAATTTTAAATTTAGAGTGACACTATCAAAGAGTGCAGTGATAATATCAAAGTTATTATGGATAATCGACGATTATGACGAATTTAAATAATTGTTCTATGTACATATACATATAAGGAAAAATTTATATTTTGAAATTTTGGGGGCTCCAAATCCGACTTAGAGCTATGGTCTCTTGAGCAAAATTTCTCAGAATCACCTATAGATTACGTTTTTGCTATACGCTTCATCAAAAAAATCGTTCCAAACAATTTGACCCGCCCTAATATATATATATATATAATATATATATATATATATATATATATATATATATATATATATATATATATAATATATATATATATATATATATATATATATATATATATATATATATATATATATATATATATATTATATGTGTATACATATGTTTGTTCATATATAAAAACTTGAAACGTATATATATATGTTTATATATGCAAACAAAAACAGAACTCTAAATGAGTTCGTCTTGTAACAACAACAATAAACCTACAAGAGGTAGGAATGTTTAACTAGCTTTGGTTGCTGATGAAGACAACAAAAAAAAAAGAAGACATGTGGCACAGCATTTTTTATCAACTTATGCAATTATTATTATTACGTTTTGTTTAATAACTCCTTTGTTATTCTGGCAATACTGTATGTTAATGATATCAATATGATATCAAATGATAATGTTAATCAATAGCATACCTTACTCCACGTTCAATAATTATTTCCGAACATAAGCAATATCGTCGGCAGATTAACTGCATAATTATGTTCATGTGTAAGCTTATGTTGAGAGCTATAGAACACGTATTGGGTGATGAACATAAATTAAACAAATTTGCTGTAAATGGTTGTATGAAAATTTAATAAATTACTTTTTGTTTGAAAAATAGGAATCTATTTGCGGATATCAGTATTATCAGTAAAGTCCTTTTTTTATTTTCATGTACTTCGCATGAAATGCATATTTCAGAAAACTAACATCCAAATTTGACAGTTTTTGTTCAACATAATTGCTTGGAAATAAATGCGAACAACTATTTCTCAATAAATGTTTAAATAAATGTTTTTGCGGTCCACACGTGGACATATGGTGTTGGAAGTAGAATTTGACAGTTGAGAACAAAATTATTTCCAAGTTTATTGAACGTGGAGACCCCCCAGTTAGAGGTTAACATACATTAGGCGATTTAAATACTTACCAACACAAAAGACTTAAGAAACAAACTTAGTGCCAGGTTTTTTCGTTTCAAAAACAAAAGACTTAAGAAACAAACGTTTAAAAATTTTTTGATTCGGTCACCTCTTAGCCCGCGATAGAAGCTATGCAATAGCTTAAAAATAGTAAATTAAATACAAACGAATCATGTTGCGCGATCATGTTCTCCTTCAATTTTAAATAGTGATCATGAATCAACAACAATAATTGCTCCCTTTAGTAAACCCGCCAGCTTAGCTGTACTAAACAGCAAACAAACAATTGGTAAAAAGGTGACCAACGTCGAGTAAATCACCACCCATTTACTTAAGAGAACAGAATTCGAATGTTCTGATAAAAGCCTTATCATATTCATTGGAGAAAATGAGTTTTACGTAACTCCAATTAAACGAGGAAAAATCTATAAGACAAAAATTAGGGCAAGTGATTTTGAGGCTCAAAACACATATTCATACACCATTAAACTAAAGAGTGCTTAAGGCCTAACAGTGGTTGCAAAAGGTATCGATTCGTTCGTTGATCCAGAAGAGGTAAAGTGAAAGGTGAAAAATGTTTTAAACATTAAAAACGAAGAAAGAGTGCTCCAGCTAGGCTTGCTTGTATTGTACGTTTTTTTTGATTAATTGTACTCTATACTTTATAGAAACAATAAAGTACACCAAAATACTTATTTCGCATGATTTGATTTATCTACAATTCAAAATAGACGTTTTTTTACAGTGGCGATTCTTTCTTAAGACTATGTCATGGCAATTTGGATATTTGGATATGAAACAAGCAAAAAAATTAACCTTTTGTCTGCACCGGAACTGACCAGGGAAATTCACATGAATTTTTTATTATATATCGATAAAGCCTTAAAGTACCTGAATAAATGGTTTGATTTTAAAAATACAAACTGGTTATTTACAATTAGCAATAAAAATTAAAGAGAAAACTTGAATTTGATAATATTGTTAGCATAAACGAAAATTTAAATCTGCAAAAACTTAATATAAATATGGATGATCTTTATGGAGAAATTGCGTCATTAAACAAAATTTATGATCAGATATACAGTTCTGAAGGTTTTGCGGAATTATCTACAGCAAGTAAATGGCAGCTATTATTTAATAAGACTGATAATAATTTATCAAATTTGTATAAAGTAATTTCATTTTTAATTTCTATTCCTGCCACGTCAGCATTCACAGAGAGAGTTTTTTCTGTAATGAAGAGCAAATGGCGAGACGAAAGAAACAAAGCGTCTCTGAATCTGATAAAAAATGAATTAATTATTTACTTTAATTTAAATATGATAATTATTTGATAAAACTTGCGAAAAGCAATAAAAAATACGTGTTCAAATATAACAATAAAGAAAAATAAATAGTACTTTAATTTTATACTGTGTACTTCTTTTTCCTAACCTTTAACAACCAATGTACTTTAATTGCAAAAAAAAAAAGGTGGAAACCCTAGCTCCAGCCCATATTTAGAGTCGAACAACTGCTAGGTGACATTAAAATAAAAAAGAATGAAACCCACCCGATATACAACTTAAAATATTTGATGCAACGAAGAGCTGGATTAATTCAATGCCTAAACTGCCAAGAATTTGGCCACGCAAAGACTTATCAGAAGTTGTCTACGTTTTGCGTTGTACACAGTACAGCCAATTGGGACAAAATTGCTAAAGATCCTAAAGATAACTATAGGGGCTTTGTCTGAGCCTAACAATATTTTCAGCTGCCCACAGATAGCTCAACCATCTACAAGCTATAATCAATATACAAACGCCTTGAAGCCTAATACGACTTTAGTTCAAAAACAGCCTAATATTCAATTTTATTTAAAATGTAACCAGAATACAGCACAAAGAAGTCTCCGACTCTAGTTTCAGTAGTATTAAAGCCTCAATAGAAAGCTTAATACAAACACTAAAAACTTTTACTCTCAACATGTCCTGTATGATGCAGGAAATGTTCCAAAACCATGAACTTATTGTTTTGGGAACTTAAACGGCATCCGCCAACATGAAAACGAAATCGAGTAGTTACTTATGGATAAACAAACCGATGTAATGCTTAAGGCTCCGGTAGCAGAGCGATCCTCTACCGTACCTGTACTGCACCGTTTCCTTAGACTTATACTACTTATAGAACATTTAAAATCCCAATAAACCAAAACGATTTTGAAATCACTTGTAACAAGCTTACCAACATAAGGTTTAAGCTTAGAAAAGTGTTGTGAATACTATTGAAAAAAGTTTATTAACAACTTTTTAATAATGAACACTGCCACTTTGGATATTATTGCTTATCTAATTAGTGAATAAGGTTAGAGACAAATAGATATGTAATAACGCGTAACTATAATAAACTAACATTCCTAATAATTGTATAAGCTTAGAAATAAAAAATTGTTTTCATCAGGTTTTGTTTGTTTCTTTATTTAAATAATCAAATTGAACTTAAGTGAATTTCGTTTTCTCCTATTCCAATTGATATTGGAACATCTGTAAAATTTTAAAAGTAAATGGATTTGCCATTTGATATGCACGTTATATGAAATACACCCAAAAACAAAGCTAAATATTCAGTATTGAAGCGATAGTTTGCAGCGGTTGTTTGTTGCATTCTAACTTTTATGTGGTAAAATAATTCGGAAACTTTTTGGAAACCCAACGAAACGAAATAATTCCAACAAATTAAAACTTCACAAATTCGCTGGCAAGTGTTTTACATTTTGTTGAGCAATACATCATTTTGTGCCTTAAAATAAACTTTTTAAGCTTTAATATTCAAGTTATATGAATAATTACGTACATGTTCTGTTCTGTTCCCAATCAAAAATAAAGTGAATAAACTAAAGGGGAAAGTGAAAAAACTCGTGGGAAAAAAATTATTTAGCGGTGATTATTATTTTATATTAGGTTAGGCCAGTGGCACCGCGACACAAGGATCTTTTATGCAGCCCGAATTTTCACCCAATTATGTTAAGACTACGAATAAAGCCAGCCACCCTACTCGGAGAGAGATTGTAAATATCGGTTGGAGAGAGTAAGATGCCTCCAAGAAATCTTGCTCTGCGCGGCGTTACCGCCGGACAGGCACAAGGGGTGTGTTTTGCATTGCACAGAATCTACATAAATCGGTCTCAGAGTTTCCAATAATTAAGTGGTGATTCCTGAGACCACAGTGTCCAGTAACCCATCCTGTCAGTAGTCTGAGGTCATTTATGTCCATTTGTAGTAACTTTTGGGATTTGTTCTTGGATAACTTAATGAATCATTTTGCCTGTCTTAAGCCTTGAAGGGCTTCTTAGTGGCTAGCGAATTCCATCTGAGCCCATGAGCTGTTCCGTTCTTTGACATATCTGAGTGATAAGCCAATGGAGGGATCCGGCCCCATAAATTTACGTTTGGTTCCTCTGTTAGCTATACAGTAAGCCCGTTCGTTTTCTTCATGACCCTCGTGGCCAGGCACCCAGCATAATATTATTTTCTTTTTAATGCCAAATTAATTTAGAGACGTAACACAGTTCATGACAACATTCGACCTTATCTCATAAGAGATTATGGCCTTATATTTCCCTTATATTTCCGCCTTAGACATGCTTTAGCACAAATAAGAATGGCATAGACTTCGGCTTGGTAAATTGTAGGTCATTTACCTATGGAAACTGCTTTTCTGGAAATTGGGTACATGTATATCTGCCCCTGTATCTCCATTTTCCTGTTTGGAGCCGTCAGTGTATCATATCTGGTTGGTATCATCAAAGTTTTTGTTCAGAACTATTTTCGGTTTTATATGGTCACGTATCCTAAGGTATGGGTCGTTGACAAAGTGTCCTAATATGCTCATATGTCAAACTAGGTCTCCAGCCTTAACACTGGAGTGCGCTTCTGCGAGCATCTTACTTCACTGCGATATGCAAAGGAGGAATTTGCAGGATGGCAGCCAAAACATATGTAGTGTACGTTCTCATTGACTCAGTGATCGAAATACAAACAAGCCGATACACCTTGTTGAGTACTGCTCTAGTAGTACTTTGTTTAGTTTTTGGCCACCACACCAGGGCAGCATATGTTATTATTGGTTTTTATTATGGTTGAATGACCAATATATATTATTTTTGTTTTGAGTCCCCACGTTTTTGGCTTTATTAGCAAGATAGGAAATATTTCGGTTCCAAGTTAGTGAATTGTCAAATATAACACCAAGGTATTGAACTTCATTGGTAAACCTTATGATCGATTCATTTAAGGTAGGTTCCAAAATTCTTAGTTTTCTTCGTTTTTAAATGGTAAACTGATATATTTTGCTGGGTTGATAGACAGCCCTCTATCTTTACACAAGTTTTTAGTTAAATTTAGGGCTTGTTGCATCTTTTCCGATGTGGTTCCAATCCGGTCACAGATATGACAATATTATCGGCGTCCCACATACATTCAACTCAACTACCCTGGATGACACAATTTGCAAAGTACAGATTTTTATAATTTTCGGAACTCTTTTCCTGTCTAGAGCTTTACCGATCGCGTCATATGATGTTTTGTCAAAGGCTCCCTCAATATCTATGAAAGCACACAGGGCAATTTCTTTAAGGTCTAGGGCCTAATGCAACACATTGGTTAGGTAGTGTGTAGCGACTACCTTTGATTTGGCCGGCTGTTAGGCAAATTGAAAACGGTATATTGGATGTACTATAAGATTATATAATTTAATATAACGATCCACAAGTTTCTCCATCGTTTTTAAGAAAACCGAGCGTTTACTAATTGATCTGAAGGATTTTGGCAGGTGTTCGGATCTACCACCAGCCTTCGGTATAAGGACCACTTCAATACTACACCAAACTTTCGATATAGAGCACATCAAAAGGCTGGATTTGAAGATCCTAGATAGTGCTGGAGCTATGTAATCTCGACCCTGCTGTAGGAGGCACAGATATATGCCATCACGGACTGGACATTTGTAAGGGCTAAACTTATTTATCGCCCACTTTACTTGCTCATTTACAAAAATTCCAGTCGCCAACCTACGGTCCCTGTTAGTACATACAACTACGTGTCCATTGGGGGAGTGAAGTAGGATTTACTGGAAGTGATCCCGGGAAGTGTGTATCTAGTAGAAGTTTACTTGTTCATTCTGGCGATTCTGTATATGTTCCGTCCATACGTTTTAGGGTACACATACCATTTAAATGATCTTTTGACAAGGTCTTCTGTAGTCGTACTGCATCAGGCCAGTTATTTATTCTTTCGCAGTATTTTTTCTACGTTGACCTTTTGGAGTCCCTAAATCCTTTGTTATAGTTAGTGAGTGCAGTATTGTAAGTAACCCAGTCCTCTTGTTTTGGCTCTCTTGAATTATCGTCTTGCTCTTTTTTATATTTTTAAAGTCCAACGTTCCACCAGGAAATGTCCCTGCTTTGGATTTTTGGACTTTAGCTTACAGCTATCCTGAAGACATTTTTTATATTCTCACAGATTAAAAGTCTAGTACTATAGGACTATATATTATTCCTCCTGCATGGTTTTCACTATTAGATAAGTGAAGTTAAAGGAACAACCTTTGTTGAACCAGAAGATTTTTCTTGAGACAGTATTGGAGCTATTACAGTCCCTTCGCTCAAGATTGAACGGCTGGTCGACGCTGGTGTGTTCTTCATCGGACGGTTTATCAGCATGATTTGGAGAACATTTTTTGTCTTTAATTCCTGCTTTCCTGCCAACTTTTGCCCTATTGGACATATCGTTCGATGCCTTTATTATTATTCGATTACCAGGCCTAATTTTAACTGTTCCATATCGACAGTTTACAGTGTGTCCCTTAGTTTTAAGTGTAGAGGCTGATTTTGGGTCAATTGCCTTTACTGACCCTATTCAAGACCTTCCAATACTCCACTGAGAGGTCTTCGTTTTGTCCTTCTATTAATGATAGGATTCGTGGTGTTGGGGTTTTGGGCTTTTCCGGGAAGTGCCCAATGAACACTTCACAGCGTGAAGCCTCCTCTGCTGATACAATTTTTAGGGTCGCCTTGCTCCATGGTTTGAGTAAAGGAACATGGTCCCTTATCCACTTCTCTGATAGCTCCCCTCTGATAGCTTTTCCCATGCTATAGACGAACAGTTGACACATTACGGTGCAAATGTGTTCGGCTAACGGAGCCTTTATCTCAGAGATCATAATGACATCTCTTAGCTTTGTTGAAATTAGTAGATACCAAGGACCCCGAGGTAGGTGGTGGCTCGGAAATTCTAATAGAAACGCGACTAAAACACTACCTATTAAAGGATCTTAGTAAAGATTATCTTCAAGCAACGAATATCTGTATCGAATATTATCATAAAAATATTGCGATTTCATATGTGTATTCTCAACCCATTTTTTCAATTACCGAAAGTCAATATAGCGCATTTTAAAATTACTAAGCCCTCTTTCTAGCAGGTGGTAACTACAATGCCAAACTTTCGTTCTGCAGTTCACGTTTAATCACTCCTATTAGTCATACTTAAATCATACATTTGCCGTAAGTTTTTTGCTTTATAATGTACGCTCAACGCTCTTATTTAGTTATGACTGTAAGGGTCGGGTTTTGTTTAACACACTTTTTAAAACGGATTTGAATGTGATTTCAAGTGGTCAGCCAATATATTGGCAAACAGATCGACAAAAAATCCTTGAGTGCTCACCTTGTGATATAGATGACTTTATTAGGTTCTTTGAAGCACACGTTTACCAAGCTGCTCTAATTGCCACTTTAATGAATCAACAATTAAGATTTAAACAAATTTTTTCTGTTGATATAGAAAGGATTTGAAATTTAAAAAGGACATTCAGATGAGAATGGCAACGTTACAGATCCTCTCATTTAAATATAAAGCTGCAGTAATGACCCAAACAGTTTAAAAAATTTGAACAAACACAAAAAACAGCTTCCCTAAAAAAATTTCTTCAAGAGCTCGATGCAACACCACAATCAGATTCTGGTGCAGACGGAAGACTTAAGATATGGTTATATGTAAACCAGAGAACGGCACGATTATACCGCAACCATAAATACACCGCATATGTACTCTATACTTTACACATCCGAGCACTTTAGACAACGCAAAAAAAATTTGCGGTGTTGATTTGACTTGCCGTTTATTTACAGAGATTTGATGCGATCATACTATGCTCGCTACTTTGCGATGTGTGTGTACATAAAAACAATGAGCGCAAAAAAAAAGTAGCAGCAAACATCGCAATCTGCACGAGCAAAACTTTTAGTATTTCGTATTTTCATACTCTATTATTTTTTATATTTGCTTTTGGAAGTTTTCTCCACAAACAATCAGTGATGCCAGATTTAAGATTAATCCTTACACAATAACAGATTCAAAATTACCCAAAAATTATATTTACGAATAAATCTTTCATAAAACATTTCTTAAGGCGCTATCTGCTTATATTTGTATACAAGAATTCATTCCAAAAAATTTAATTTGTTCTTCAGCGTAGTTATTTTTCCTACTGGGATTGAAAAATATAAGTGCGCAGCATTACAAAAAACCAAATTTCGATTCCGAAAAACAATGTGAAAGTGTTATGAGAGTTTAATAAAATAAACATTAAAAATAAGACGGGTTTTATTTAGCATTTCATTACCTGAAACGATAAATGCCCTAACTATCAACTTTATTATTTTACAAGAGAAGCGAAAAACATGATAGAGGTAATTTTGAAAAACATGATAGAGGTATTCGGCATTTACACATACATACATATTATGTACATTCATATGAATATATTCGTCGCTAATATTTTACATTTATTGCAATTTTTGCAGAACACAAAAGTTAAATACAAATACATGTGTTTTTTTTTCAAATTAGTACAGCTTTTGTATAATTACACAGTGGCAACGCTGTATTTAGTTCATATAAAGCACACATCAATGAGTGTGCTCGCATGCAGAGAACGGCACGATCATACCGCAACCATAAATACACCGCATATGTACTCTATACTTTACACATCCGAGCACTTTAAACAACGCAAGAAAAATTTGCGGTGGTGATTTGACTCGCCGTTTATTTACAGAGAGTTGATGCGATCATAATATGCTCGCTACTTTGCGATGTGTTCCTACATAAAAACAATGAGCGCAAAAAACAGTAGCAGCAAACACGGTTGCCAGATTTTACGATTTATAGTCATTTTGACGATTTCAGATGCTAAAAAAGGCAGTTTGACGACGCGACGATTTGTGTCTTACATTTGACGATTTTTAAACAATTATAAGTTGGCAGCGTTCTGCAGAACATTGACACTACTTTGAACTTTTCAAGAACTTGGCAGCTTTTGCACTATATGTAAGAAAAGTAAGGAGTAAAAGAGGTAGTTTTATCATATTTAGTTGTTTTTGAGTTGATAATTACAGGAAATTGAATCTGAGTTTAGGCAATTGAAATTACTAAATTAAGAACAATTCTTCCCGGATACGGACATAAAACTTTTAGATTTTTGGATAAAGATTTCATAGATAAAAAAAAAAACTCTAGTATTTTATTTCCCACGTTAACTAATTAAATTAAAAAAATTTTGGTTTTACCACATTTTTCGGCAAATGTAAAAAGAGTGTTTAGCCAAGTTAATTTCAACATTACAAAAGTTAGAGAAAGCTTCTTTGGAGGAAATTTTATATACATTTAAAATTAAACAAGTGTAATTGTTTTGACATGAAAGTAGTACCTCGTTTAATAAACCGGTTCAACTCTAATATATATGTTTAATTTTTTTTTTTAATTTTTATTATTTTTTTTTTTGAATTTTATTTGCTATGTTATGTTTTGTTAAATAAAATAAGTGTTTTGTTTGAAAAAATTTTGTTTTTATACATGACGATTTAATGACGACTCCGGAAAACAATTTTTACGATTTTGACGATCTTACACTAAAAATTTGACGAATTCGGACCCATTTCATCTGCAACTATGGCAGCAAACATCGCAATCTGCATGAGCAAAACTTTTAGTATTTCATCTTTTCATACTCTATTATTTTTTTATATTTGCTTTTTGAATTTTTCTCCACAAACAATCAGTGATACCAGATTTAAGATTAATCCTTACACAATAACCGATTCAAAATCACCCAAAAACTATAGGTATTTACGAATAAATCTTTTACAAAACATTTCTTAAGGCGCTATCTGCTTATATTTGCATACAAGAATTCATTCCAAAAAATTCAATTTGTTTTTATTTAGCATTTCGAAAAACGATAAATGCCCTAACTATCAACTTTATTATTTTACAAGAGAAGCGAAAAACATGATAGAGCTAATTTTGAAAAACATGATAGAGGTATTCGGCATTTACACATACATACATATTATGTACATTCATATGAATATATGCGACGCTAATTATTAAATTAATTATTAAATTAACAAAAATAATTTTAAAACGGGCACTTTACACCTGGGGGGACTAGGATTCCCTTATTTGTATGGGGCTTTTCCAGTATAGCTTGAAAGCTGAAATTTGGTACACAGGTAGGTCCTGATAAGAAATTAACGAAAATAATTTTAAAACCTGCACTTTTTATCTGGGGGACAATCAAGCCCCTTATTTGTATGGGGCACTTCTAGTTGAGCTAGAAAGCTTAAATTTCGTACACAGCTAGGCCACGATAAGCAATACATATAAATATTTATACAAAAACAACTTAGAAAAAAGAAGTGAGATCCGCACAAAAACATAAATGTGAAAATAAGGCCAAGTTCCTATCCAAAAAATTTCGGCCGTAAAAAAAACTGAGATCAAAATAAGGACCAAGTTCTTGATAGGTACAATTGCATCTCATTTTTAGGCAACCTGAAAGCTTGGCAAAATTTTTTTGCCTTTATAATATGGGAAAGAATTCTTGGAAAAATTTTGCCAAGCTTACAGGTTTCCTAGAAATGAGATGGAATAGTACCTATCAAGAACTTGGTCCTTATTTTGATCTCAGTTTTTTTTACGGCCGAAATTTTTTGGATAGAAACTTGGCCTTATTTACACATTTATGTTTTTGTGCGGATAGAACTTTACTTGATATTTTTTTGTTGCCGCTATGCCCGTTTTAATATTATACGACCTGCTCTGCTCTGTGTTTTTCAAAACATGATTTTCTAACATATCTCTTTAATCTTCCGCCATCTCATATTACAGCCTACTATCGTGATTTTAATCTTATCAATTACAACTTGCTTGAAGAAAGTGTTTCTCTTGTGGATTGGGCTCAAATGTACTATATGCCCACAGTTGATGAGCAAATATTTTTTTTTGAAAATAACATACAACGTTTATATGACTGTACAGTGCCAATCAAATCTAAAACCACATACCCTAGAACAAAACCTTGGTTTACTGCAATATAAAATTTCTAATTCATAAGAGAGACTTTGCTTATTCCAGGTGGAAACGCTTCAGAGCCCCAGAGTTGAAAGCAGAATTAAAGGCTACTAGAAGAAATGTTAATACCGGCATCAGAATTGCAAAAATTGAGTACTACTCCAGACGTTTTAGTTCTGCGGTTGACTCTAGGCAAACATGGAAAAGTATTAGAGAAATTGGGGTCGGTAGAACAGAGATAGTAAGTAACTGCCAATTAAACGTTGAAGAGCTTAACAGAGCATTCATGAATAATATACCTCTGGTGCCAACTCATAACAACTTTTATAACCCTTCATGTTTAAGTTGCAATAACCCTGAAACCGCTGATAATATTTTTCAATTCTCTTGTGTGAGTCAATATGAAGTTCTCTTATGTTTTAATTTAGTAAAGTCGAATGCGGTGGGCTGTATGTTGTCACAGCACCCAAAATTTATAAAGTTGTTGCTGCCTGTGCTTTTGTAGTATATAACTCACTTATTCAACAGTATTATAATGACTAGCACCTTTCCGTCGAAATGGAAATATGCAAAAATAATACCAATACCGAAAACTGATTCTGAATTCAGGCCAATAGCTATGCTGTGTTACCTGTCTAAGATCCTAGAAAAAGTTCTTCATTTTCAAATATCATCATATATTAGTGACAATAATTTGCTATCTGATAAACAATCAGCCTTTCGTACAAACCATAGCTGTGTTACTGCACTACTGGATGTATCTGAAAATATACGACGCGAACTAGATGAAGGTAAATTAAATTTCTTGGTCCTTCTGGATCACTCAAAAGCCTTTGATATGGTTGATCACAGCATGCTTTCTGTTGGATGGTAACCCTATTTTATTATTGTTTCTACACACTTCCTTAAATATATTAAAACACATGTGAATATGTATTAGTAATAGAATTTATTGGATTGATTTTTAAGCCACTGAATAAAGAAGACATTGAAGATTATAACACTGGCGACGAGGTGAAAAAAAAAGAAAATTATTGATTGCTAATTAAAATACTTATAAAAATAAGTAATAAAAAAAAAATATATATCAAATTTCAATCAACAATTAAATTTTCTTTTCCAAATAAAAAAAAAACAAATAAATAAAAAAATCTGATACGAGAATACTAAAGCAATGGAGGCAGCCTTAGCACAACTCATAGAACAACTGAAAGTGCAACAGCATCAAGCCAGTTTGGCCATGCAGAATTTAATGAAGACATTGGCTCCAGCTAAAAATCGAGACAACGATAAAGGAACCAGTCCAGAATTTCTAATAGAGGCACTTGTATCGAACATTACCGAGTTTCATCATGATGAACATAACCTCACATTCGACATGTGGTACTCAAGGTATGAGGATTTGTTCATCGTAGATGCGGCAAAACTCGATGATGCAGCCAAAGTTCGACTGTTGCTTAGGAAGCTTAGTCCAATGGTACACAGCAAATATACAAATTATATTTTGCCAAAACACGCTCGTGATTTTTCGTTTAAAGAAACTGTTGAAAAACTTACAACATTGTTTGGTCTTCATACTTCGCAGTTTAATATAAGGTACAATTGTATGCAAATTACAAAAGACTCAGCTACCGACTTTATTACATACGCCGGCATCGTCAATCGACAATGTGAACTTTTTAAACTTAATGATCTGACACTTGATCAGTTTAAATGTTTAATATTTGTCATGGGGTTAAAATCAACCACAGAATACGACATGCGTACTAAAATGCTAAACAAATTAGAGAGTGAAGGTGATAAAGTAACACTGGATCTATTATCAACAGAATGTCAGCGTATGATAAATCTTAAAGTGGACACAGTGCTTATAGAAAAGCCTAAATCAGAGGCTCTGGTAAAACAAATCCATACAAATAAAAAGACAAAAACAGCACCTAAATATCCATGCTGGTTTTGTGGTGGCATGCACTACGCAAATGAGTGTTCATACAAAAAGCATACATGTGAACAGTGTAGCGTAATTGGTCACAAAGAAGGGTACTGCAACGTTTCTAAAAATAAAAAGAAAACGATAAAACCAAATACAAACACTCGTTTTTCAAAGCAAAAAGGTTTTAACAAAAAAACAAAAAGTACAAACTTTGAAACAAAAAGCATTTTTGCAGTTAACAAAATTGGCACACAAAGAAAATATATTTGTGTTGAAGTCAATAATACCATGCTTGAACTACAGTTCGACACAGCTTCCGACATAACCATTATATCGGAAAGCACGTTTCAAAAACTCCATGTAAATAATGCGACAGACGTCAAAAACACTGCCAAAAGCGCAACAGGAAAATTAACACTATCAAAACAATTTGTATGTAATTCAAAATTTCAAGACAAACATGCGGTTGTAACCTGTTACGTAACACCACTACATGATTTGAATGTACTGGGACTTGATTGGATCGAAGCTTTAGAGCTGAATAAGATGACCATCGACAATATTTGCAATACTGTGAAAGCACAGTTGCGGGGAAGTTCTTATAATTTTACTGAAAAAATCTCATTTTTAAAAAACTCTTTTTCTGATGTATTCGACGAAAAATTTGGGTTGTGTACAAAAATGAAAGCGCATTTAACAGTCAAACAAAATCAAGAACCGGTTTTTCGTCCTAAACGTCCAGTGGCATATGCGGTTCAAAATATAGTGGAAGCAGAACTGCAGAGGCTGCAAGATACAGGGGTAATTTCTCAAGTAAATTATTCTGAGTGGGCGGCACCTATCGTTGTCATCAGAAAACCCAATGGGTCTGTTCGAATATGTGCCGACTTTTCTACAGGTTTAAACGACGCTCTAGAATCTCACCAGTATCCGCTTCCCTTGCCTGAAGATATATTCTCAAAGTTAGCAAATGCAAAATTTTTCAGTCACATCGATCTGTCTGACGCGTTTCTCCAAATTGAAGTCGACGACGAGTCAAAACAACTACTTACAATAAACACCCACAAGGGGTTATTTCGTTATAATCGTATGGTATTTGGAATAAAAACATTTCCGGCCATATTTCAGCAGATTATGGACCAAATGTTAACAGGTATGGAAAACGTAGCAGCATACATCGATGATATTTTTGTTTCGGGGAGAGATGAAACCGAACATAATCAGAACTTAAACGAAGTTCTACGTCGTATCCAAGATTATGGATTTAAAATTAAATTTTCAAAATGTAAATTCTTCGCAACCGAAGTAAAGTACCTCGGGTACATTATAAATCAACAAGGCCTGCAACCGGACCCAGATCGTATTTCAGCTATTCAAAGAATGCCTGAACCAGGTAACGTTACTGAACTACGTTCATTCCTGGGTGCTATAAATTTTTATGGCAAATTCGTTAAAAATATGCGAACTCTTAGAGGTCCTCTGGATGAATTGCTTAAATCCAATGTGAAATGGCATTGGACACAAAATCATAGTAAATGTGTTGTAAAACTGAAAGAAGTGCTTTCGTCAAAATTGCTGTTAACGCACTATGATCCATCAAAACAAATCATTGTTGCAGCTGACGCCTCAAATTATGGTTTGGGGGCATGCATTCTTCACGAATATGCGGATGGAACTATCAAAACTATTTGCCATGCGTCAAGATCGTTTTCGCCCGCAGAAAAATCTTATAGCCAGATAGAGAAGGAAGCTTTAGCCTTGGTTTTCGCAGTAACAAAATTCCATAAAATGATATTTGGGAGAAGGTTCAAACTTCATACTGACCACAAGCCATTACTCACAATTTTTGGTAGAAAATCTGGTATAGCAGTACATCAAGCGAATAGACTACAGCGATGGGCAGTTCAACTTTTAGCATATGATTTCGACATCAGTTTTATTTCAACAAATAGTTTTGGATATGCCGATGTTTTATCACGTCTGATTGATAAACAACAGTTCAACACAGAAGAATACGTCATTGCCTCAATTCAGTTTGAAAAAGAAGTAAAACAAATTTTATACGACAATTTAGATAAATTGCCACTAACACACAAGATGGTAAGGTATGAAACACAAAAAGATCCAATTTTAAAACAAATTTTTCAATTTATTAAAAGTAAATGGCCAGTCAACAGTACTGACATTGAATTAAAACCATATTTTAATAGAAAAGATGATTTGTCTATAGCTGATGATGTTATTATGTTTGGCAACAGAGTAGTTATTCCATCAATATACCGTAAAAGGGTCCTAAAACAAATTCATCATGGACATCCCGGTATAGAACGATCAAAGGCAATTGCGAGAAGTTTTGTATATTGGCCCAACATAGATGACGAAATAAAAGTTTTGGTTCGAAATTGTCACAATTGTGCAGCTGTCGCTAAAATGCCAACAAAAACAACGCTCCATCCTTGGCCAACACCATCGGAACCATGGGAACGTCTGCATATAGACTACGCTGGTCCAATTGATGGGCATTATTTTTTGATGATAGTTGATGCACTATCCAAATGGCCAGAAATAATTCCAACAACAACAATAACTTCTCAACAAACCATTAAAATGCTTAAAGAAGTTTTTTCGTGTTTTGGACTGCCGCAAGTAATTGTATCCGATAACGGAACTCAATTTAAAAGCGCACAATTTGAAGAATTTATGATGCAAAATGGTATTAAACACATATGTTCCAGCCCTTATTACCCAATGTCGAATGGACAAGCCGAAAGGTTTGTCGACACTTTTAAAAGAATGATTGGAAAAATGAAAGGAGAGGGGACAGTACGTGAAAATTTACACACATTTTTGCAAAACTACCGGTCAACAGCAAACCCAAATACACCAGACAAGAAATCACCAGCTGAAGTAATATTTGGTAGGAAAATGCGCATCACTCTTGATCTATTGAAACCACGTAAAGAAAACAAACAATCAACTTACAAATACAAAGTTGCTCAACAGTTTAATAATAAACATGGTGCAAAACTAAGATCGTTTGATGAACAAGATGATGTGTATGCAAAAGTCTACAAAGGAAACAACAACTTTTGTTGGAGTCCTGGTAAAATAATTGAACACATTGGTAATGTGATGTACAACGTTTTATTAAACAATGGTAAGCTAATCCGCTCCCATGTAAACCAATTAAGAAAAAGATATGATGAAGACAACAACGACAGCGATGAAAGAGACTGGAACATAGCCTTAGATGTTTATAGCAATCCAGTTTCAGAAGAAAATGTACCAGATACAGATTCTACAACTACTGCCAGCTCTTCAGGTATAACTACAGATGTACAAACTACAGATGTACCAACGCCAATTTCAAGAAATCTCGTAGAAACGGTATCCACTCCAACGCCTAGAAGATCTCAGAGACAACGACGTCCTTTAAATCGCTACAGCCCGAGTAACAACTAAAAAGGGGAGGTGTTGGATGGTAACCCTATTTTATTATTGTTTCTACACACTTCCTTAAATATATTAAAACACATGTGAATATGTATTAGTAATAGAATTTATTGGATTGATTTTTAAGCCACTGAATAAAGAAGACATTGAAGATTATAACACTTTCCATGAAGCTTAGGCACTTTTTTAAATTCTCCGAAACTTCAACTCGGCTTTTGGCATCTTATCTTTCAAATCTTTCGGAATTTGTCCATTCAAAAAATGCAAAATCTACAGCATTGAGTTTATCTAGAGGGGTACCTCAGGGGTCAATTCTGGGACCACTAATTTTTTCCAATTTATGACGATTTGCCAAAACAAATTTTGCATTGCAAAATTCACATGTACGCAGATGATGTGCAGTTGTATTTAAGTACTCCAGTACAATCTATAGCGGAAAATATTGTGAGACTCAATAGCGAAGTGGATAAAATTTATCGCTGGGCCACGGCAAATGGACTTTGATTAAACCCTAAAAAATCAAAGTGCATACTAATTCGCAAGAGAACACTTGATTCAAATATTGGTCTTGACATTTTAATAAAGGGTGAAAAAGTCAATGTTGTTAATGCTGCAAAAAACCTTGGGTTGATTTTCAATAACAGCCTTAGTTGGGCAAATCATGTTAATACACTTGTAGGTCAGACTTATATAAAGCTAAGATGACTCTGGTCGACGCAATACTATAGTCCTTTCAATATTAGACTATTGCTTGCTAAGTCTTACCTTCTTCCAGGCTTAATGTATGGTTGTGAACTTTTCGCAAATTGCGATTCTAACAGTAAAAGAAAGCTGAACGTCTTATATAATAATATTGTAAGATATGTGTATGGTTTGAGACAATTTGATCATGTGTCCCGTTTTTCCTCAAAGCTATTCGGCGTTTCATTTAACAATCTTTTAAATATTCGCGTACTCTTGCTATTACACAAAATTATTTATTCGGAAGCCCCACAATATCTTAGCGATAAAATTAGGTTTGCCAGATACCCTAGAGGTAAAAAGATCATAGTTCCTCTACACTGCTTTCTTGTATCTGAATGGCATTTTTTCATACATGCCGCACGGCTTTGGAATTGTCTTCCCTAAACTCAGCAACTTAATAGCAGCGCAAGTAGTTTTAAGAATTTTTTATTTAATTATTTTGCACCGTAGTAAATCATTATTGTGATAATATATATGTATGTATATGTATTTTGTTTTATCTATGCAAATGTGTGATATTTTAATGTAACTTGTGAACCCTGCTTTCCTGTACCTTAAAGATAAGATTAAATCTTGTTGTACAGGATTTGAATGAATAAATAAATAAAATAAATAAACTGATGCTGAAACGGGTGCTCTTTTTGCTGATATTATTGAACTGCCTACAGTCGTTTCTATAACAGAAATTCCCCTATGATATAATATTATGGATATTGCAAATGCTATTACTTGTCTAATCACAAAAGCCTCAGGTGCCGACAAAATAAGCAATAAAATGCTTCAAAAACAACCTTATATTGCATATATATTTTTTTTTAGAAAACTGGAAATTTATTTGTTATCAGGTAAATATTTTTAGTTTCTCTACTATCAAAAGTGGAAACGGATCATATTTTGTCACTAGTCGCTAGTATAATAAATAAAAATTAGAAAACTAATTTTAAACCCTGCTTGCAAGTTTGTTTCAATTTTACGTAAACAGCTGATTACAGCTTTTGAAAGTAAATTTCCCTGTTCCTTTCCGAAATATATATAAATATAATTAAAATTGTGATGAGTTGCTGTTTATAGTGATATTAGGTGATCATTTTTATTTGTTTGTAATATATTCAATGAACTAATCATTTTAAGATGTTTTCTTGATGACATCTGGAAAGCAAATTGCTTTGAAAGTGCGTGCAGCCTACGTCACAGCTTTCAATTTATGTGAATGTTTGCAAACAGTATGTGTAAATGAGTTGAAAGAAAATATCTATCGTGTAAATTCGGAGTAACAATTACATTCATAGTTGTTAGCATGGTGTAATAAACAAGGTGGCAGCAGGAGGAAAAAGAACTTGGCAGCACAATAAAAAGTAAGGCCAAAAGAAGGCGTTCTGTCAAAAATATTTTATTTTTTAGAACAGAAAATTGCTTTTGACATATTCAAATTTGTGAAGCAAAAAATTATCACATTTCTTGGCGATGCCACTTGGTTTAATACACTTTGGTTGCTATAAGAAATAATTTGCTTGTCAAGATATCCTTTAATAATTGAAAAGAAAAATTAACTGCCGATTTTACGATGTCGAAAGAATTTTGAATTTTATTTTCATTCGTACAAATACATTTGATACAAAAACAAAATTTTAGAATTTGTTTTTGCTTCAAATATAATTATACGAATGAAATCATATGGAAATTTTCTTTCGACATAGTGAAATAGGACGTAAAATTTTGACTTTATTTATTTTTAAATTTAAGACAGTTAATAAAAATTTGTAATTTTTAGTGAGGAAAATAACGTTATTAATCATCCCGGAATGCTATCAATATCCCAACTGGCTGATAACACAAATGAACATGATATATGGAGGCGTCCAAGATCTGAATCTTCCGCAGATGCTGAAAGCGTATATATGCCGAATATGATTATCGATTCTATTTACCAAGGAATGAGTTCTAGAAAATCAAGCGTACGTATAAGTACAAACATACATACATAGATACATGTGTAGATAGTCTTGCTTAAATATTTTTTTTTATGCAGATAAAGAGCATAAGAACTAAAAAAACATATATGTGTATTAGTAGTATACAAGAATGGTGCATTGCGTGGTGGCACTCAGGCCAAGAAGATTCGGAGGAGTATGCAGATGATCATGAAGACCCATCTGATATCGCGTAAGTAAAATATCTATATTGCAAAAGTTGTAGTCATAGTCCCGTTCAGACTTGCAGTTTTATTGGCTGCAATTCTTGATTTTTAGGTGAGAGCGGTAAGAAGCTTGGGGAGGGGTACAGAGTTTCATGTGCTCTGCAATTCTCCTTTGCCTTGCAATTCGCACAGTGTTCTATGTGTATTTGACGTTTTATTGTATATTTTCAATTATATGAAAAACAAAATAAAACTAAAACTAAAATAATTTGTGATGCATTAGAATTTTTTAAGTTAAGAATATTGAGTATAAATTTTTCTGTGGTGGTGTAAATACAAATATTGCAAAATTAGATTTTTTAATGTGGACACTAATGCAATTTCAAAGCAGAATTTTAAAGAATTGCAGACATTAAATTGCAAGTCTGGACGGGGTCTTAAAAATTATCATATAAATTTTCCATACGTAAATACATAAGTATTTATGTATGTGCTCCTGCATATTAAAACCTACCTAGTGTACCGAAATAATTATTTAACAATTTAAAACATTAATAAACATATCGAAAATTTTATGGAAAAAAATACACACACTAGTGTTTTCACATTTTTATATACAGGTATGTGATGAAAATCGTTTTCGAATTTAATTCAATACAAAAACGTATACAGTTGTGATGGTCACTTCAATATCGTTTTCGTATAGATTTTACTTCAAATCGTATTCGATTATATTTTGTTCTATGAAAACTTCAACAAAAAACGGTGTGATGGAAAACGAAATTTTAATATTTTTAACTATTTCAAATCGAGCGATTTAAAAACTTTTTAAGTACTTTTTTTTGTCTGCAATGTGTTAAAATGTTATTAATGGCTATATTATTTATGATTTGCAAAAAAAAAAAAAAATCAGCGACCTTCCCTTGAAATTATTTTGCATTGGACAAAATTAATCCTATCGCGAAAATTTAAAAAAATCACAAGAACCCCCATATTCAATGAAAGTCCTAAAACCGATTATAATTTGCTAAAACTGTTCGCTTTCGGAAAAATCGCGAAATTTATGAAAGTACAAAATTATCGCTAAAACTTTAAGAAATATAAAAAAAAGAATATGGCGAAAAATGGCGAAATCTTGGGTAAATGTAAGTTTCGAAAAATCTAAGAAACCAAAAACTTTGGCAAAATTACAATATTCGCCATAATATTGATTAAAAATTGCCAAAACTTTGAGAAATGCAAAAATGGTATTGAAAATGGCCAAAATGGTGAAAAGTTGCAAAAATTTGCTTAAATTTTAAAGATTTGAGAGCAAATGCAAGAAAGCCAAAACGTTTGAAAAAAATAAAAATTAGCAAGAATTTGCTAGCGGAGGTCATAGAAATATATTTACGCAAATAGATAGTTTCCTGCAACAGCATTATATACAATTTTAGAACTGTTAAAAATTAATAATTTATTTTGTAAACAAAAGAAAAAAGTAAGTTTTTCTTAGAGACATGTATTGAAAGAAAAATTAATGATGAAATCGATCCGATTTCCATTAAACCTAAAAGTATTTGATTCGATTTAAGTCTTTGATTTCATTTCAAATCGAATCGATTTCTATCACATACCTGATATTATCGCTTTTTGAAATTTCTTTCCCATGTTTTTGAGACTTGCAAAGTTTCATATAAAATTTGATGAGCACATACATATGTACATAAGTATGTACATATATCAATTTTAAAAGGGAAAATACGGCAAAATTCATTTTAACACGTTTTATTTTTTACTTTTATTTATAACTAGATTTTAACCGTGACTTCGTTCACGCTACATTTAATGAAAAAACAAAAAGTACTAAAAGCAAAACGCACCAAAAGTACCCGATTTTCCTTATATTACATCCAAGAAAGTATACTATATTAATGTACGTTATTGTAAAAACAATTTTACTTTTTTTTTAATAAAAAGTTATAATAGTACCAAAAGTGACAGATTTTTATCATTTTGCCCCCAAGAAAGTACGCTCTAAGTCAATGTAAAAAACCTAATAAAAACTAAACCTACCAAAAATACAAATTTTACGTTATTTTAACACTTAAAAAGTATCCTATCAAATTTCATCAAAATCCTTTAAAAAAAGTACCAAAAATAAAAAGTATCAAAAGTACTTTGAAACCTTCTCTAGATTTCTACAAATAATTCAAGACCAAAATTAGCCAAATCGGTCCAGCCGTTCTCGAGTTTTAGCGAGACTAACGAACAGCAATTTATTTTTATATACATACATATTGTTTCATTTTTTATAAGCTTAGTTAATTTAAATAGGATGATTAATTCATATAACAAAGTTGTTATTGGTTTAGTTTATGATACTGATGAATTTGGTTTGTTTCTGTGCAGCTGTCAAACACTGGGTCCGCCACCAACTGAAGAAATACAATTCCTTTTGGTGGTATTAAGTCAAATTTGCATACAAAACGTACATTTTAGATTTTTTGATTTTTCGACTTTTATTTTTGGGTTTTCTTCTTCTTCCTTTTTTCGAAACCATCGCCGTGATAAGACGAAAATAACAAAAAAAAAAAAAGAATCATTGAAATCGGTCAAGCAATTATCGAGTTTAAGCAGACTAATCCACAGCAATTAATGGTGCAAGGTAAAATTTGTATACAAAAACACAATTTTCGTTTTTTTCGATTTTTTAACCTTTCTTTTGGGCTTTTCTGAACTTTCTTTTTTTCTAAACCTTGTGATTAGACGTACAAAACAAAAAAAAATCACACAAATCGGTCAAGTAGTTCGCGAGTTTTAGCGAGACTAAGACACAGCGCTTGATTTATATATATAGATTATTTTATATGCATACATATGTATGAATGTATAACACACATTAAATAAAATGGCACATGTTTTGAAAAAAAGAGGTTGATGTTGGCTGATGTGGTTAGCGCGAATGATGACTTAGGACCTTGGTTCAAACCCCGGTAAGAGCAAGTCAATCCACATCACAAATCGCCCCAATCTACATTAGTGTAGTATTGTATTAATTGTTGTCACTAAAAATCTGTTCCGACAGCGATTGATGCAAGCTAATGTACACAACATCGCCTTCCTTCATTGGTTAGCAGGAACAAGTATTAAAATGCCTGCTCACACAGCTTAATAAAGTTAATGCGTCTAATTAACACCAGGGGGGTTACGCTGTATTGCGATGCGAAAGAAAATGCGATGCCAAAACAATGTAAATAAGATTGCTTTCGCCACGCATTTGCTATCGCATCGCAATACAGTGTAAGCCCCCAGATACGCTGTAACACTACCCTAAAAAGAAACAAAAACGCGCTCCATCAGGGTCATAAAAGCATTAAGCTTTCTACATTTTCAACATCTATCATCTCTACCCTATCCCTTACCCTAAGTTTTGGCACAATGTATTGCATAAGAAGGAATCGTCCCATGAGTGCAGGCCCTACAAAAAAAAATGATTAATTTTTTTATTCATTAATAAGTACTTTACACTATATAAAACAATCTGTGTTCTTCTGTGTTCTGTTAGACCCATTTCCATATAACCTTTAATTTTCACCATAATTAGTTTCGGTAAGACGAAAATTGCCTCTATCACCTTCCCGATACTAGTAATATATTGTGTATGTATCCTTTTTGGATCGGATCTACCAGTGCTTTAATTTTATTAAAAATATTTTAAATAGTAAGAAAGAGGAAATATTGCCCCTTTTACTACCCATTCCTATTTTTAGACGAAAAATATACTTTATATATAATTTTTAAGCCGATTCATTTAAATAAGTTTAATCCAAATCGGTTTAATAGTTTTAAAGTTTCCCACTATCATCTTTCCGATCTTAGTTTTTAATGAAAAATATAGCTAAAGTATCGATTTTAGAACTGATCTATCTGCGTTTTAAGCTTTACTAAATTCGGTTCGGTACTTTCAATGGGGCGGAAGTTGCCTGTTACCCTCCCTTTCCTAATTTTCAATGAAAATTATTGCTTCTGTGTTTTTTTTTTTGAAGCCGATCTATCTGTGTTTTAAGTTTCATCGAACTTCGGTTCGATAGTTTTAAAGGGGCGAAATATGCCCCCTATCACTACGGTGACAATATTTTTCGACAAAAAATAGGACACTCAAAATTAAATAAAAATTATTGGTATTAACTTATGGGTCGATTATGGATGGCAACCTAACTCCAGTTGTGTTGCCAGTTGCTAAGAATTGTATTACGGATGGCAACTGGCAACTGAGAGCTGCCAGTTTCAGTTGCTATTTTAAGTGCTTTTCTGGCAACCACAACCAGCTGGCAACGCAACTGAAGTTCGGTTGCTATCCATAATCGAGCCATTAATTACATACATAGATATATTTTACATCAATAAAATAAAAATATAATTCAAACAATGTAATATTAGTGACTAGTACAAGTAGTTACATATGTATGTACTTATTTTAATGTTTAAAACAGAAATTAAATATGTCTAGAAGTTCATACGTCGTTAAAACAAAAAATTAATTAATTTTAAAACAAAAAAATTAAATTTAGCCAATAATACAAAAATAACAAAATTCAATAAATAAAAATAACTAAAACCAAAAGTTTAAGGATTATATATTATTGATATTTTTCTGAAGAATGTATTTTTTTATTATATCAATGTTATTTGACGAATACAATTTAAATTCTGCACAGTCCATTTGAAAGCCGACAGAAAATTTGACACATTGAGCATACACTTTTCAGTGTTGGCAGGCAATTCCTGTCTTGGGTGGTTATGAATTTATATTGTATTAAGTTTAAAATTTCGGTATTTTGAGAAAATAAAACTTTTTAATTTTGGAAACTAAAGAAGAACATTAGCCATCAAAAAGAAAGGACAAAAACGGACAGTTTAATTAAAAAAGGAAAATTTATTTTGTTTAAATTTAAAAGGACGTTGTCTCAAAAAAGAGGACTGTCCTTATTACCGTACCTATCACCCTCCTGATTCTAGTTTTTACGGAAGAATATACTCGTATGTATGTAGCTTATTTCTCCACTTTGGAACCGATCTAACTGGTTTTAATTTCATCAAAATTAGTTGGATAATTTCACAAGGGTTGGCAGTTGCCCACTATCACCCTCCTGATCATAGTTTTAAGTGAAAAATGTGAATACTAATTTATAGTTCAATTTATATTTAAAGATTCAATAAATAACAAAACTACACACAAGATAATAATAATTTTGATGTTGCTTATACAACAACATAACCTGTTATGAAGACTCGCGTACAACATTATAATTTTGTTTCCGTTGTTGTGTATTAAATTTTTTTTTCAATGTTCTTTTTTCTGATAATTTAAGAAATTTCCCTGAAGAAGTGGCAAAATATTGGCTTATTAAGTAAATTTTATAAAAAGCAAGATCAGAAGCTTATTATTCATTAATAAGTAAATATTAATATTTATGTATGTACATACATACTACATAAATATCTGCGCAACTAAAACAATAAATGTCTTAAAATTTCTGTGGGGTACTCCAAAAATAAAATAAAACTTACAGCAAAATACATATTAAGACAATAGGACGGTTACTCGTACAAAGTAATTATAAATATTCACATACCTGAGACTCTAATACAGGAGTGCCCAAAAATTCCTTAGTGGCTGAGCACATATTACGTAACGCTCCAGGTGGGAGGGTGGTTAAAGATTTGTTACGGATTGGAAATTTTGCACTAAAAAAATAGTAAAAAGCGTTATTAAGGGGGGGGGGGGGGGGGGGGTTGGGTGTTGGTGTATAAAATCTCTGGAAACAGCGTTACGTAATATGTGCACAGCCCCTTATGGAAGAGCAAACACCAATACATTTAAAGAAAAACAAATTTTTATACAATCCCTGCAGTTGGCGTAGCTAGCGAATGACTAGCGATTTCGCTAGCTACCAGTCGTTTACCACTAAGGGGCTGTGCACATATTACGTAACGTTGTTTTCGTAACGCTTTTTACTAATTTTTCAGTGCAAAATTTCCAATCCGTAACAAATCTTTAACCCCCCCACCAACCTGGAGCGATACGTAATATGTGCACAGCCCCTAACTACCAGTTAGGGAGATCGATTATTCGACTTTTTCCGAAAACCGGAATTTCAAATAGTTCGAATAGTTGCATTTTTAAAAAAACCGGTTTTCGGCTAAAAATTTAAAAAATAACCGGTTAACTGAATATTTCATTCAAATATATAAAAAATTTGTTAAAAAATAAGGTTTATTTATATATAATAAAGGACTTCACAACAGTAAGTAAATAAAAAATTACTTAAGTTCACATTTCATAAGTACATAAGTTCATACTTATATTATTATACTTATACATATTATTTATTATTTATATATATATATATATATATATATATATATATATATAGTTCAAATGTTTTGAAGTATGTATATCTATTTCTTTTCTTTTGTTTTTATAAAACTTATAATCGAAAATGCCCTTTCACTTAGCGTGCTTGTTGGGTTTATAGAATACAAGGCATTAAGTAATTTTTCAAGACTTTCAGATCTCTTATGACACTTGTCTAAATAAAAAAAATCTTCCAAAATGTTTGCATTACGATTTACTCTCAGAGAGACTTCAATTACGTGCATATTTGCAATAAAAATAAGGAAAATGTAAGCAATTGTACCGGTATGAAATAACCGGTTAATCGTACAAAAATAACCGGTTTATTTGATATTCGAAAAATGCATATCTAAAAAAACCCGGCTTCAGCGAAACCTAAAAAACCGGCCGAATAATATTCGATCGATCTCCCTACTACCAGTCTAACTACTAGCAATGCACTCGACTGACGATTTTAACATGGGGACACGATCAGACCGGTGAAATCGCTAGTCAGCAAGAACCAACTATTTCGCTAGTCATAATGTACCAGTTAGATCGCTAATGATATTTCCTTAATGAAAATACTACATATATAGTGATAATTGTAGGCGACTGTTCTGAAGATAAATCCAAAGATGATTCAACTGCAATCATTTCGCTGGACACACATTTCACAATTCCAAAGTCGATAACATCAGGAATTTTTTGTCGATCTGTTGGTCTATATGTTGGCTGACCACTTGAAACTACATTCAAACCTATTTTAGATATTGTGTCGAACAAAACACGACCCTTAGGAGTGATTAAACGTGAACCCCAGAATTTGTGTTTAGCATCGTAGTCGCCAGCTGCTAGAAAACGGGGGCCCATTGATTTATAAAAATCCGTATATTGACTCTCTGAAATTGAAAACCTGGGAGGAGAATAAACGGATAATATCACAAGCTTTTGATAATAACTTTCAATTCAGATGTTCGTTGCTTAAAGATAATCTTCACAAAAATCATTTAACAAATAGTGTTTTATACGCGTTTTTATTAGAATTTCCGAGCCACCAAATTCTAAAATAGTCAAATGAGTTTCTGAGATAAGCATTACATCGATTTGAATATCCAGAAGAAAATATTCTGTTTAATTTTTTATGTTGGCAGATGCCGTTTGCGTTCCAAAAACATATTTTCAAGTTCATGGTTTGTTCAATACAGCCTGCAACAAGGTAGACTTCATTTTAAACATTTCCTGCATCATACAGGACATGTTGAGAGTAAAAGTATTTACTGTTTGTATTAGGCTCTCTATCGAGGCTTCAATACGACTAAAATTAGACCCCGAATCTTCATTTACTGGTACGGTTTTTTGCGCCGTAGTCTGGTTGCTTTTTAAAATACTAGCGTATGAAAATTTATTATTAGCTTGTTGTTGAGCAATAGTCGTGTTAGACTTGAAAGCGTTTGAATATTGATTCTGGCTGGTAGATGGTTGCGGTAACTGTGGGTAGTATAAAGAAGTGCTAGGCTGAGCCGGAGTAGAATTCTGTTCGACGAACTCTTAAAAAAAGAATAAAGAGGGAAGCCCCTATAGTTAGCAGTATGGTTTCCGCCGCAATTGCCACATTTTTTTTGCCTTGGTATAACCTTTTAATTTGCCACAGTTAGCGGTACTGTGTAACTCACCACATACAACGCAAACGGTAGGCAACTTGCAATAAGTTTTGGTATGGCCAAATTCTTGGCAGTTCATGCATTGCATAGGTCCAGTTTTCTTGTGTGGCAGCTCAACGGTAACTCTTCGGTGCAACAAGTACTTTACATTATAAATTGGGTGCGATTCATTTATTTTTATTTTCAAGTCACGTGATAAAAACAAAAAAAAAAAAAAAAGACTAGTGTCTCGCAGTTTTTCCCCAAGTCATGCACTTTTTATGGGCGCCCAAAGTTTTAGGCCATCGGTGTCAATTTTGCAAGAAACTGATCATTTTCTCAGGCTCATATCTTGCAAACAGTTCAGAATTTTGATTTACTCTCTGAGTCAAAGTTGTAGCTCTTGTTATAAAGAAAAAAAATTTTGAACGTATAAAATCAAAGACACTTCATCCTCAAGATCAAAATCGCAAAAAACTTTAAAAAATTAGATTTATTTTTACCTTTTTTCCCTTGTGCAGGGCCATAGGTAGCAAACCGTTCAAAATTAAATAAAACAATCAACTACAAAAATGTACCTCTTTGTATGGCAGTGCAACATCTTTATTTTAAATATACTAGATGATTGTCCGGCTTCGCCCGGAAGCCATTTTCTTATATGGGGGTACCATTCTCCCCACTCATCAACACATTTTTCCATCTGTCCTTCAACAACAAAAATAATTTTGTTCTGTTTGAAATACGAATTGGGTTAATGGTTAATAGTCGTGCCCCTAGCGGTTTAAAATATACTGTAAAACCTATTCTCTTACCTACGAAATATGCATAAAAAATTTCATTAAAATCGGTCGAGCCGTTTCGGAGGAGTTCGATAACAAACATCGTGACACGAGATTTTTATATATTAGAGATAGTCTTTGGTATTACTGTTGACATATTCACCAACCAATCAGTACAATTTCACTATCGACATTTCCTGCAGTGTTGTTATATAATCTTACTTATGTATGTATGTACATATGTATGTATTCAATGAATTTTATGATATTTTTAATAAAATAAAAATAAATTTTTTATTTCAGTTGTATCGCTTATTTCTTTAATGTTTGTTTTTTGTTAATTTAATATCTGCCAGACAAGATTATTTTTTTAAACATTATATGTATGTGTGCATAAGTGGTATAACCAAATTTTCGGCATAGTACCATGAGGTCAACCATGTCCTAGTAACCACGAAAATCACAATCTTTTGTAATTTTTCTCAAAAAAGTTCACGCACCAATTGGTTTTTCTAAACTAAATGCAATATTGAATATTCATAATTTTATACAGTGTTTTTTATTCATTTTTAATTTTTTTTCGTTAAAAAAGGTTAAAGATACGTTTTGGTTTGCGGCCAAATCTCTTACCATCTCTAAATATTAATGAAATTTTATACTTGAGCTATTTTTTGTTTAAAATAAACATATTGTTAATTTTTCTTAACCAAAAAGAAAGTTAAAAATTTTTAAAACTTCATCGCGGTTGGCGTGTGAACTTTTCTGACCTTAACGAAAAAATAATATACGTTCCCTTATAGTTTTTGTATGCTCTATCGGACTGTGCTAAGCCAATTTTGATATTTTAAAAAATTGTTAAAAAGTAATGTCCCTAATGTGCATATGGGTATTTCCATGGTTGCGCACGTGACAGTCGCACGTACTCAACATGAAGAAAATCAATCTAAGGCCCAAATATTTTTCTCTTCATATTATTAAGGGATAGTTTAGCATTATTTTCATAACTGTTTTTTTTAATGATTTTATGTTTAGTTTTATTGATACAAGCCATATTATGAAGCGTGACGGGATATATTGCGTTACGTGACTTTTTTTCCCTTATGATAAACTCGAATAATATTTGATGTAGTTTGGTTTTAAAGTTTTAATTCAACGAAAATAAATGAAAATTCAACTTCAGGTCAATGTTTGAGAAGGTACATAAGAATAAAAAAAATAGTAAAAAGGTTATTTATTAAATTTCTCTCTTTGACGAAATTGCGGTTCGAGCTTCTTTTATTTGTAAATCTTCTTCGCATGATAAGTGGCGAAGATTCTGCATGCCTGAGATACTCGGCACTTCTTTCCATTTTTCCGTTAACGGTGGGGAAAGTCTTTCAATTTCGTCTGCACTTATAAAAGTTATATGAATCCCATTTATGTGGTCTCGTGCGCATTCGAATAAAGCTAAGGCGTCGTGCAAAATAATATTCTTTGCTTTAATATTAATATAATATTATAATATTGGATAAAAATAATTGTTTAATAACTGTTAACTTTTTGGCCGCGGTAGACCTTTCTGTGGAAATACCCATATGTATTATGAATGTATGTATATTAGAGCGTCTCACTTTTCATTTTTTTTTTTCGAAATTCCCTCATGAACATCGATTTTCTTAATCTACTCTAAAAACCAAGAATTTTGGTGTATAACACTTAAATATTGATGAACAGGAAGTGGTCTCTCATATCGTTTTTTTTTAGAAAAAATGCCTTTTTTCAGAAAAATGAAAAAATCTTGCATTAGTAATTTGCCTCTAACTCAAGCAGTTCATAACGGATTTTAACCTGATTACATGCATTAGAAAGCTTATTAAATTTGCTAAATGTTTCTCAAGCAACATTGCCATTTTGTTTGATGGTTTTTTATTCAGAGCATTACAAATTCAGATTTTCAAATACGAACTTGAATTTTTTTTCTTTTTTGCTTACCTTTTCTTATATAAAAATTGAACGATGAAAATTTTTAAATTCTGTAAATCCAGTATGGTAGGAAATTTTAAGATAAATATTTTGGTGTAAATAACAGTATCATCCCGTTAAGAAAAACTGCAGTTTTAGGCGAAATGCCGAAATGATTAATGATCATAATTTACTTATAAACATACCATAAAATTCATAACTTAATCATACCATAAAATATTTAAAATTTTATTAATGTTATACATATGTATATGTATTTTCTTTTACAAAAATTTCCAATAGGTGTCAATCTGGTATGATACGTGATACATATTCCTTGGGTGGAAGTTTGACCGGTGCTCGACCACCGAGTATATTATTACCAGATGTATCGCCTCTTCCTCTAAGGCATCCACTTACGCCGGTATCTCATGTTCAAGATATAACATCAGCAGCAGGATTACGGGAGTCACGGCTATTATGCAACAACAGAATTGAAACACGCTCAGTTAGTCAGGAATCTGTTTACACGATACTTATAAGATTGCCCCCAGACAGTGGAAATTCAACAAGTGGTGTAGAAATGACACCATCAATAAAAATGATACACGAAGACTTCACCATTTCTCCCTTAAATTTAATACCACGTCGAACATTGCCATCTCGCGACTCGGAATACAGCTTGCCTTTTACGCGAAGAATGTCACATAACTCCACTGATATTAGAATTCCGTTAAATGCAAAAATTATTCCCAAACAACTTGGTAAATCTTTAAATGCAACTGGAAAGACCAATGGGAAGAAAAAGAAAAAATCACAAGAAAAACGCCAGGAATCAAAAGCAGCAAAAACTCTATCGGCAATACTTTTAAGTTTCATAATTACATGGACTCCATACAATATTTTAGTGCTTATAAAACCACTTACTACATGTTCAGATTGTATACCAAATGAGCTATGGGAATTCTTTTACGCTCTGTGTTATATCAATTCAACAATTAACCCAGTGTGTTACGCGCTTTGTAATGCATCATTTCGTAGAACTTATATACGTATCTTAACGTGTAAGTGGCACAATCGAAATCGAGAAGGGATGGTACGCGGCGTTTATAACTAAATAATTGCACAGATCGACAAAATTTTCCCGCAGCAATTCTGCATATTAATTAGTTCTATACTAAATTCAACGCAAATATTCTTTTGTTTCTCTCAACCTCAGAACTATTGTGGCACCTATCTATGATTTTGCTGTAATATACATAATGATGTATTTCACATTCCACAAGCTCCCTTTGTATCATGTATCGTTTATTAAAATACACCTTTGTAATAAATCTTGTGAACAGTTTATTTTATTGGTTTTCTTTGTATTGTTGTAAGTTGTGGAGCATCCCCAGATTGCGTTCATCTAATAGTGTCCTTTTCTTAAATTTAAAAGAAGTAGCCGAAATTGAAAATTCATTCCACAAATTACAGGTATGAAAAAACACATTGCGAGCGTAAAATGAACCTTCTTAACTGAGTACTTAAAAATGTTTTCGCAGTAAAATCTAGTAAAACAAAAAAACATACGAGTCAAAAAGTAAATAAACAAAAAAGTGCAATTTGTGACAAAAATATTAAAAAAAATATAAATTAAATTAGAACTGAAACAAAACAAAAACTAAATGAACATTACTTAATTAAACTTGTTTGTGAAACAAGTAGCCTGCATCGTCGGGTAGTTTTACTGGTATGCCGCATGGAACATTATTAAAAAAAATTGGTTACAAATTAATTCTATGCAATTAATGTGCGTTCTTTTTAAATCATTAATCCATTCTTTGATATCTATCATTAATTATAATTATATTCAGAACATTTTTAGTTTCTTTCGATAAATAATTGTTGCCCAGTCCATACAAATGTAATTTTTCATGGATTACGCTTTGTGGTTTCTATTTTGTACTTGATTAAACAAATACATTATTTTCTCAGTTTTTAAAGACATTCAAAATATTAGTTGAAAAGGTGATAAATTGGGTCAGAAAACAGATATGTGTGTATTATTTTAATTAAATCTTAATAACTGTTCATATTTTGTACAAAAAAATATAACAACTTTAAGCTTCAATAAAAAACATACACGTTATCAAGGCAAATTCACAACAGGTAAAGTTAATACTACAATAAGTACAACATTACAACAACATTTGGTATATGAGCACCTATGCTTGCATGTACAAATTTTGACATGCGAGCCTCCATTATGCAAGAAAAAAGTAGATCAGCTTTGTTTTCAGCTTTACCTGTCATGAATTTGCCTTGCACGTTATTATGAAGCTAGGTACACACGATGCAAACTATTTGCAGCAAGTTGAAAATAATTTGCAGCAAAAGTTTGCACAAATGTTCACACCAATGCAAATATTGCATGAAAATTTCTTGCTGAAATCAATTTTTATTTTGCACGCAAACTTTTGCATGGTTATTTCATGCAATATATTGCGTTGATGTTTACACGTGTTTTCAGTTTTTTTGCAGAGCTCGCAAATGACTCTCTCTTGAGCAAAACGAAAACGAAAAACACTGTCTTTACTCTGTTTTTTTGTGAAAGGCAAGCAATAACGACGTGTTTACATTATGTCGGCACAAAAATCAAGAGTTGCTGCAATTGCTATATTAGCAATTTTAACTAAACGTAGAAAAATAAGAAAATTAGATTCTATAAAAAAAAGAAAGTGTTGGGTGAAAGACTGGATTTTCAAAAGAGATGAAATAGGAGTGCTTCAGAACCTTTTGAAAAAGCTACAAAATGACGATGAAACAAACTATTACAATTTTTTCCGCATGTCAGTCAGTGATTTCAATTTTTTATTAGAAAAGGTAAAAAAAATATAACTAAACAAGACACTGTAATGCGCCCTGCGATTCTACCAAATGAGCGATTAGCCCTGACATTCTCCCATTTGCTGGTATAGTTCTCTGAGGTACCTTGGCAACTCTTTTTTTGCTTCACTCTGCGCACCTCTTGCGTAAATTGAGTGCGCAAATGATGAATTTTTGTTTTTATTTCTTCTTCACTTTTTTCTAATTTTTCAGCGATTTCGCGATAAGCATTTTGCTTTTTATGCTTATTTTTGTAGTGTGCTGACGAGAGATCCCATAAAACGGTATAATTTTCATATTTTTTAGTTAAATCGCGATCCCACATAATGACTATGTTTTTTTGTTTGCTGCAATATTGCGACTGCAGGCAAACAGCGAATGCAAACAAGCAATCAAGTACCGCAACCAAAATAACGGTATACAGACCACAAGCAAAAATTATTGCCGCAAAAAGTTATTGCAAATTTTTTGTTTGCAACATAATGTTTGCACTCGTGTTTACACGTGCAAATTTGATTGCAGCAATCAACTTGCTGCAAATTGTTTGCATCGTGTGTACCTAGCTTTAGCAAAACAAAATCTATCCTTTTAAAATTAATCCAGATATTCCTTATTACTTTTCGTAAGCCGTTAATCACCCGACGATATGCCTTTTGCTAGAAAATAAAATTTACTTTGTGTTTTGTTTCACTTTAAATTTAATTTTTTTTATATGTGTTTGAGCCAAAAGAGATTCATGAGATGAGTTTTATAGAAAAATTCTCAAATACAATTGAGAAATAGGACTTACGTAGCCTATAAGTATGGATTCTTGTCTTTAATTTCCATTGGTCCAAATGAGTGACAAACGAATTTTATAGAAAAATTCTCAAATACAAATGAGAAATAGGACTTACGTAGTCTATTGTGATAGCGACATATGTTTTAACAATTAATATACTATTTATACTTAACTTTTGCTTTGGGTGTATATCAATTTTTACATACTGTAAAATAATAAATTTAATTTCTTTTGGTAGGCATAGTTTTATTTGTTTTAAAAAATTTTATGTTCACAATTTTTATTATTTCCCATTGGTCCAATTGAGAGACAAACAAATTTTATAGAAAAATTCTCAAATACAATTGAGAAATAGGACTTACGTAGTCTATAAGTATGAATTCTTGTCTTTAATTTCCATTGGTCCAAATGATTGACAAACCAATTTTATAGAAAAATTCTCAAATACAATTGAGAAATAGGATTTACGTAGTCTATAAGTATGGATTCTTGGCTTTAATTTCCATTGGTCCAAATGAGTGACAAACCAATTTTATAGAAAAATTCTCAAATACAATTGAGAAATAGGACTTACGTAGTCTATAAGTATGAATTCTTGTCTTTAATTTCCATTGGTCCAAATGAGTGACAAACCAATTTTATATAAAAATTCTCAAATACAATTGAGAAATAGGATTTACGTAGTCTATAAGTATGGATTCTTGGCTTTAATTTCTCATTGGTCCAATTGAGTGACAAACAAATTTTATAGAAAAATTCTCAAATACAATTGAGAAATAGGACTTACGTAGTCTATAAGTATGGATTCTTGTCTTTAATTTCCATTGGTCCAAATGAGTGACAAACCAATTTTATAGAAAAATTCTCAAATACAAATGAGAAATAGGACTTACGTAGTCTATAAGTATGAATTCTTGTCTTTAATTTCCATTGGTTCAAATGAGTGACAAACCAATTTTATAGAAAAATTCTCAAATACAAATGAGAAATAGGACTTACGTAGTCTATAAGTATGGATTCTTGGCTTTAATTTCTCATTGGTCCAATTGAGAGACAAACAAATTTTATAGAAAAATTCTCAAATACAATTGAGAAATAGGACTTACGTAGTCTATAAGTATGAATTCTTGTCTTTAATTTCCATTGGTCCAAATGAGTGACAAACCAATTTTATAGAAAAATTCTCAAATACAATTGAGAAATAGGATTGTAATAAAATTGTTTTATTTAATTTTATTTTTGTCTTAGAGCTTGTGTAGTTGGAGCTCCTAAGACAGTTGATTTATTAATTGATTTATAAACTAAATGACATTGGCTTATATACTAATTATGAGAATAATTCTTAGGGGTACATTAACATAAGAGTAAAAGAATAGAAATATATATTATTGTTGGGTAAGCATATTTAGCTTCCAACTATTTATGTATGGCACGTGTTCAACAGTTTTAAAGTTCAACGAGTGCATACTTAAAAGCAACAGATACCTTGTGCAGCTTATATCTACAATCAAACAAATGCAGTTAATAAATGTGATTCATTTAAGTGCATTGTGCTGCTGCACTTGATTAACCGTACAAGTGTCAAATTACCGACACACAAAATATCTTGCTTGCAGTTTGTCAATGCTTGCATGTTGCGGTACTATTGAATCGCAATGCATACTACACACTGTTGGCCACATGCTACACCTCCACCTTTTACAAGAATGTTCATATAACGTTAGTTCTATGGACATTCTTTTACAATTAGTTTTTAATTAGTCTAAGTATAAGTGTAATATAATATTTATTTTGTTTTTAAAGAAAAGAAAAAAAATTATAATATTTGTATATGTACTTATATTCTAATTTTATAGTAGTCCGGACGTACAATATTATTGAATGTTAGTTATTATTAAACATCTTAAGTCTATTTTTATGAACTATTTGTTGTTTATTTGTTTTCTTATCTTCTATGGTAACATTATTTCTTAAATCTATTTTCTTAATTTTATACGGACCTTTATATTGATTTTCCAATTTATGCCCTGAATTATTCCTAAGTAGAACTAAATCTCCTATTTTAAAATTATGTTCTAAAATATTCCTATCATAATTTAATTTTTGTTTTATTTTATTTTTATCTAAAAGTATTTGCGCGCGCTTATGTGCTACTTCTAACCTAAATTTTGCCTCTTTGGCATAGTTATCCACATTGTATAGTGGTGTCACACTATCTACTTTAGCAAATTGTCTAAAATTGTTTGGTAATCTTGAAAATACTAACTCATAAGGACAGTAGTTATGTGCCGTTGATGGCGTCGTATTAAAGCAGTAAGTGAAATATCTTAACCATTCGTCCCAGTCCGTTTTGTCCACAGATATATAAGAACGAACATATTCGTTAAAAGTTCTATGACTTCTTTCTATTGTTCCTAGTGTTTGATGGTGATGTGCTGTGGAAGTTATATTTTCAATTTTTAGTAGTGTGCATAGTTCCGTCAGTATAGAATTTTTGTACTCTGTTCCCATGTCCGAAATGAACGTTTTCATTGGACCATAGGTTAATACAAAATTTTCAAATATCGCTTTTGCGATTGTTCTTGCAGATTTATCTGGTGTTGGTATTGTTACCAAATATTTAGTAAGATCACATATTAAAGTAATTGCATACTCATTTCCATTAATCGATTTTGGAAATGGCCCTATTGTATCTACATACACCGTGTCGAATGCTTTTTCTGGTGTTTCTGTTATAGTCATAGGACTTTTATTATGGTTTACTGTTTTTGATTTTTGGCATTTTTGACATGATTTAACATATTTCGTTATGTCTTTTATCATATTTTTCCAATAGTAATACCTCTTTATTTTTTCTAATGTTCTATATATTCCACAATGTCCTCCTTCTATCGGATCATCGTGGTATTTCAGCATTATATCAAGAATTGCCTTAGCATTCTTATCATTTATATTGGTCACCTCATTAAGTAGCGCTACTTTTAATTTATTTAAATATTTATTGCCCATATTTTTAAATTCATTTATGGAGATAAATTCGAAAATTTTCTCACTGGGTGCCATTTGTAGTGTCTCTACACTAAGTTTACCGGCCACTTTCTCAAGCTTTGGGAAAATTTGTCCTAGGTCAATATTCCCATTAGTAAACAAATCATTTATATTTATATATGTAATAATAGATTTTCCTCGTTTGATGTAACATTTTACAGGAGTAATCTTTAATTTATAGTACTTTCTGACGTCAGTGTTCTTTAGTGGTACATATATATTGGGCTTTTTATCATTATTTTTAATTTGATGCTGAATATTTTCGGTATTACTTTGTTGTTTCTTTTTATATGCCATAGATCTTGTTGTAATTTTTAATACTGTATTAATTTTTTTTTTTATCTTTTACTGCCACAAAAATGGGTTGTATGTTTATTTATGGTGACTTTTTATTTCTAATATTATTATTTGATTAACTACAGATTTTAGCATCAGGCTATTAATGCCTTCGCTGTATAATTGTGCCTTATATCTTAATTTTGGCATATTTAATATATATCGGTCGTCTACACTAATACATTTTTATATTATGTCAAATTATTTTTATTATTTTCGAAAACTACTAGCAATATTTCGTCAATACATGTATTAAACTTTATCCAAATCATTTGCTCTACTAACATTTAGAGCTCTTTTATGCAACAGATATATCTTAGGTAATAGATTTATTGTTGATATTATCACCAATATCTGCATTAGTAGCCATAATGAATTTATTTCTGACTTATGGTCTATGATTTCCAAATTGGTAACCACGTTTGCACTGGGCTTTTCTAATTTTGATTCTGTTTTGCCCATCTTTTAATTTTATAATATTATTTTCATGTATATTATTTTGTCTTAAAACATTAAAAAGTTAAATTAACTTTAATTATTTTATTCTAATTGTTAAAATTTAATTTAATTTTATTATCTTTAATCCATTATAAAGTTATAATTTTCTTGAAAAATTTAAAAATATTCTTTAAGTGTTACTTTTGTCTTATTTAATTTTTATTTAAGTAACATTTTAATTATTTTAAGTGCCTTTGTTGGCGTTTTTGTAAAAAATGTTTTTTTTTTTTTTTAGATTTTAGCTACGAGCTATTTAGTAATAAAAAAAATGTTTGCCACGAGCGGTTAACGCTTACTGGCCCTAGTGTGCGACTTTAGCGCACCACTTTTAATATAAAAGTTATTAATTAATTAATTGTAAAATACATATGAAGTAAAATATATATATTTTTGGTGATTTTGTGGTCTTCTTGGTTCTCTTCAGATCATTTTGGCTGGCTGATGGAGGTGATATTTGTATTGAAGATGTCATCCTTTTTTGGCTACCTTTTGGCCAGGCGGACCTTTATTTGCTTCTTTAATGCTGGGGTGCCTTTTGGCCAGGCGGACCCTCTCCTTCTTCTGCTCTTGTTTCTGGGTGCAAATCTAGTAGCACTCCAAGAAAACTGGCAGGATGCTCTTGCTTCTTCAGGGTGCAGTTTAGAAGCACTCGCTGAAGAAGACTGGCAGGATCGCCATGTAATAAAATTGTTTTATTTAATTTTATTTTTGTCTTAGAGCTTGTGTAGTTGGAGCTCCTAAGACAGTTGATTTATTAATTGATTTATAAACTAAATGACATTGGCTTATATACTAATTATGAGAATAATTCTTAGGGGTACCTTAACATAAGAGTAAAAGAATAGAAATATATATTATTGTTGGGTAAGCATATTTAGCTTCCAACTATTTATGTATGGCACGTGTTCAACAGTTTTAAAGTTCAACGAGTGCATACTTAAAAGCAACAGATACCTTGTGCAGCTTATATCTACAATCAAACAAATGCAGTTAATAAATGTGATTCATTTAAGTGCATTGTGCTGCTGCACTTGATTAACTGCACAAAGTGTCAAATTACCGACACACACAAAATATCTTGCTTGCAGTTTGTCAATGCTTGCATGTTGCGGTACTATTGAATCGCAATGCATACTACACACTGTTGGCCACATGCTACAGGATTTACGTAGTCTATAAGTATGGATTCTTGGCTTTAATTTCTCATTGGTCCAATTGAGTGACAAACAAATTTTATAGAAAAATTCTCAAATACAATTGAGAAATAGGACTTACGTAGTCTATAAGTATGGATTCTTGGCTTTAATTTCCCATTGGTCAATTGAGTGACAAACAAATTTTATAGAAAAATTCTCAAATACAATTGAGAAATAGGACTTACGTAGTCTATAAGTATGAATTCTTGTCTTTAATTTCCATTGGTCCAAATGAGTGACAAACCAATTTTATAGAAAAATTCTCAAATACAATTGAGAAATAGGATTTACGTAGTCTATAAGTATGGATTCTTGGCTTTAATTTCCCATTGGTCAATTGAG